>VDFB02270616.1:0-118985 GCA_007258455.2 Sequoia sempervirens
CCATTTTTTTTTTTTTTTGTGAGTTTGATATTGTACAAGGAGATTACCCTTCATCAGGTGGTATTAGAGTAGGTTTTCTTGAGTGTGTAAGAAAATTTCCAAATGTGAGGCATTTTGCACCAAGACTTGTGGTTGTGGGTTTCTACAAAAAGTGATTAGAATGCCTTTTCGAAGAAACCATGGTGGTGGAAGAAATTCTATTGTACTAGAAGAGGGTTTTAGATCCCTATAGAGACAAGTTCAAGCATTGTAAGAGGAGTTGCATCGATGGTTTGAACCAAGACGAGGAGATGAAAGTGAAGATGAAGCTGAAATTGAGGAACAGTTTAAAGAAGAACGAAAAGCAGAAGATCCAAAGCAAGTGAGATTATTGAAGGCCATATCTAAGATTGGGAAAAGGCCAAACATTGATGTGTCTACCTATTTTGGAAATCTTAACCTAGAATAGTTGATTGAATGGATCAACAGTATGGAGGAGTACTTTGAGTATGAGGAGGTGGAAGATCCTGAGAGGGTCAAATTTGCAAAGACCAAGCTAAAGTGTCATGTGAATATTTGGTGGAAAGAGGTACAAGTACAATGAAATAGAAGAGGAAAAGAGTTAATAACAAGATGGGATCAAATGATGGAAAAATTAGAAAGATAGTTCATTCATGTGGATTACAAGTTAGATTTGTTGAAGAAGATGCAAGGGTTAAAATAAGTGGGAAAATTTGTCAAGGAGTATACAAAAGAATTATACCATGTCTTAATCATAATTGGCCATTCTGAGGCAAAAAAGGAGAAAGTATCCTCTTACATAAATGGGTTGAAGTTGAGTATTCAATAAGAGTTGGATCTAGTAATAATTTCTACCAGTGAAGATTCATATTAGTTTTATTTGAAGGTAGAAGAAAAGTTAAATAGAAGATTTGAAAGCAAGCAAAGAGGTGGAGATCGTGGTGGAAATACTAGTGGACAATCATATGGAGGTCGAAATTGAGATCAAGAGAAGGGTGAAGGATCTAGTAGCATCCAAAACTAGAAAGGAGATAACACCTGCCATCCTCATGATCAGAATAATGGAGACCAAAGAGGAAGAGGAAGATCTAGATGAGGATTGGGAAGAGGAGGCTTTCATGGAACCTATTTTCAGTGTGAAGAAGGACATAGAGACTATGAGTGTCCTCAACATCAAGGAAGGAAAAATAGAAGACTTGACGGTAACACACAAGTTGCACATGTAGATGAAGATGCTAAGTATTCACATTCTGAGGATGCAGAAAGACAAAAAGGTTCTTGTTACTACAAAAGCCTTGCTAAATAAGGAGAAGGAACCAACTCGAAGGAAGAATGTTTTTTGCACTAGATGTAAGTGTGACGGTAAAGTTTTTAATGTTATTATTGATGGAGGTAGTACTAATATTCTTATTTTAGAATATATTGTTAGTAAGTTATGGTTGGAGAGAAGAAGGCATACGAATCCATACCGGATTGCTTGGTTACACAAATACTATAAAGCTTTGGTAAATGGACAATTTCTAGTAAATTTCAAGATTGGAAATTACCATGATGAGGTATTGTGTGATATTATGCCTAGGGATTTTTTTCGTATGTTGTTAGGAAGACAGTGGTAGTTTGATCAATGAGCAGTACATGATGGACATGGCAACACATATTCTTTGAAAAAGGATGGAGTTTTTCATAAGTTGAAGCACTTGAAAGAGGTAGAGGATAAGGGATGTAGTAATGCAAGAATTTGTTTGGTTGATGGAAGACAGTTCCTTGAAGGTATGAGGCATGAGCATATGTGTTTTGCATTGACCCCTAGAGTTGATAAATAAGATACTTACTAAGGTACCTATAGATGTTTCATATTTGTTGAATGAGTTTCAAGCTATTATTTTTGATAACGTACCTGAAGGTTTTCATCTAGTGAAAAATATATGTCATCAGATGGATTGTATTCCTGGAGCCAATCTTCTGAATAAGGCATCTCATCATATGACTCTAGCAGAAAGTGAAGAGTTGAATAGACAAGTGCAAGAGTTGTTGTAGAAGGGATTGATCAAAGAGAGTTTGAGTCCATTTGCAATACCTAGAATACTAGCACCAAAGAAAGATGGGGAATGGTGGATGTGTACAGATTCTAGAGCCATCAACAAGATCACCATCAAGTATAGATTTCCCTTGTCAAGAGTGGATGACATTACGGATTGTTTGAGCCGAGCTAAGTACTTCACGAAGATATATTTGAAGAGCAGATAACACCATATCAAGATTAGAGAATAAGATGAATGGAAGACAACCTTTAAAACCAAAGAGGGCTTGTACGAGTGGTTAGTCATGGCTTTTGGGCTAACCAATGCACTGAGCACATTTATGCGGCTTATGAATGAGGTATTGAAAGAATTTTTAGGAAAAATTGTCATTTTTTATTTGGATGATATTTTGATTTTGAATAAGACATTTAAGAAGCACCTCATGCATATATGAAGATTTTTTGAGAAGCTAAGGGAGGAGAAGTTGATTAATTTGAAAAAATGTAATTTTTTGAAGAGGGAGTTAGTGTATCCAGGATTTGTTGTCTTAGTAGAGGGTCTTAAAATGGATCTAGAAAAGGTGAGAGCTATCATTGAATGGCCTACCTTGAGGAAAGATATAGAGGTAAGGCCAGTTCATGGTCTAGCAAGTTTTTATAGAAAATTTATTAAGAATTTCAGTAGTATTTGTGCACCTCTAACTGAAGCAATTAGATGGGATATAAAAGAGTTTAAATGGACTACAAGAGTAGCCAAAAGTTTTAATATGTTGAAGAAGAAAGTTACAAAGCAACTTTTTTTGGCACTTACAGATTTCAACAAGGTCTTTTAGGTAGATTGTGATGTTAGTGGCACTGCCATATGAGCTATTTTGAGTCAAAAAGGTAAGCATGTTGCCTATTTTAGTGAGAAGTTAAATGATGCTAAGAAGAAATATTATTTCTATGATTAGGATTTTTATGTTATAGTTCAAGCTTTGAAGAAATGGAGACACTATTTGTTGCCAAAAGAATTTGTTATATATACTGACCATCAGGCTTTGCCATATCTCAATAGTCAAGGAATGTTAAATCAAAGGAACTTAAAATGGATTGAGTTTTTGCAGCTCCTTGTACTTTTATTTTGAAGCATAGGAGTGGAAGGTCAAACAGAGTTGCTTATTCCTTGAGTAGAAGGAAAAAATTGTTGATAGAGATTAATATGGTGGTTATTGGGTTCAATGAACTCAAGAGTTTGTATCTTGAAGATCTAGACTTTGCAGAAGCATGGAAGGATTGTTTGGAACTTGCTACATTGGATAGGACAAGATGGTTGTATTTCCTAATCCAATATGGGATGTTAAAAGGAAGCCAATTGTGCATTTGAAGGAGTTCTATTAGAGAGAATCTAATCAAGGAGAAGCATAGTGGAGGATTGGCTAGACATTTTGGTCGAGTTAATACCATTGCTCTTATTAGTGAGAATTATTACTAGTCATAGCTAAATAGGATGTGAAGAATTTTGTAAAAAGTTGTAGAGTATGCTAGATGGTGAAATGGACAAGTCATAATAGTGGATTGTATCAGCCATTACCTGTACCTAAGAGGCCATGGGAGGATATTAGCATGGATTTTTATTTGCTTGCCAAGGACACAGAGAGGGCATGATTCCATATTTTTGGTGGTGGATATATTTGCAAATATGGCACATTTCATTCCATGTCATAAAACTAGTGATGTTGTTCATATTACCGAGTTGTTTTTCATAGAGGTGGTGAGACTACATGGTCTACTAAAGAGTATAGTTTCAGACAAAGATACCAAATTTGTTAGTTATTTCTAGAGGACATTATAGAAGAAGTTGAAGATAGATTTGAATTTAAGTTTTGTACACCATCCATAGAATCATGGACAAATAAAGGTACTGAACAAGAGTTTGGGTAACCTATTAAGATGCTTAGTAGGAGAGAAGCCCAACATATGGGATTTGATTATACCAGAGGAAAAAATTGCTTACAACAATTCTGTCAATAGGAGAACTGGTAAATCACCATTTCAGATTGTGTATGGGATTAGTCCAAGATCTGCTTATGAACTAAGAAAGATGGACAAGGGGGAGAAGAGTATCACTGAGGCTAAATATTTTCCTGAGCATCTGAATAATTTGCATGAAGAGGTGAAGAAACATATCAATAAGATGAACTCAAAATATAAGGCTAAGGTAGATCAGAAAAGGAGGTATAAGGAGTTCCAGGTAGGAGATGAAGTCATGGTTCATTTGTGAAAGGAAAGGTTTCTAGTTGGTACATACAAAAAGTTAAAGATGAAGAATTTTGGACCATGCAAGATCCTTAAGAAGCATGATTCACGAAATGCATATGAGGTAGAGTTGTTTGATGAAATTCATATTTCACATGTGTTTAACATATTAGATTTAACAGAATATCATGAAACAGGAATTGATGAAGAAATAATAGAAGCACAATATAATATCCCAGCACCTACTTCAGAATAGGAGGAGATAGAATAAATTTTTAATAGTCGTGTGCATAGAAGCACAAGAAACAAGAAATATGCTAAGTACTCTATGAAGTGGAGAGGAAGGCATGTTGAAGATTAATCGTGATTATCTGAGGCTGAGGTTAACCATTTTGGTTTTCCTCTAACTCCTAAGAAGTGACAGGGTCACTTTAAAAATTACCCTAGGTGTCTGATGCAGGAGCATCCAGGGTGTAAGAGAAATCTTGCATCACCCAAAAAAAATCTTGTTTCTTTTCAAGAAGGGCTAAATTTGGTAGGGTTACTATTTTTAGTAAGTTTGCATTTTTGCATGGTTGAACATGAAATCTTACACAAACCTCTAGAATGGTAAGTATAAGCCAATGGCAAAGAAATCACTTCAATACCATTTGTCATTTGAGAGATATTAAAATTTCAATTTTCAAAAATCCTATTAAAATCTTCAAATTCAATTTTAAGGCACTCAGAGGCTTGAAATGGGCCTAAAAATTGGTGGAAAATTCAAGTGGTCAACCTCTAGGCCCCACTTTTTGGTGGAACATCTCTTTAGAGCTTTTAGAAAAGGTGTTATAATAGAAAATCTGAAGGTTGGATCAAAACTTATGACCATGTGAAGTACTACCAAAATTAATAAAATTTCAAAATATCTTTTAGAGGAAGTTACACTTTCCAAAATATTCTAGGGTAGTTACACCTTCCAAATAAATGATGTGAAAGGGGGGCTATAGAAGGAGGATAGAACAACGTAGATGGTGGCTCTGATTTGTAAATTTTCAAATTTATGTAATCATAAATCCCATGTGATGGAAAATATAATTTTGTAATTTTATTTTTCATTTCCATGATAATAGAAAATATTTTATTCCTTCTTGCATTTTGTTTGTGCCATTATCTATTGTTTTTGTGAGTTTTAGATTGTACAGAGAGTACCCTTCATCAACAATAGAGGTGATAGGACCCTGAACAATATGGATTGAAATTTTGGGAAATGAAATTGATGAGAAAGAGACTTATTGATCCATTGACTATTGTTAAGTAGGCCTAAGGACCTCTCTCTACCCAAACATGACACATATGAGGAGAAATCTATAGAAGTATACTTGGAAACCTTAGTACCTACTAGAATCAAAATGGTAAACAATAAGGTTGATCAACTCTTTGGAACGCATGGCATCTTGAAAGAGGATGTTGAAAGATTGAGGGAAGTTGCAACCAAGAGAAGAGATAAAGTAGTTGAGACTTCTGATGAGTCCTCTGGACCATGAAGATCAGTAATATCAACTTCCATCCCTACCTCTGCAATGCCAAAACCTACTACCATAGTTGTTGTTAAAGAAATGAAGGTGGATCCCAATGCTTTGGCTATAGCAGATGTACCTACACCCTCTATACCTAGCACCCAAACCTCAAAGAGAAAGAATGTACCTCCAGTAGCACCTCCTACTACCTCTGAAAGAAGAAATAAATAAAAAGCATCTAGAGATCAAAACATAAGTCATGTTGTAGATGAAGAAATCAAACTTGGTTTAGATGAAGAAATACAATTGAATGGGAAGAAAAGAAGCAGTGCTTCCACTACTCGTGAAGGTGCCTCACAAGAGGCTAATACTAAATAAAAAAGGGCCATGTTTAATATTGTATATTTTTTTGAAGAAGAGGAGATGGAAACGAAGAAAGAAGCTCTTATAATTCATATGCACAAGAAGAAATAGGAAAAGAAAATAGATGAAGGCACATCAAAGCTTGAGAAGAAGTCCAAGACTCCTTCAGTATGTGTTCATACACCTATAAAGATGAAATCCTTGGTTAACAACATGTTAGAAGATGATGGCTTATTAAAAACCACTACCAAATTATATGATGAAGTTGACGAGGAGGATAAAAAATCCATTATAGATGCTTTTGTTCAGTATATGATCATTATGGATGAAAGTATGGACAACGTGAAGGAGAAGGTAATTGATGTTTTATGGAAAGATTTGGTAAAAAGAATACATAAAGCTATCAAAGCTAACAACAAGATCAAATTTGATTCTTTGAACAAGATTGTATCCTCCTTTTCTGAGGATGATAAGGCAACCCTACTAGAAGCACACACAAAATAGTTTAGGGTGAAATGAAGAGTTACTATTATTATGACCAGAGAGAAGGACAACACAAAAAAGTTGAAACAAGAAAATTTTGATACAATAAAAAACATGGCACTACAATATGGGATTATTATTGGTCCTACATTAGATACAACTCAATTCAAGGAGCTTGGTAAAGATAATGCTACTATTGAAGAGGAAGATATTCCTCCCACATCTAATTCACCTATTTTTCAAGAAGTAGTGGAAGAGGAAAATACTTATTTTGTAGAACACACTCCACACTTGGATGGTACAAGATGTGGGCCAGATGATGCATGTGCCAAGGAATTTGGAACGCGGCCCTCTCCTCCTGGAATGACACAAAAACCCCTAGAAAAGCGGGAGAATGAAGAAGATTAAGGTGAGGAATGAGTATCCAATAATAATGTTAAAAATCAATAGCAGGACAAGCTAGAATGAGAGATGCCCATAAATAGAGGAAAAAAAATGGAGAAAAAAGAGATAGAAATAAGAAGAAAGAATAAGCTGATGAGGAGGAGGAGGAGGAGAAGGAGGAGAGAGAGGAGGGAGAAAGGATGATAAAGATAAAAAGGAGGATGAAAAGAAAGATAGGAAAAAGGAAAACACCTCCAGAAAAGAAGAAGAAGAGAAGGAAGAGAACAAAGAAGAATTATTTGAAAGAAATGATGAAGAATCTTTGAATACCATAGAGCAAACAAAGTTACTCAGAGAATCCTCTAGCAACACTATCAAGAGTTGTTTGATAAAGAAAATCAAGATTCAACCAGTCATTCCTCCCTAGTTGGTTCAACTATCATCACAACAAGGCCATTTGATTTGAACAAAATCCCTCTTATTTAGAGAATGGAGATTGGCGGCACTTGTATTACCTATGAGAGAAAATAAATCATAGAAAATCATTAGAAGGGGACTAAGCTAATCAATGATGTCATCAAATTCTTATAGGATGCAACCCCTAGTACCACTATTAATGATTCTTTAACACTTGTTGAAAATTTAAATTTTCTGGTTGATTCATTCAGGGAATACATTTCTAGCCTAAAAGAGCAAGCATCAAAAGAAGTCGAGTCAAGGATTATGGAGAAAAGATTGCTTGGAATTCAGGACATGTGTCAAACCACACATAGCAAGGTTATGAAATGCTTGGAAGAAGTAAAGGGAAGTGAAGATGATGCATAGACACTATTCTTATATTACATGAGATGGGTAGATGCTACTCAAGGCATTAAGGACCTAATGGACTCAATAGAGTCGTAGTTGATCAATGCCTCTAGAATCTATGATCTCACAAAAGACATAAACTATGCCTCTTGGACTACAATTTCAGACTTGCAAAACAAGTTCTTCACCCTGCAAAGGCAGAAAGAGGATGTTATAGGGTGATTCATTCAGCTTGGAGACATGGTAAAGTGCAAGCATATACTAATAGCAAGTGCTCTCTCTGAAGCTAAAAAACTTGTAAAGATAAATCCTTATCTGGATACTTTGGAAGGAGAGGAAAGTGTGGTGGAGTTGGAATCAATGCATAATGAACTTTTTACAACTAATATGAGTTGGAATGAAGGGAAATATACTTGGGAAGCTATCCTCAAGGAACTTGAAGGTGATTCCTCCTCCGGGTGAATATATATCACCTTGTATATCCTTTTTTTTGTTACTTACATTTTTTCTTTCCTGTACATATGATCAGATGTAATTCTAGGGATAACTATCTAAGGGGAAGCCAATCATTTCATTTAAGTTATTTTTTTGTTTTTTTGTCTCCTTGGCACACCCTTTGTCCTTGATGTTAAAGGGTGAGATGGTTAGATGTTTTGGTGCTAAAATTGTGTTGGAGATGTTGAAGAAGTGTTGCTTGAATTTGAATTGTTAAAATTTATTTTTTTGGCACATGTTTCCATCAATGAAAAAGGGGGATATTGTTGAAAGAATGAAGAATAAACCATTTATTGTGTTTTCATTGATTCCAACAATGTTTGTTGACATTTTTGATTGATCTAGTAAAATAGTTTTTCTGTCATCTTGATCCAGTAATTTGGTATGAATTTTCTCATGATTTAATATCAGCTTATGTGGTTATAGTATGTTGTTTGGGACTACTCAATACATATATTTTTAAGTTTTTAATAATTTTGGTTAACCTGGCTGAAAGTTATAAGTGATAAAAGTTTGGCAAGTTGTATTTTGGCTTATACTGTACAAGTTGATAAGAGTTATCTGGTCCACATTCCTCTGGTGTTTGATTTCAAACTCTATAAAGTTGGGAGAATGATGCAATGATATGGATGAAAACCAATTACAAACACAATATGATCCAACTCAAACCAACCTTTTTCCCTTACAACTCTATTTCTTCCACTTTTCACTATTCAACCTAGTTGTCCTTGTAGGTCTCCAAAGTGATGTTTTTTGCAAATATCTTTTAGAGAAGATCTTCAATCATCAAAATCCTCACCTTTTCAAAACCCCACTATGCTCTCACAAACATGACTCAAAATATCAATAGGTCTCTTTGGACCAACTCCACTCCACTAAAATCAAGTTTCTACAATGTCTAGACCCCAAATTAGGTCTCCTTTACAAAGGACCTCCCCTCTAAACCTTCTATCCAATCCAAATAACTATTGAAAGATCCTTTTATAGTTTCAAAACCACAAAATCACCAATTTTTAACTCCAAGAGAACCCTCCATGACACTCAATCAACAAACCCTTACTCTAGCTTATTTTTAGTAGGGTTTTTTGAAAAACCTATCTCTAGGGCTTATCTAACCCAAGCAATTTCTTCAACACTTTAAAAAATAATTTCACAAACTTAAACATCTATCACATGGATAGTTCCATCCACATTTTGGGAAAACCCTACTTCAATACCCCATTTTCCACTTGAAAACATACAAGTCTACCCCTAGGGCATTACCCAAAACCTAATAACTTGCCTCCTCTAACCTATAAAGCATGAGAATACCTAACCTACCATGGAAGAAGTGGTCCCACCAAGTTACAAACCTTGAAAATACTTAGAACCTCATCTAACCCCAATCAAACCCTATCATGGGCCTTCTATAGGATGTCTCAGAAAATTGGCCACCAAACCCACCACAAGTTATGTATTTGCACCAAACCACCACCAAAAGGAAGATATTTCATGCCTCTATAGGAATCAATGAAATTAAAAGCATTTAAAAAATGTACGTGATGTACAATTCATGGAAAGTGCAAAAATATAGTGAAAATGCAAAAAATCATGTTGATATTGATATGAAAATTTCAATATAGACTTGATCAATCTTTCCCGAGCCTTTTTGGAGGCTTTATATACTTATCACATCCAAAATTTAACCAGCCAATGACTATAATTTCCTTTTGAACTCCTATGACCCTTCATCTTCTTGAAAAGTTGCATTTTTGCAATTTCTTGCTATGACAACTTTACATAATTTTGCAACTTTTGAGATTTTGATACAAATTACTCTAAAATGGCCCAAATTACATGAAAATAGTCTCAATAGAACTTATTAAATGCAAAAATACCCTAAAAACCTACTCTTAACATATTGACCCCCCTAATGTAAAGTTCATGTGCTTGGTGCTCCTACACCATATAGCCCCCCTGAAAATTGACTCATGTCACATGAGTGCTGCCTTGTGCCATGCTCCATATCAGTTCCTCCTTGCTTTCCACATACTCTCTAGTCTAGAAATATTCTCCATTAAATTATATATTGAAATCTTGTATCATTCCCTACATCCTTCATTTTGTTTGCACATGGATATGACTCCATCTTTGCAATTAGAACTGATGGTTGTCTTCTACTTGTTCCTTGATCAAAACCTAATAATGTTCCTTCCTTCATGCCTACTAACAAACACTTACCAAATTTTCTTTGAATTGACTTCCCCTTTACGTCAGCTTCATGCTTATATCTTCCCATTGGCTTTTTACAAACACCCTTAGTTCAGTGTCCACTTTGTCCTCTTATTACTATCATCAGACCATCTATCTCATTAGCCTCATGTACCATTGTACTTGAAAATCCTCCATGCCCTATAACCTTGCTCCCAACCAATGGACACACCATTGTTCTTACCATGACATTAGTATGCCAATTCACTACCAACTCACCCTTTACTTCTAAATCAATCTTCACACCTATTGTCACAACATTCTTAAGCCTTGAAATGGTTGTAGTACCTATCCTCTTGTCTTCTTTCTCAACCTTTGAAAATTCATTCTTCCCAAACATGATCACCTTAGCTATGCTTGACCAACCCTCCTTATCACCTTGCAATGGAATGAGTGTAAACCTACTTCCATTATGCTCAATCTGATAACTATTCCTTCTACAATGATATACAACATGCTTGTCATATTTCCATGGTCTTCCAAGAAAGACATGACAATAGTCAATTGACACATCACAAACAATTCTATCTTTATAACCTCTAATACTAAACTCCATCATTGCTTGTTCACAAACTGAGATAGATTGTCTATCATTCAACCATGAAATCTGATATGGATTCTCATGAGGAAAGTTTTGTAAATTTAACTTCTCTATCATTTCATTTGAGACAATACTTTTAGTGCAACTTGAATCTATGACTATTTTCCATACCTTACCCTTGGGTTTACATGTGCTCCTGAATAAAGCTCTTCTCTGCAATGGTTCCTTCTCTCTAGATTTCTTCAACACTTGTCTTCTCAGCATCAATGATTCTCCTCCCTTTGGAGCAGCAAGATAACTTGGAGAATTGACACTTTCATCTCCCTCTTCTAGCACAATTTGGACTCTCTTTTCACCCCTTCTTTCACTCCCACTTGAAGTAGCACCAAAATTCTTAGGGAAATTGTATGATGGATGCCCAAACTCATTGCAATTGTAGCATCTACCAGCAAATGTATTTTCACTTCTACCCCCTCCAAATCTAACTCTAGTACCTCTAAATCCACCTCTAAAATCAGAACTTTTCTCTTTACCTTTTCCTTCACCTTCTTGTTCTTCATTTGATTGCTTCCTCTACCTCTAATGGACTTATCTTGTCTCCTTTTTAGCTTTTCTTGTACTCTAATGGCCAACTAAAAACATTATTCTATAGATCTTGGATTTTCCACAACCAATTCATCTTGAATATTAAATCTAAGACCACTAAGATACCTAGAAAATTTTCAACCTCATCCTCTTGTCTACCTAACCTTATGCTCAACTTATAGAATTCATTAGTGTAAGTTTTATCATCTAATTATTTTTACTTCAGATTTTGGACCTTCTTATACAACTAAACTTCAAAATATTTAGGAAGAAACTTACCTTTGAGCTTTGCAACCATCTAGTCCTATGAAACTATCTTTTCTTTTCCTTTCTTTCTCCTCTCAGCCTGCTCATAGTCCCACCATAACAATGCATGTCCCTTGAGTTTATTCTTTGCTATCTTTACCTTTTGATCATCAAGTACATCTTCACACTCAAATTGATTGTCCATGGCTGCAATCCAGTCAAGTAACTCTTCATCATTCAAATTTCCACCATACATGGGAAAATCAACTTTTACCTTTTGTATATCACCTTTGAATGCCTTTAGTAATTTATCCATTCTCTGATCTTTAGGCTCTAATTATTCTTCCATATCTGCATACTCTTCATCTTCATCTACCTCTGTTTCACCCACATCACCCAACTCTTCCCCTCTTCTTTGATTTGACTCCAAGGTTGAAAGCCTTACAAAAATAGCATAATGAGACTCTAATAGCTTGGCATGTTTCTATTTTAACTCCTGCAACTCTCTAGTAGCACAAAAATTATTAGGAGGCATCTTTTCTTTAAAACAACCAACCTTCTCCTATGCAAACTTCAACCAATCACCCTCAAAAGATCTAATAATTGTTCTTTGATACCAACTAATGCAGTGAGAGGGAGGAAAACCAATTACAAACACTATTTGATCCAACTCAAACTAGCCTTTTACCCTTACAACTCTATTTCTTCCACTTTTCACTATTCAACCTAGTTGTCCTTGTAGGTCTCCAAAGTGATGTTTTTGAAAATATATTTAGAGAAGGCCCTTAGTCATCAAACTCCTCACCTTTTGAGACCCCCATTATTCTCTCACAAACATGACTCAAAATATCAATAGGTCTCTTTGGACCAACTCCACTAAAATAAGGTTTCTATGTTGTCTAGACCCCAAATTAGGTCTCTTTTACAAAGGATCTCCATTCTAAACCTTCTATCCAATCCAAATAACTATTTAAAGATCCTTGTATGGTCTCAAAACCACCAAATCACCAAATTTTAACTCCAAGAGAACCCTCCATGACACTCAATCAAAACAAATCCTTACTTTAGCTTGGTTTTAGTAGGTTTTATTGAAAAACCTATCTCCAGGGCTTATCTAACCCAACCAATGTCTCCAAAACTTTAAAAAATACCTGCATAAACTAAAACATCCATCACATGGAAAGTTCCATAAATTTTTTTGCAAACCCCTACTTCAATACCCCATTTTCCAATTGAAAACATGTAAATCTACCCCTAGGGCATCACCCAAAACCTAACAACTTGCCTCTTCTTCCCCATAAACCATAAGAACACCTAACCTACCATGGAATAAGTCATCCCACCAAGTTACAAACCTTGATAGTAGGTGAAATGACTTAGAACCTCATCTAACCCCAATCAAACGCTATCACTGGCCTTCTACAGCTCGTCTCGAAAAATTGGCCACCAAACCCGCCAAAAGTTATGAATTTGCACCAAACCACCACCAAAAGGAAGGTATTTAATGCCTCTACATGAATCAATTAAATTAAAAGAATTTAAAATTTGTACATGACCATACCATTCCTAGAAAGTGCATAAATATTATGACAATGCAGAAAATCACATTGTCAATGATATGAAAATTTTAATACAACCTTGATCAATCTTTCCCGAGCCTTTTTGGAGGCTTTATATACTTATCACATAAAAAATTTAACCACCCAATGACTATAACTTCCTTTTTAACTCCTATGACCCTTCATCTTCTTGAAAATATGCATTTTTGCAATTTCTTGCTATGAGAACTTTACACAATTTTGCAACTTTTGACATTTTGATACAAATGACTCTAAAATGACCCAAATTACATGGAAATGGTCTCAATAGACCTTATTGAATGAAAAAAGACCCTAAACACCCACTCTTAAAATATTGACCCCCCTAATGTAAAGTTCATGTGCTTGGTGCTCTTGCACCAAAGAAGATTTAAAGGTGTCAGAACTAGACATATTGAAAATGGAAAATGCTTACTTGCTTACACATATGATCAATGTTGGATGGATTGACTTATTTTATGGTTAATTCTAATCCCTGGTCAACCCAATGCTTGAATTCATGCTACAAATATGTATAAGTATTGTAGATGTTAAGGGGATCTATTTTAGATCAATGCCAACCTTAATTCAAGTTTTGCACATTTTTTTTGAGTGAAAAGAAGTTTGTCTTCATGTATGAAACTGACAAAGTGTTTTGAATAGAAATGGGGCTAGATCTAAATAGTTCAATCTAATTGATGTATGTGAAAGTAATAAGGTATATATGTGAAAAAAAATTGTGTCACAAGGAGAAGTGTAGAATGTGAAATATATGATGTGTGTGTGAGATCTAATTTCATGTATACTTACAAATTCATATGTGTGAACTTAGAATAAGGGAAGAATTGTAGTACATGTTGAGGGATTGCAGAGTAGAGCAGTGTTTTGTTTTCAAAACTTCATTGGAACTGAATTCAACACAAGGAAGGTGCATCTTACATTAGTTCACACCTTTGTTGTGTAGCCAATTTTTGTCTTGTATCTATTTTCAAGCTATGATCTTTTTAAGGATAGTGAGTCCCGTCAATGATCCCTATAATATCTTATAACCAGTTATAGTATATTATGAGTTAATCTACACTATGGTTTTTTCCTCGTTGGGTTTTCCATGTAAAAATCCTAGTGTTCATGTGTTATTTTGTGTTGTGACTTTCTTCATCTACTCATTCATTACTGCAGGTAAATATTTTTTGATAATTGGTTTGATTATGAATAAATGGTTTAATAGAATACTGATTCACCCCCCTCTCAGTATTCTAGGTGTTCAACAAATATCTAGGCAATCTCTGAAAACACTATTCATCAAATTCATAAATGTTGTTGGGGCATTTGTAAGTCCAGAAGGAGATATTGTGAACTTGTAGTGTCCATATCTTGTTCTAAAAGTTGTTTTGTGAATGTATTAATTTTTTAGTCTTAACTGATGATTATCTAGAGATTATAAATTGATCTTTGACAATACTACTCCTCCATGCATTAGATCAAAAAGGTCATCAATATTAGGTAAAGGATATTTATTTGTTATCATTATCTTACTAAGTATAAAATAATCTATGAACGAGTTAAAATTATCATCCTTCCTTTTGAAAAATATTACTAGTGCACCCCAGGGTGAAACATTGGGTCTAATTAATCCTTTTAACAATAGTTCTTGCAACAAAGCCTTTAGTTCCATCAACTTCGTTGTGGTCATATGGTATGGTTCCTTTGATATTCCTGTTGTCACCTAGAAATTGCACCCTATGCGAAGTTATGAGAACTAAGCTTTTTGGTGAAACATGGGATCATTTCAAGGTTGTGGGTCACCTGAAGTTGAAATGAACCTCTAGAGAAGGCTGACTTCCTTTGGGTATCACCTAGACTAATGATCTCTATGAGGTAAAGGGAGAAGAAGTGCATACAAAATGAAACTATATTGAACTATTCCTATGGTGATACACCGAGTTGATAAGAAATTAGAAAAATGAAAACAAGATGCAAACACACTAGAGAAACTAGACTGCAATTGTTTTGCTTACCTGACATAACCCCATTAGACTTATGCATCACTCTTGACAAGTTTGATCTACATACATATCTCAAGAAGGAAGGAACAAACTTCACAACTTTGTGGTATGAATACAGATTTAGAAATACACTGTTAAAGAAATACATACATAAGCTAACATACATAAATGAGAGTGGTAAGAGCATTAGTACTTGTTTTCAAGGTGAACTCTATTTTGCATTCCAGATTTTAGTTGGGTTACAAAGTATGCATCTACTAAGAAAGGATAGATAAAACCACTAGCTCTTCTGGATGCATAGTTCAAACTATTTACAAAAAAGGAAAAAATGCCTTATATATCAAACTATGTTGGCCCCTTAGGGCTTACAAAATATCAGTCCTTAGAGTAGATTTTTCCTTAGATCTTTTGACTGAAATTAAATGTAGAACCCCACATGTCCATGATGGCCACGAGTCACCCTAGAGAAGCCTACTTCAGATATTTCACAGCTACCACATTCATTCTGATCCTGGCATCGTGTCCTATTCGAACCACTTTGGCTGAATGCTTTGAATGCCCTGAGCTCAAAATAGATACATGCTGCATTCATCTCATTGACATTCTTCATTCTGATTAGACTACCATGGCTCACCTCAGCTCCTCCTGGTTGCTTGATCATATTCCACATAGGCTTTATAGGTGGTTAAACTCTTTTGAAAAGAATTGCATCTCGGCAAGACACTAAAAGTGTCTCACTGATGTGATTATGCCCTCTGAACCTATCGGCACAATATGCAACAGTTAATGAGAGTCTTGGAAAACTTAGGAGTCACGTTGATATCACCAAAACATCAGCAAGTCAAACAACATTGGGGAGAAGTCATAGCGAGCACCACTGAGTTATACCGATGCCACTTTATTGGGTGATTCCAGCTCTGTCAGTGAGAGATCATACGTTCGGGGAGACATCTTAGTGAACCTCCTTATCATTGTGAGCACACTGGATGTCAGCAAGAGATACTAGGTCGATGAGACCCTTCAACAAGCTGCATAGGTCACCCCGAATGTCGCATTTCTTTCTATGAGTCACATACTTGGTCACTAGGACCATACGCCAAATGCTTTGTCTTTCGGCGAGCTCCCTTTCCCATCGTTGAGACCTCCTTCATTTTTTGAGACCTCTTGTAGACTTCCTTTTGCTTCGCGTGTTACACCGAGGGTGCCAGGCATGTCGGTGTGACCTCTTGTTGTTGAAGAGACCTCCCGCCAAGCTCTCTTTTCTTTAGTGATGTTGCTTTCCTTCGGCAAAACATCTTGAATTCACCCAGACCTCACACTGAGGCCCTTTCATTCCGCCGAGCTGCAAATCTTCTTTGGTGTGACTCCCATCAGTCGGGAAGACATCATGGCAAGGCTTAGATGTCATATCGATCTCTCCATTGTCACTAAGACCACATGATGTCGGTAAGACATCACTCTGACAGTTAGGTGCTACATCGATGAAATTCATGTTGGGGAGACCTTCATCGATGTCTCCAGAAGTCATACCGCTGAGCTCCCTTCCCTCTGTCAGCCAGACATCCTTATATCAGAAAGACCTTATGCCGATGTTAGCTCTTTTAGTGAGGTCTTTACTTTCTAGTCGGTGAGACATTATGCGGTCACTGAGACTACATGACGAACTCCTCTGTCTGCCTGAGGTCTCCTCTATCACTGAGACTCCTGTCAATCAGGAAGACATCCATTGGTTGACAAGAGGTTGTGCTGAAGGCACCCTAATTTGGTGAGGCTTCATTTAATTCACTTCGGCAAGAGGCAAAGGTTTTGCCAAGACATTGTGGTGAAACCACTTCCTTTAGCTGAGATCCCTTCATTCGCTGAGACATGGCCATGTCAGCAAGACCATAGGGTGACAGCTAGAAACTATACTAAATTCAAATGTTAGGGAGACCTTCTGCATTCGGCAAGACACTATGCCAAAGGGACCAACCTTTGCCGAGATCCCTTCTATTGTCGCCAAAACATTATCGGGTCGCTGAAACCTCTTAGCAGGCTCAAGACTTACCCCGAAGTGTCCATCTGTTGCCAAGAGTTATACCTAAGATGTCAACACCATTGGCAAGACATTCCATCCTCACTAAGACTTCTCTCTGAGACTCTTTGTTACCTCGAACGAATGCAATCGATGTGACTTTGCCTCTTCGCTGGGACTTCTTACCGATAGTGTTTCAAGTTATCTCGAAGCCTGTGGTCTCCATAAGTCTCCCCAAATGATGATTGAATGGCCTATCAGCCAAAGATCCTGATGCAATAATAGGTCATACCGTACCCTTCTTGTCATAGCGACTGGCTCTGTAGCTTCGTTCAACAGGACAAAAACTAGGTCACAACGACCTATTCAAAATGGAATGTATCAAAGCAGCCAGTCGGCCAGACAGTGAAGATGTCATATCGACCTGGCTCTAATGGAGGTTGAGCCTATAACTATTGAAGCATATTTCCAACAAAGCAGTCCTCCCAACTGAATTCCCTATGAAATTTCATCAAATGTAATGAAATAACCCTCAATGGAGATATCCCATTTGGCCCTTATGAACATCTGCAACATAGATGCCTCGCCTGATTGAGCCTAAGGGTGAAAATTAGGTAACATCTCTAGCAACCTTTGTTGGATGTTTTCCTATTGAATATGAATACTAGTAGTCTAGACTTATCCATTGGGCATGGAGTCATTAGGAGGCTCAGAAAAAAAATGAAATATCAGGTTTGCACATGACCACCACATGCTTGAGATCCACAGGATACAACAGATTGCCAAAAGAAAAACAAAAAAGGGGAAAACGAAAGAGAAAAATTATGCCATCATAGCACCTAGGAAATAGAGAATAATTAACTTGAAGCATAGAAGCACTTATTGAAAATGTAAACCTAAAATAATATGTACAAAAGAGGAATTCCATTAGACTTGAAAACAGGGCTGAAGGTGTATCCCATTAACTTGGATAGGGAGTACTTCCCCTTCTATTGTAGCTAGCTGATAAGCATTGTGCTCCTTATAGTCTCTGATAAGGAATGGGCCCATCCACATGTTTTCAAACTTGGTGTGATGGTCGAGCCTGCTTTTCAGAACATCCCATTTGAGCACGAGGTCTCCCACCCTAAAAAAAATTTATGTAGCCCTTCTGTCAAATGTTTTCTTTTTTTGGAGCTGATGATACTCCAAATCCTTCATTGCTTTGTCCCTTAACTCCTCAAGTTCCATGAGCTTTGCATATCTCATAGACATTGGGTCCTATTCCTCAAACATCTCCAACTGATGTATAATGTCAAGGGTTGGGAGCTCCACAGACAAGGGCAATCTTGCCTCTCTACCATAGACTAACAAGTATGGTGAGTTACCAATAGACCTCTTAGGAGTCACTCTGTCTACCCACAGTGCATTATTTAATTTAGTATGCCAGGTCCTTTGGCTATCCTCCATTGTTCTTTTGATAATCCTAATGAGATTCTTATTTGTGCTTTCAGCTAGGCCATTACCCTGAGGGTAATAATTTGAGGATGTATTTAGATGAATACCCTATTTAACAACCCAATCAGTTAGTCTTAATCCCACAAATGTGAGAGCATTATCAGATATGATAGAGTCAGGAACTCCAAATCTAGTGACTATATCCTCATAGAAGCTCAAAACAAAAGACTCTTTTGCCTCTTTCAAAGCTATTGCTTCTATCCATCGTATGAAATAATCTGTAGCAGTCAGCACCCACTTATGACCAGCACTAGATGGTGGGTTGATAGGCCCAATGAAATCAATACCCCATCTCATGAAGGGCTGCTCCACTTGAATAGGATGTAGAGGCATCGTCGGTAGCTTTTCCTTTCCTTCGAATAAAGCACATTTCATACACTTTCTTGACTAGGAATATGCATCTTTGAACAAGCTGGGCCAGTAGTAACCAGCTCTCATGATTTTCTAGGCAGTAGTTCTTGGGGAAAAATTACCCCCTGCAGCTCCATCATGAAACTCATGAAGTACCTTTTCAATCTGATCGTTGTGAATGCATCTTAATAAGACACCATTCAGATTCTTTTTGAAAAGAAAATTGTTTACCAGTACATACGGTATGGACTACAGTCTCAAGTATCTTCTTTTAGCTCTGTTTAATCCTAATGGGAATGCACCATTTTGTAGGAATTGGGTCATATCTTGAACCCAATTAGTTATCCCCATAGGTACATCATCTTGAGCATTCTAAAGTTCATTTGTATTAGCAAGCACAACATCCTTTTCTAATTCATTTTTACTGCTTGACCCTGTAGCAAGCTGCTCACAAAGACCTTACCTCTAACCAGTTTGGTGATCTTAATATCTACATCATACTCCATGACCTTGGTGATCCATCCTTCTCTTTTGTCATTCAAATCTTTTTTCAACAGAAACTCCTTCACACTTGAGTGGGAAAATAGAATATGAATCTTATTGTTTGACACTAGAGGCTTCAATTTCTTTAGACTTTTGATTATGGAGAGAACATGCTTCTCAACAAATGAATACCTCTCTTCGTAATCAACAAGTATTTGGCTAAAGAAAACTATGGGATGTTCTAAATTGTCACTATTTTTCTGTACAAGCATAGCAAAGATTGAACTAGTGCTGCCAACAACATACAAAAAGAAATCCTTGGAGAAATATGGATTTACCAATGTCGGGGCAGACGCTAAGGCCTCTTTAATTTCTTCAAAACTATTCTTTGCACCTTTTGTCGAACTAAAAACTGCATTTTTCTTTAATATAGCTGTCAAAGGTTGTAATAGGTTTGCAACATCAGGGATGAATCTTCTCAAAAAGTTGATTTGGCCCAAAAAGCTTTGCAGACCCTTCTTGTGATTTGGTAATGGCAACTCAAGTATGGCTCTGACTCTTTCAGGGTCAATAGTAATTCCTTGCTTTGACACTATGTGTCCTAATAATTTCCCTTCATGAACAACAAAGATAATTTTTTTGGATTGAGAGAGATACCAAACTCTACATTTTTCAAAAACTTGTCTAAGATGTAACAAATGTTCATCATCATTCTTAGAATAAACTGTAATGTCATCTAAATAAATCAGTATAACCTTATTGATCAAACTTTGAAATACCATGTCCATGGCCCTCTGAAATGTGGCACCAGCATTGGATAAACCAAAAGGCATCCTTTTGTATGCCATGGTGCCCCACTTAGTTATAAAAGCAGTTTTGAACTGATCCTCCTCTTTAACCAACACCTAATTATAGCTCGAAAATCCATCCAATAAGGAAAATCTTTCAGAACCAGCAACTTTTTGTAAGATTTGTTCCATGGAGGGCAACAGGTAGTGGTCCTTCAAAGATGATCGGTTAAGGTCCCTAATATCTACAGAGAGTCTTATTTCACCACTTTTCTTCCTAACCGGTACAAGGTTAGAAACCCATGAAGTGTGCTTAATAGGGAAGACGATACCCCCCTCAACTAATTTGGTCAGCTCTTTAATCATTAAGGGCTCAAGATTAGGATTCAAGGGCCTTTGTTTTTGCCTTACTGGCTTGGCATTAGGTTCTAACTCAATTATGTGCTAAGCAATATAGGGATCAAACCCTTTCAAATCTAAATATTACCAAGCAAAGACATCATAGAATTCTTGACATAAAGCAACAAAAGATTTTTTATCTTTATGTGAAAAAAAAATTCCTATCTTAAGGAGTTTACCTTTGAAAATCTCTAGTTCCTCATAATGTTCTTGTTTGACCTGCAAGCTGGCTTTACCCTTTTTAAGTTGATCGTCAGTATTGAAAATTGACTCTAAGGTAACAAGACCTTTGGGTAACTTATTTGTCCTCAGCTATATGACTTGACCACCATACTGTTGCTTGAGTTTTTCTTGATTCACCATGGAGAACTGATCTTCGAGCAAGAAAGAAAGGATCTACTCATCACTATCAAAAACTTGCCAGTGAATGTTGTTAGGAATTGATGGTCTGACCACAACCTTCACATACTACTGTACTTTCTCTTTTCTAATGTCACCTAGAATATCAAACTATGCCCCAATGGCTGCAAGCCTATCAACATGCTTGTTCTGATTTCTTGGAATAGACACTAAGTTAAAGGCATCAAAATCCTCAAGCATGTTCCACACTCTATTTCTATAAGACTTTAGTGTGTCATTTTTAGCAACATTCAGGCCTCTTATTTGATTAACAATTAGCTCACTATCCCCATATACTTTCAGGTGGGCTATTCCTCTCTTCCTTTCCCACTCAAGGCCTTGAGCAAGGCCCTCATATTCAACAATGTTATTGGAGCATGCGAAAGCAAAATGAAAAGCAACATAATACTTATCCCCTTGCGGAGATACAAGCATTGTACCTCCTCCAGCTCCATTTTTTCTTCTAGACCCATCAAAATACATCTCCCATAATTTACTTTGATGCTCAAACTAACTTTCTGCACTCCTCTCTAGATTTGGCATTTCTGTCCTAGCTTCACACAATACATAATTGCCTAGGCCAACGTCCTAAATAAGCTCATTTGGATTATCAACCATGTTCTTAGCTGCCCATTCATTCAGGAGTACCTTAGGTACACTCTCAGCTTGTAACTCTTGTGTTGCAGCAAGTTCAGTATCTTATAAAACAATAGAGTTAATATTTATAGCAGATGGCACATAATGTTCGATGTGATCTTTAGCAAGGGACTCAGAGGTTATAGTTACCTTAGTACCATACCTAGTCCTAAAAATCATATGGGACCAATCTAAAGAAAAATACCCTCCAATTTTAGCTATGAAGTCCCTAGATAGGCATAGAGCAAAAAATGGAGGCAAGTCTTTAACAAACACATCTTGTGGGATTGAAAAATTGGGACAGGCATGTAGTGTGAGATTCAAGTTTTTGATAACACCTAAAGTGTTTACTGCTGTCCCATCCAATTGAAGTACTCCCTTTTCTAATGGCTAGTATTGTAAACCTAGCTGGTCTGCAATCTTTTTTGGCATCACCAAACTGCTAGCCCGGCTATCGACCATGCAATTGTGTACCAATTTATCCCCCACTATTAAGGAAACATAGAAAGGAGGGGGCTTGACACCATTACTTTTCTTTGTGGTACTATCCAAAGGTGCATTGGTTAAAACTAACTTTGTTTGGCCTAAAGAGACCTCATTTGGAGGACTCAAACTAACTAGATTTGATAAGGCTAATTGTAACAAATTGATTTGACCAGGGATTGCTAAAGAATCCCACATCAAAATTGAAACATTCATTTTTTCAATACTTTCAACAATGTTGAAAGGTGCAGATATATTTACCTTTGGCTGTGTCTTTACAATAGCATGGTCAGGTTGCACTTGACTTGCGGATGAAGCATGTAAAGGCTGCTCCCTACTAGTGTCATAACCTTGCTACAAAGTGTGTGGTGCTTGCTAATTTGATGGATCAACAACTCCCTTATTCTTATTTGTTGCTTGTTCAATCTCAAAAGCCCTCTTCTTGGCTCTAGTATTAGCAGCAACAGATGTGTCATCCTAGTTCACTCCACAAAATTCTTTCTTTGCCAATTCAGGAGAGTTGAATCATTTTCAAGTTGATCCTGCTATTGTGGATACCCCTCAGGAAAATCTTGCACACCTACAACATTTTGCACCATAAGAGCTTGATTGATGATGCCATTAGAGCATGTAGCTTGATTATGTGGCTGATTACATGGATAACACCATTCATAATCAGTAGCTAGATTGTTTTGAGTAGGAACGAGCTCTTTGACAACACTAACTGGAGCTGGATTATAGGCCTGAAAAGGCCTTGTCTTCACATTTTGTCTTGAACCCTGGCAATTACCTTGGTACTAATGTCTATTCCCCTAGAATTCCTGTTGTTGACCTTGAAAAGGTTGACTTGAGGCCTGATTCTGTTGTTGATAAGGCCTAGAATAGGACTGTTGTTTTTCCAAGTTCACCAACTTGTTACCAAAAGTCTGTAAAAGGATTTCGATCTCTTGTAACTCCTGTGATGAGCCTAAAGCAACACTTTCTTGTTTACCAATGGCTGAAATAGCAGCTAGCAGCGTTGGTACAACTGGTAAAGGTGTGAAAGGAGGTATTTGCAAAGGAATGTTTGCATGAATTTCTAAAAATATAGGAATTGGAGGCCTAGGAGTGAGTTTACTAGCTTGTATTAAGTTGTTCTCAACTCTGATTGCTATTTCGAAAGCATCTAGAAAAGACACTCCTCCCATAGACTATATCATGATAGCTATATCACTGTTCAGAGCCCTCAAAAAATATAAAAAATGTGTATTCTAGAGGTGGCCTCACCATTGCAGGGATTCTATCCCAAGTTCTTTGAAATATGAAGTTGAAGTCATTCATCTGCTCTTGTGGAGCCCTCTTAATAGTAGTCAATTGTTCCAATAGAGATAAGTTATCAGACCTGTCTTGAAATTGTTTATACAACTTATCTCCAAATTCATCCCATGTTGCAATTGAACTAATTGGTAGGCTCCTATACCATTGCACAACTCTTTCCTTCAGTGAAGCAGCTAGTAATCTTACTGCAACATCTTCTTGGGTTATATGGTGGACTCCACATAGCAAAGCCACATATCACATGTGTTCAATTGGGGTAGTTTGATCTTCCCCAGTGAAAGTTGGAAGACTCCTCAAGGCTACCATTGGAATGTCATTGTGTTGTAACAAATTCAAGGGGCTCCCTCCATTAAAAGCAACAAAGGGTTGATTCCTTGGAGCGGTCATGGGAGGTAGCTGAGGTGGATTTACTGGTGCAGCAAAATGAGATCCCATGGATGGAGGGGTAGACTGAGTTCTTCTAGAATAGATAACTGTTGTTCCTCGCTTTTCTATTGCTTTTCCTTGTCTTCTTGGTGGTGATAGCTATGAATATTCAAAAGGACCTGAGCTACTTCTTGTTCGAACTCTTCTCATAAACTATAGAAGGCGTTGATTCTAAAGTTCTTCCTCTTTATGGAGTATCCAAGTATGCCAAATAACTTCTATAAAGTCTAGAATTTGTTGGTTGCATACTAAACCAGTAGTTCAATTTAGTTGAAGTCCCACTAGGTGTGCCAAAAACTATTGTCACCTAGAAATTGCACCCTATGCGAAGTTATCAGAACTAAGCTTTCTAGTGAAACATGGGATCATTTCAAGGCTGTGGGTCACCTGAAGTTGAAATGAACCTCCAGAGAAGGCCGAATTCCTTTGGGTATCACCTAGACTAATGATCTCTATGAGGTAAAGGGAGAACAAGTACATATAAAATGAAAGTATACTGAACTATTCCGATGGTGATACACCAAGTTGATAAGAAATCAAAAAAATGAAAACAAAATGCAAACGCACTAGAGAAACTAGACTGCAACTGTTTTACTTACCCAACATAACCCCATTAGACTTATGCATCACTCTTGACAAGTTTTATCTACATACATATCTCAAGAAGGAAGGAACAAACTTCACAGATTTGTAGTATGAATATAGATTTAGAAAAACATTGCTAAAGAAATACATACATAAGCTAACATATAGAAATGAGAGTGGTAAGAGCATTAGTACTTGTTTTCAAGGTGAACTCTATTTTTCATTCTAGATTTCAGTTGGGTTACAAAGTATACATCAGCTGAGAAAGGATAGATAAAACCAGTAGCTCTTCTGGATGCATAGTTCAAACTATTTACAAAAAAGGCAAAAATTCCTTATATATCAAACTATGTCAGCCACTTAGGGCTTACAAAATATAAGTCCTCAAAGTAGATTTTTCCTTAGATCTTTTGACTAAAATTAAATGCAGGACCTCATGTGTCTGTGACAGCCAAGAGTCAACCCAGAGAAGCCTTCTTCAGATATTTCGTAGCTATCGCATTCATTCTAATCCTAGCATCGTGTCCTGTTCGAACCACTTCGGCTGAAGAACACTTTGAATGCCCTGATCTCACAACAGATATGTGTTGCATTCATCCCATTGACATTCTTCATTCTGATCAGACTACCATGGCTCACCTCAGCTACTCCTGGTTGGTCGATCATATTCCATGTAGGCTCTGTAGGTGGTCAAAACTCTTTTGAAAATAATCACATCTTGGCGAGACATTGAAAGTGTCTCACCGATGTGATTATTCCCTCTAAAACTATCAACAGAATATGCGAACATCAATGAGAGTCTTGGTGAAATTAGGAGTCATGTTGATATTGCCAAAACATCGGCAAGTCAAACAGCATCGGGAAGAAGTCATAGCGAGCACCACTGAGTTATATCGATGCTGCTTTATTGGGTGATTCCATTGCTGTCGGTGAGAGATCATACATTCAGGGAGACATCTTAGTGAACCTCCTTGTCACGGCGAGGACCCTAGATGTTGGCAAGAGATACCGGGTTGACGAGACCCTTCAGCGAGCTCCATAGGTCACACCGAATGTCACATTTTTTTCTATGAGTCACATACTTGGTCGCTAGGACCATACGTCGAACACTTTGTCTTTCGGTGAGCTCCCTTTTCCTATCGCTGAGACCTCCTTTATTCACCAAGACCACTTGTATACTTCCTTTTGCTTCACGTGTTACACCGAAGGTGCCAGGCATGTTGGTGTGACCTCTCATTGTCAAAGAGACCTCCCACTGAGCTCTCTTTTCTTTAGTGACGCTGCTTTCCTTTGGCAAAACATCCTGACTTCGCCTAGACCTCACACCAAGGCCCTTTCATTCCACCAAGCTATAGATCTTCTTTGGTGTGACTCCCATCATTTGGGAAGACATCATGGTGAGGCTCATATGTCATATCGATCTCTCCTCTGTCACTGAGACCACATGATGTCGGTAAGAGATCACTCCGACAGTCGGGAGCTACATCGATGAAATTCATGTCGGGGAGACCTTCGCCGATGTCTCTAGAAGTCACACCACTGAGCTCCCTTCCCTCTATCAGCTAGACATCCATTGGTTCACAAGAGGTTGTGCCAAAGGTAGCCTAATTTGGTGAGGCTTCATTTCATTCACTTTGGTAAGAGGCAAAGGTTTTGCCAAGACATTGTGGCGAAACCACTTCCTTTGGCTAAGATCCCTTTGTTCGCTGAGACATGGCCATGTCGGCAAGACCATACGATGATAGCTAGAAACTATACCGAAGTAAAATGTGGGGGAGACCTTCTGCTTTCAGCGAGACCCTTTGGTGAAGGGACCAACCTTTCCCGAGAGCCCTTCCATTGTTGCAAAAACATTGTCGGGTCACCAAAACCTCTTAGCAAGCTCAAAGACTTACCCTGAAGTGTCCATCTATCACCGAGAGTTATACCTAATATGTCAACACCATCAACAAGACATTCCATCCTCGCTAAGACTTCTCTCTGAGACTCTTTGTTACCCCAAACGAATGCAGTCGGTTTGACTTTGCCTCTTCGCTGGGACTTCTTACCGAAAGTGTTTCAAGCTATCCCGAAGCCCGTGGTCGCCATGAGTCTCCCCAACTGACAATTGAATGGCATATCGGCCAAAGATCCTAACACGGTAAGAGGTCATACCAAACCCTTCCTATTATAGTGACTGACTTTGCAGCTTTGTTTGACAGGATAGAAACTAGGTCACAATGACCTGTTCAAAATGGAATGTATCAAAGTAGCCAGTCAGCCAGACAGTGAAGATGTCATATCGACCTAGCTCTAATGGAGGCTGAGCTTGTAACTATTGAAGCATATTTCCAACAAAGTAGGCCTCCCAACTGAATTCGCTGTGAAATGTCATCAAATTCATTAAATAACCCTCAATGGAGATATCCCATTTGGACCTTATGAACATCTGCAACATAGATGCCTTGCCTGATTGAGCCTGAGGGTGAAAATTAGGTAACAATTCTAAACTAGAAATTATATCAATGAAGAAAATAAAATCTCTTTTTAAGGGTAATCTAGGGAGTTCATATGGAAAAAATCCTAAAAAATCTGAAAGGAAAGGATAGTACTCCATACAAAGTTCTCTTTGATCCTTAAGATCTTCTTCCTATATCTGTTTGAGTTTTTAAGACTCACAATACATTAGATCATCTTGAAAGATAAACTCTTTGAGTTATTCTAACTTCTCCATCTTGACCACATAAAGTTGACATCCTTTTTGCTTGGCCCTTTTTAGTTGCACAATCAAAATATGTCTAATCTTGACCTCTCTTGAAGTTCATTGAAGGAAAACCTTATTTCCTAGGCCATCTAGACACTCTACTATTTTTGAAAAGTAGTCTACCTTAGCCTTATGCCTCCATATAACTAGTTTATTCCTAAGACCACATCATAGGAACCTAAAGGTGCTACATATAGGTTTACTTCAGGTTGAAAAATTGTAAGGCTAATTTTGGATTCAAACAAGCATTGCTCTACCTAAGCTTTTGTTTGGTTAGCATATTCAACTAACTAGGGTTGAGTGATAAATCCTGATCTTTTAGGAAATTTATTTAACACTCTTGGTGTAATAATTTTTTTTTTGTGCACCAGTATCAATCAAAATTAAAATAGGAACTATAAATAATGTACCTAAATTTTCTTTATAAGAGTAATCTGGTACTCTGCTTGACAATTGTCCAAGGCTGCATGAATCCTTTGCTGGAAGGTTGCTTGTTGGGTAGGTAATGCATATCCTCTTTGCTTAGCTTCTTGACTCTTGTTTGGGCACTAGTTTGCATAGTGATCACCTCCACAAGATAAATATCCTCTAGGAGGTCCTCACCTTTCAAAAGGTTTTCTCAAATTACCTCCATTCCTTTCAAGATTATTGTTATTTTTCTTCTCATTTTTGAAATCATTTCAATTATTCATGTAAGGTTCCTTATCATTTTTCTTAAAATATTGAGAAGACTGTGACCAATTATGCTTCTTACGATTCTTCTCATGATAAGCAGAGATGGAATTCATTATTTTCTATTGGTTAATAGCTTTATCAAATACTTAATCCATCTTTGCAAAGTATACTTGACAAAACTTCCAAATTTGTCCCACACAATTGAAGATACAAGGAATTGTTGTGATGTATAGGGGCTCGCCTAAGTTACACCCCATTTTCATATTTCCACCTCTACATACATCCTAGATGATGATGATCAAGAGGCCATGCCTTAGGTTGTGAAAAGGCCAAGAAAATAATAATTGACTAAAATGATAAATGGTAATTAGATAATGTTACCTTAGGCATGAAATCCTTATCAAAATGATATTCACACCCTAATTTTCCACAAAATTTGATTGATAGATGTCTTGACTACTTGATAGGCCTACAAGAGGTTAGTCCAAAAAACACAATAGATTAGTTACAATGTAGAGGATAACTCTTAAATCTTCATGAAAATGGCATGATTGATCATAATAGCCTCTTGCACATAATTGCTTCCTTATTTCTAATGACTTGAAAGCATGATCTTAATTGATGAAATCATTGTAATAATGTTGCTAACTCTACCCTTGAACTATCTTGACTGCTTCTTAGGATCTTCAATTGCTCAATAGATTTTCTAGGATTTCAAATGATGAAAAAGACTTATAGTTTTATGCATTTCTTTAATTTCCTACAAATTGATTAACAATGGTTGACATGTGAAATTGGATTTTTTAATGTTAAAATTTTGAGATTAACATATTCAAATTCAGGCCAAAATAGGTTGGACAAGGGTGTTAGCACCCTAGTATAGACCTATCTTGGGGCCATGAGTACATCAATAAATGAATATTAGATGAAAATCCTCAATTTAATTATGATTTCCCAAAAATGAAAATAGAACAAGAAAATTGTAAGAGTAATTAGGTCTAGGAATTTAGGGGGAGCTAAACCTAGTGTGGAATTATCAAGGGTGACAATTTACAATGCTACAAGAATATTATGTTATATTACCTATTTATTATAACAAAGAGGCCATGGGAACATATTAGCATGGAATTTTTTCTTGGTTTAGCAGGGATACAAGGAGGACACGATTCAATATTTGTGCTTGTTGACATATTTTCTAAGATGGCACATTTCATTTTATTTCATAAGATTAGTGATGAATTGTGTACATAATAGATTTATTTTTCAAAGAAGTGGCTAAATTACATGGTCTACCAAAGATTATAGTATCAGACCAATATACCAATTTTTTTGAGTATTTCTGTAGAACATTGTGGAACAATTTTGATTGATTTGAAGTTTAGTTCTACACAACATCCAAAAATTGATGAGTAGACAAAGGTGCTAAATGTGAGTGTTGGAAACCTATTCAGATTATTCGTAGGAGAAAAGTCAAAGGTATAGGATTTAGTTTTACCATAGGTAGATTTTGCATAAAAAAAATCTATCAATATTAGTACTGGTAAATTCCCATTCCATATTGTATATGGGAGTAGTCCAAAAAAATGCTTATGAGTTAAGAAATATTGAAAAAGGAGAAAAAACCAATGTTGAAGTTGAGTATTTTGTAGATAACTTGAAGAACTTGTATAGAGAGGTAAGGAATCATATCAATAAGATGAATTATTATTACAAGTATAGGGGATATTATAATTAAATATTTAAGGATTCTAGGTTGAAGATGAACTCATCGTTCACCTAAGGAAAGAAAGGTTCCCAATAAGAACATAAAATGAGTTAAAAATGAAGAAATTTGCACCATGAGAGATCTTGAAGAAGTATGATTAAGGAAATTATTATGAGTTAGAGTTACTGAGTGGGATAAAGATATCTCCTATGTTCAACATTGTTGATTTGATAGAGTATCACAAAGGAGATATAGAGGATGGACTAATGAAGAACAATGGAATATTATAGCACCTAGTTTAGAGGAGATAGAAGACATCTTGGACCACATTAAAACATTAAATTAAATGATTGGAGATATTTTAAAGAAAAAACATCTCAATAATTGATGCACTCATGTAATAGATTAATAATATCAATGATCTAGGTGAAAATAATGTTGAGGTAAATAAGTTCAAAGCCTATTTTTTAAGTGTACTAAGTGATATTTTTAACCATATGAATGAAGTAATGCTAAATAATATGAAGAAGATTAATATGTCTATTAAGGAATATAATAATGTGAATAGGATCAAGAGAGACCAAATAATGATTATAAAAAATATATACCAAGTATAGATTGAACTGGAATGTGTCACAAGATTTGGGAAGAGACATGATACATAAAGTTTTGATAGCTTTTGGAGAATACCTCAATAGAAAGGAAGAATTGAGGAATAAAGTAATAGTAGAAGATAATATTACCTTTGCATATGTTTTAGGAAAATTTCATACTTTTTATAATGATCACTTGATTTTAATAGTTGAATGAGTATTTTTATCTAGTTGAATTAGTAGGTTCCAAATGGAATTTTGAGAATAAAAATTTTGGAGTATGGTAATAGAATATATATGAGACTAAGTAGAAATGTATGCACCAATTTGATAGCAAATTTTTGAGTTAGTACTTGAATTTTAGGTATTTTTCATCCAACCTGCTCAATTTAGTAGTGATTTTTTCATGCAATTTTAGAAGAAGATATTGTAAAATCTAAAATTTTGATTGGGTTAAGGTAGTAAATCCTATTGAACAATTGCTATCCAAACATCGCCAACATAAAATAATTTTGTTAGAGTTTACATTGAAAGATTTTAGATCATATTGATGATAACTTCTAATCATGATTTGTTTTGCTAGCTATCAACATGATGATTTTAGCCATGTTCCATTTGGTTCCTTTGCTACTATTGATTGATTACTATGTAATTTTGACCATTGATCATTAGATAGTGATTATGGGTATCATTATTTGTAAAAGTGATTAAATCATTCTTAGTTTTGGGATTATAAATTATTGAAATTTGCTGATCTTAAGTTGAAGACTTGTCAATTTCAAGATTACTTCATGGTTTCTATTCAAATTTGATGAGATTACTTGTATATTCTTGTATGTAGTATTGAATTGGAGGCCCACTTTCAGTCATTCTCAATTGTAAATTTGTCATGACTATTAATTTATCATTTACCTTCAAATATAAAATTGGTGCAAAAGTATTTTGGTACATTTTGTAACGCCCGTTGTGCAAACCCCAGAGAACAAACATTGCAAATAATTTTATTTTTTTTAAATACAAAGTAGAACATGCAACTAAACATTAAAACATATTTGCATTGCACATTAACATTATATTGTCTAGTCCTCTAGGAAACGTGAGGTCATATCGTATAACAACTATTAACACAAGGTAAAAGATGAAACTGAATAACTTATTAAAAATTACATCCATCATAACATCACAATAACCATTTACAAAAGTACATCCATGAACCATAAGTAAAAGTATTATTACATCACATATTACAATCATAATGAATCTCATACAATTATGTGTACAAAGGTTCCTAAAAATACATCATCGTTTAAACATTACATTACATGTTCTCAATAGATGAATTGCAATAAATTTCCCATACATGTGGGATAATACATAGTACAATAATATCTGAATTACAAGGTGAACAACTAGTACAAGCTCCAACTGAGGAATGCTTAGAAGAATGGACATTGATGGGGAACCCAACGGGTGCGGAGCACGTTCCACCCAACCACGTGGGTTATGAATAACCCACCCCCTATGGTCAGAGGTGGCAAGGAATAAATCATGACCATGAATGTCATAACCAATCCCAATTAAAAACAACATAGGACAATAACTCCAATACAACATCAAGGATTACAAAGGACATAAACGAAAACATTCATGAGTCAACATAATAAACTTAAAGCCATAAATATCATCACAACAAAACAAGGAAATAACCAATAACCAAGTAACCAAAGAACAATCATGAAACATTCCCAAATGAAACTAAAATAACAAACAAAATACAATTCTAGAGGCAACCAAGAAACAAGACATAAGGGTATCTAGAGGAGAGTGTCATCACATAGCTTACATGGGTTATCCTGGCCCTTCCTCCAACCTGAGGCGTCGGCCTCCATCTATGGTTATCTTGGCCCTTCCTCCTACTTGAGGCATTGGCCCGATAGGGTAGCTCATGCAGAGCCATCAACCTCTCATGAGGACGAGGTTACAAATTTTCCAACACCGATCTTCTCAGTCTATCATTAGTCTGCGATAGCCCTAATGCATAGATGAGATATCCAATATTATCTTATGTGTTTTTACAACCCATTCCCCTAAGTTCTATTATTATGCTTTCACTTGTTAAACTACTCTTACGTGGGTTATCCTGAGCCCTTCCTCCTTTTGAAGTGTCGGCCCCCACGAAGAGCCACTCTCCTATAGAAGACCTCGAAACATAAACCAAAACAAGGCAAGGGTTGTACCTTAAGGAATAAAGCATATATCACAACCAAAGACCTGCGAGGCATTATCCATCTCGCTAAACACATACAAAAAATCACAACACAACTCGTACAATCCTTCCCAACATAATAATAATGCTAAAATCATGCAACATCCCAAGCACATAATATGAGGGTAAACATCCAAAGATAAAAACATGCCTCTGGAAACTAGGGTTCACAACCTCCAAAACTTGGGTTCATAAGATTGACAGGGTTCTCACATCCAAAGAAACAAAATCCAAAACAATAATAAAAATGTAATAACAAAATCACATGATCTTAAAACTTGAGAAACAATTGGTTCAATTGCATTTATAATTTCTATTTTACTCGATGCAATTTTGAAATAAAGCACAATAATAATTTCAACATAATTCTATAATTTGCTTCATTTAATTAATCAATGAAACTAAATTTCATAATTTTATAAAAAAAAACATTATATCTTAGATGTATACTCAATGTATATATATATATATAATATTAATATAATTAAAGAAAAGATTCATTTATAATGCCCAGACTATTCTATTCCACAAAAATAATAATAAATAAATATAAACATAAATATAAATATAAACATAAATATAAATATATATATATATATATATATTTATATAAATATATATATATTTAAAAAATACACACCAACCAAAGCACTGCCGGTAGCCTACGGCCAACAACCATATGCTGCAGCAGCAGACTATGCGCAGCCTATGGGAAGGGGGGTAGGGTACGGCTCAGCCATCCCCCCTTAACCCCATTTTTTATCATTTAATTTAATTTAAAAAAAAAAAACAAACACAATAAATTAAATCGCCGATTGTATCATTTCGGCCCGAAATTCGATATGGTGAATTTCAAAATGCACAAAACTTCATCAATAAAATTTATATAAATAAATTTGTATAACCATATGAATATATATATATATATCATTCAACTGAATAATCTGTTCTGATATAGACTTCTGTACAATTTTTCTTGACATATATATATATGTAAATATGTATATACATCAGTATATATATATATATATATATATATATATTATTTATATATGCACAAAATCAACACATTCATTTATAAAGAAAGGAAATTTGATCTTTTCCACATCAGGAATATAAAAAAATTGGACATTTTCAACAAACGAACCTTGCTCTCAATTATTTTCAAAAAAGGAGTATTCTAAAACCACACAGTTTCTTTTCTCATATAAAGATCATAGTTATCTATTTTTTTATTTTTCTTTAAATCAGAAAATTGATGAAACAAGAAATTGGAACCTGGAGTCCTAAGCTGTTGAAATTTTCGATGAAGCTTGCTTGATCCCGATAGCCTCTTCGAAGAGCTCTCGTTCCTTCTTCAAAATCTCTTCTCCAGAATTCTTTGATAGATTTTCTAATCTAAACTTAATCCAGAATAACCTCTCTTTTCAAACAATGAAACCTAAAATAATTTACTGCAGAAGAAGAACAAGGGAAAACCCCATTTCCAAAAATTCCATATTTTCTGTAACTTCTGTAATTTTCCTGTGTAATCAAAGTCTCTCAAATTTTGCAATTAAATAAAAGATATCTCTTCTCTTTTTTGAAAACTCTAAAAATCCAATATAAAAGAAATTTCCTAATTTAATTCCAGTTTTTCAGCCAACACTTAATTCTCATTCGTCCTTTTATCTTTTCTTTTCTTTTATTGATTTTTTTCTATTTAACAATACTTTCTGCTTTAATTTTTATTTTGCAAAATTTACTTGCAATTCACAAAATTTAATTTATTTATTTTATTTATTTCATAATTATCCTCAACAATCTAATTAAATTAATAAGATACAAATTTAATATTTAATTAACACTTAAATAACACACGACTTTTAAAATAAATATTTTAAATATTTTAATACAAATTAATCCAACACTAATATAAACATTTAGTAACATCATTAACTAAATAAATCACCATATACAAAACTCCAATGTAAAATAAATATGAACGAGACACTCACACAAATTACTACCATAAATTGCAACAATGACAAAAAACAAAGACGCACAATACCACTCAATCAGGACGGTTTGACAATCATGGGACGGGTGACTTCCTTGTCATCTTTGTTTCAACATTATGTCGTTGGGTAAATTTGATGCTCATCCTGTCCTACCGAAGAAGGTGGAATCGAGACTATGTACCTACAATCCCTACATACAAACAAGGTCATGTACATGTACATATATATATATATATATAATCAAAGCATTACATTGTGAGAAGGAATTGCAGCATAGCAGGGCACTCGTAAACGAGTGGTGCTACATTGTCCTCTCACCAAGCTATACTAACAATTATAATATCAATGATGAAATAACATTTCTAACTAATTGATCACATCATAAAATAAATTACTAAATCACTGCATCATAATATATTACTGAAATCAACTAACATCACCAAACCATAATGTCATATCAAAGAACCATGTCCACTAATGAAATAACATCATCACCAAATAGCCTAACTATCCAAATCAAACAATAAATAGTACTATCATAGTATCAAAGTATCAAACCAAAGCATAGAAAAATAGTAAGTCCAAACAGTAACAGGAGGGGTATTACACATTTGTTCAACTTCTCGCTGTGATGAATTTTACTTTAAGATCAAGATCATCTATATGTGGTTGCAGTCATTTCTGCTAAAATATAGATTGATTTAATAGTTTCCATTCATTATTAAGAGTGAATATTCATGTAAGATCATTGAAAACTTAGCTTTCTTAGATCCATTACTCTCCTTCCCTTATCTTTTTTGTTTTTATGAAAATATTTGAGAAGTAGAATTAATTGAAAAAATATACGATGTCACATAAATGATGTCTAATATTATTGAGGCTAAATTTAATGGAGATTTTTCCAGATAGTTTCAAAAGAATTTATCAAATTTAGATCAGCCTTTGTTGAATTCATTAAAATAACTACTGAGCTTTGTGAGAACATATGAGTTTAAGTAAAACAATAAATCTTTGCTAGTTTTGATCTTTGTGAGAGAAGAATAAACTATATGCCCTTTTTAATTAATAATTCAATACAAAAAACCTTGACTAAGCCTATTATATCAATACATGATGATTGGAGCCTTGGTATTACATATTCCATTTGAATTTGAAGTCTTTCAAGAGAGAAGTTCTATTGTAAGAATTATATTTGTGTTTGTATGTGATTAACAAAAAATAAGCACTCACATTCCATTCCAAGATAGAGTTATAAGGGCTTCAAACATGACAACTAAACAAACCTCAAAACCATCTCATCATTCACTTCATTCATATATCCATAATCTATCCATTAAATTACTTTAAAACTATGTGTAAATAAAAATCAAAGTGAATAGTTCTACAAGTTTAAAATGCAATATTTTTGGGGAAGAAGATGATTGGTAGTGAAGTGTTGTTTCATGTTTAATGCTATGCAATACAACATAAAAACTAGCATGAATTTATATTTTCATTCCATTGCATACAAAAATCCATGAAATTTGATCTACTAAATGTCGGGTTGTGGGCATTGAGTTCAGAATAGTGATGGATAAATGTGTTGGTGTATGGATGAAATTTATAAATTTACATGGTGCAAACATGTTAGTCCAAAAATTTCCTCAATTGATGATGAACTATTACTAAGAGTCCATGTGCATCACCATATATTGACAATAAATTTGATAGTAAAAATAGCAATATCTACTTTTCATCATATTCCACATCTATGATGAGTTAGGCACCCCTCAAAATAAAAAAAAATTAACCATACACCTCACTACATACATGATAGATTAAAATAATTTTATTTTGTGGCATTCACAAGTCCATGTCAAACCTAAAAGTTAGGGTTCACAACAAGTCCTTCACCCCTACTATGGTTTTGATCCATAAGAAAGATTAAAGAGAATTTGATGTTCCTAAATTCTTTACCCATTCTAGAAAATGTATATACTTCCATACAATTGTAGTGTAGAAAATTGCACCTCTTTCTAGGAGAAGGTACAATTTCATGCTTATTTGGACCTATTTTGGTGACCTATTCATTAATGCATTTTAAAATCCCATTAATAGGCCCATAATACCCTTTATTATGCATCCCAAGGCCTAATTTACTTAAATTTATTTAATTCTTGATGCCACAACCTACATTGAATAAATGTTAGGGATTAAATTAATGCTCTAACATTCTAGGAGTCTTGATGATTCTGGTCAAGACCCACTTGTCATAGGGCGAATATGTCCTCATTAAGTGCCTTGAACTCATCTTTTGATATGTTTTGTGTGGAATTTTAAGGTTTCAAATTCAAAATTTTCATCTCCACTTTTGGGATATAATAATTGGAAAAATTAGGAAGGAAGCCCATAAATCTAAGTTTTACATTCATTTTACACTAGAGAAGTAAGCAAGGAAAGACCAAGAAAATAGTTTGACATGAGATCAAGCATTCAAGAGGAAGGAGAAAGCAAAAGTGAAGTCTTGGAGAAAAATTCTATTTGTTTTTTGTAGGTCTTCAAGCTCATTTTTTCATCAAAGATAAAGCATTATTGAAGAATTGATGATAGATGCCTATGGAGAATTATGATGGATTCTATGTTTTGGGAGAAGCACTATGAGATTCAACCTAACGTAATGACTTATTTCCTAAGTGATTCCCATCTTTTACAATCATTCTATTTTCAGCCTAAAGAGAGGTATAATCAAATTTATGAATTATTAAGGGGATTTGAGGTCTCCTAAAGTAGTTCTTCATCATTGTTCATGTTCATTTAGGATCCTATTCTAACCAATTGAGTAGGGTTTCTTGACATTATTTGAAATATTAATCTTAGACACACTTAAGCTTAGGTTTCCACACATATTTCATGTTTCAAATTTCTATTTTTCATCAAGGTTTAATTACCAAACTTTGGGTTTGACCAAGGAAAACCCCTATCCACCAACAAAAATAGATTTTTCTTTGTAGATTTTTGACATATCTGAATCTGAGAGTGGGGATTTCAAGTTACAAGAAGGAATTGTAGGTCTCAATCTTCAATCTTAGATTCATAGTTTTTCAGAAAAGCCTCCTAGGACCCATTCACCCTAGGACGAATGAGTCCCTAATAGGGTTACAAAAGAAACAAATTTTGATAGGTGCACAACATTTATTAACTTTAGATTCTCTAGAAAGTTTGTTGGTTCCTTCTGTTTTATGTTAAATCTCATAAATTCACTTTATAGATCACAATTTGGAGTTGTTTTTCTCTTTCTCCGCAAAGTGTTCTTTGACCTAGACCCTCGTCCTAGCAAAAAGAGGGAAATATGAAGACCCCTCCATATAATTGATTCTCTTAAGGATAGTTAGTCTATTCTTGGTGAGGATCTCATTTCCTATTGAATTGAGGAAAGATAAGACCCCTTTTCCCTCTTTGGATCCACTTTTCCATTTTTGGAAACCCTAGGGACGCCCCTTATTTTTCTTTATTTCATTTTGGTGAACCTGACATGAAAATTGTACCCCTTTCTAGGAGAAAGTACAATTTCATACTTATTTAGACCTATTTTTGTGACCTATTAATTAATGCATTTAAAATTCCATTAATAGGCCCCTAATACCCTTTATTATAATTCCCAAAGCCTATTTTACTTAAATTTATTTAATTCTCGACACCATAGCCTGCATTGAACAAATGCTAGGGATTAAATTAATTCCCTAACATTTTAGGGGTCCTGATGATTTAGGTCAGGACCCATTATCCATAGGGTGAATGGGTCCTCATTAAGTGCCCTAACCTTGGCTTTTTATATGTTTTGTGTATCATTTTAAGGTTTCAAATTCAAAGTTCACATGTCAGCTTTTAGGATCTAATAATTGGAAAAATTAGGAAGGAAGCCTATAAATCTAAGATTTAAATTCATTTTACACTATAGAAGTAAGAAAGGAAAGAGAAAGAAAAGAGTTTCACATGAGATCAAGCATTCAAGAGCAAGGAGCAAGCAAAAGTGAAGTCTTGGAGTAGCATTCTATTATTTTTTGCAGGTCTTCAAGCTCATTTTGTCACCAAAGATCAAACATTATTGAAGAATTGATGATAGATTCCTATGGAGAATCATTATGGATTCTATGTTTTGGAAGAAGCACTATGAGACTCAATGAGACTCAACCTAACCTATTAATTTTTTTCCTAAGTGACTCCATCTTCTATGATCATTCTATTTTCAGCCTAAAGAGAGGTATAATAAGATTTGTGACTTATTAAGGGGATTTGAGGTATCTTAAAGTAGGTCTTCATTATTGTTCATGTTCATTTAGGATCATATTATAACACACTTGAGTAAGGTTTCTTAGAATTATTTGAAATCTTAATCTTAGACACACTTAAGGTTAGGATTGTGCACACATTTCATGTTTCATATAATTTCTATTTTTCATAAAAGTTTAATTAGAAAACTTAGGGTTTGACCAAGGCAAACCCTATCCACCAAAAAACATCAAATTTTTTTTGTAGAGTTTTGATAAATCTAGATTTGGGAGCAGGGATATCAAGTTATAGGAAGGAATTGCAGGTCTCAAGCTTTAATCTCATATTCAAAGTTTTTCAGAAAAGTCTGCCAGGACCCATTCACCCTAGGGTGAATGAGTCCTTGTTAGGGTTACAAAAGTAGCAACTTTTGATAGGGGCACAACATTTATTACCTTTATATTCTCTAGAAAGTTTTTTAGTTCCTTTTTTTTATGTTAAATCTCATAAATGCACTTTATAGATCACAATTTGGAGTTTTTTCTCTTTCTCCACAAAGTGTTGTTTGACCTAGACCCTTGTCCTAGCAAAAATAAGAGAATATGAAGATCCCTCTATATATTTGATTCTCCTAAGGATAGTCAATTCTTGGTGGGGATCTGATTTCCTAATGAATTGAGGAAAGATAGGGCCACTTTTCCCTCTTTGGATCAACTTTTCCATTTTGGAAACCCTAGGGACACCCCCTTATTTTCTTTATTTCATTTTGGTGAACCCTATGTGAAAATTGTACCCCTTTCTAGGAGAAAGTAAAATTTCATACTTATTTAGACCTATTTTGGTGACCCATCCATTAATGCATTTTAAAATCTCATTAATAAACCCCTAATACCCTTTATTATGCATCATAAGGCCTATTTTACTTAAATTTATTTAATTCTTGACACTACAACCTGCATTGAACAAATGCTAGCGATTAAATTAATGCCATGACATTCTAGGAGTCCTAATGATTTAGGTTAGAACCCATTCACCATAGGGCGAATGGGTCCTCATTAAGTGCCCTAAACTCAACTTTTGATATGTTTTATGTGGTATTTTAAGGTTTCAAATTCAAATTTCACATGTCAACTTTCAGGATCTGATAATTGTAAAAATTAGAAAGGAATCCTATAAATCTAAGTTTTACATTAATTTTACACTAGAGAAGTAAGCAAGGCAAGAGAAAGAAAAGAGTTTCACATTAGATCAAGCATTCAAGAGCAAGGAGCAAGAAAAAGTGAAGTCTTGGAGCAACATTATATTTTTTTGGTAGGTCTTCAAACTCATTTTGTCATCAAAGATAAAGCATTATTGAAGAATTGATGATAGATGCCTATGGAGACTCATGAAAAATTCTAGGTTTTGGGAGAAACACTATGAGATTCAACCTAGCCTAATGACTTGTTTCCTAAGTGATTTCATCTTCTATGATCATTCTATTTTCAACCTAAAGAGTGGTATAATCAATTTTGTGACTTATTAAGGGATTTGAGGTCTCTTAAAGTAGGTCTTCATCATTGTTCATGTTCATTTAGGATCCTATTCTAACACATCTGAGTAGGGTTTCTTAGCTTTATTTGAAATCTTAATCTTAGAAAATTTCACTTAAGGTTAGGATTGCACACATTTTATTTTTCAAATTTCTATTTTTCATCAAGGTTTAATTAACAAACTTGGGGTTTGATCAAGGAAAACCCCTATCCACCAACAAACATCAAATTTGTTTTGTAGTTTTTTGACAGATCCAGATCCGAGAGCGGGGATATCAAGTTATAGGAAATAATTGTAGGTCTCAGGCTTTAATCTTAGATTCAGATTTTTTTCAGAAATGCCTGCCAACCATTCAACCTAGGGCAAATGAGTCCCTACTAGGGTTATACAAGCAGTAACTTTTGACAGGTGCACAACATTTATTACCTTCATATTCTCTATAAATTTTGTTGGTTCCTTCTATTTTATGTTAAATCTCCTAAATGCACTTTGTAGTTCATAGTTTGTAGTTGTTTTTCTCTTTCTCCCTAAATTTTTGTTTGACCTAGACCCCTGTCCTAGCAAAAAAAAGGGAAATTTAAAGATCCCTCTAGAGAACTAATTCTCCTAAGGATAGTTAGTCAATTCTTGGTGGGGATATAATTTCCTAATGAATTGAGGAAAGAAGGGACCCCTTTTTCCCTCTTTGGATCCACTTTTCCATTTTGGGAAACCCTAGGGACACCCCCTATTTTTCTTTTTTTTTCAACAGTAATGGAAGATGTTTTATTATTTTATCTTTCTTCCTAATTATTTGCACATTTAATGTATAAAATTATAAAAAAAATAAAAAATTCTTCAACTTTCAAAAATATCTTTATGTTGACTATCATAGATATGCAAAATAAGAATTCTTTTTTTCTATTAAACTAGATGATGTTTAGATGGTGTCAAAGATTAATTACCACTTTTTGGTAGGGATAAGGTGTAAAATTGTTATTGACAAACCTTGTCTCTAGTTCCTAAGGGTGTAGCTTCCACCACCTTTACCATTATATTGTTCGCTTTAAACTTATTCCATTTTCAATGTTTAGATGTGATCTTTTCCTGCACCCTTTTATTGCAAATATGTGTAATCTTATTTCTTTTTGATAATAATATAAACACACATTTAAAAAATACTATTAAGTTTTTAATTGTTAAAATGTGTCATTAATATTTTAATTGATTATCTAAATATAAACTATAATATTTAGATACTCTTTATAGAAACTATAATATTTGAGAGTCAAACATGTGCCATTCTAGAATACTCTGAATATATAAACTATAATATGTTTCCAGTCATTTTTATTAATATATGGAGGCTAGCCTCTTCTCTATCGATCTTGATTTTATCTAAATGTTCCATGTGTTGTAGGTTTCACTGTTGACAGACTTCCTCTCACTCTTATTCTCTGGTGTGCAAGATAACCCATTATCTAACAACTTATCATTTATTGTTGATCACAATATTGTTTAAAAGTTATTTTTTAAGTTTGTTTATAATATATAATATTTCAGCAAACATTTAAAAAATTATTGTTAGTTTAAATTAATATTAATTTTTAATGTGATGAGATGTAAATATTTTATTATTGAATAGTGTGATGTTAAATAAAAATGTTTTTAAAAAGAGAAAAGAATATAAAAATACAACCAATTTGAAAATGTTAACTATCATCAAATTTTTATTTAATAAGAAAAGGACATCTCTATGAAATTCAAGGTCTTTTTATTATTTAAATGGTTTAGAACAATTCAAAATCACCTTAATACTACCTTTTTATAATTATAGAATTCAAATGTATTTATAGTTATAGAATCTAAATGTGTATATAAAATGTAATAGATTAGTAAGCAATAGAGAAAGATTCAAATTCTATTAAATATATTTTGAGTGTGTTTGAGACAATACTACCTTTTATACATATTACTATTTATTGTATTACAATTATTTTTAAAATAATTAGTGGTTAGTAAAATTATGAAATCTAGTTCTTTTAAATATGATTAACTTGACTTATTGTAGCATCTAAAAATGATCTTCATAAAATTATATTTAAAAAAATTAAATATATTATTCTCTATAGTGTTGTAAATTGCACACCCTTTCAATTTCACAATGCATAATGTTCTCTCTTTAGCCTTTCATTATAAAATATTTAATTTCAAAATATTAACACCTAAGTAATGCATTTTTTTTAGTTTCATGTTGTCCTCGACCTTCAATGTTCAAATTCTTCTAGATGGTAACATTTTGTGTAGACATCTTCATGACATGCCAACATCCTTTGAAATTTTTTTGATTCCAATGGTCGTTGAAGCATTACCTTCCAATGGATTTTTTTGCAAATAACACCCCTGCATGTAATCACATTGAAAAAAATAAATCTAACTTGTTTTGGAAAAAGAAGAAGCTTGATTTTCACTCTCTCATTCTCATGTGACTTTGTCTCTCAAAAAATTTATAAGAAACATTATTCACCATTGACGATATAGAAAACCACCATCCACATTGCATTTCATTTTTCCCTTTTTATCAATAAAAATCTTGAAGCAACAAATCACCCTTGAGGATTCTTCGAGCTTCAAGGTGATCTTGTTCTATATTTTCATTTTATTGTGTTAAATGTTAATATTTGAATACTTCAAGTGTTAATGTTTTAGTCTGTAGTGTAGTAAAATGCATACCCTTGCATTTTCACACTTGTTTAGGCCACCTTTCTTTGTTTATCCTTACTTATGTCTTAATTGGTCCTATTGTGCATTGACAAGCTCAATGAATTATATATTTTTATGGCTAATCCCGACAAACCTCAATGGATAAATGATAATTTAATGATTCTGGCTGCGTGTTCCTGATTTTTGGGTCGAGACTAAGATGCCACCTAGGGAATCTTTGTCCCCCAAGGGTCTTGGGACCTTGATTTTGAATGCACCTTAAAAAGGTCCCTTTTTGGAGTTTGTGGCCCGAGATTCATGGCTTGGGACTAAGATGCCACCTAGGGTGTCTTATTCCCCCTTAAGGTATTTTTTGAGATTTAATTTCAAATTATGGCAGGATTTAGCCTCCTTTAATTAATGATTTCATATGTTGGCTTGTTGTGGTGTAATTTTGGGATATTAAATATAAATAAGTATAAATACAAGGTTCCTTCTCTCATTTTAATACCAAGCATTGAAGTATTCATCCTTATAGAAATTTTATGAGATCAAGAGCATTCAAGAGCAATTCATCAAGCATTTGGAGCCATCAACAAGATTCAAGAATCATATCAAGATTATTGTTGCATCATGTTTGTTATTGTGCTAAAATTTGTGATGTAGGGTTTATGATTCAAGCAAGTGTTTTACACAAGATCTACATCCTTCAAGCAAGAGTTAAGAACCACATCCATTACAGCCATTTCAAGCATATTTGCAGCACATTATTACAAGGGTTTTGTCATTTGCAACATTGCATGTTGTTCATTCATCATTTCCTTCATTATTCTATTTCATTTCAAGGTTTAATTACCAACAAGGGGTTTCACCAAGGAAAAGCCCCATTTACTAACAATCAACAAGTTTTTTCTCTCTTGCTTGTTTGTGTTTGCAGATTTAGGTTGAAGACTTGAAGATCGTTTGAAGTGAAAAGTTGCAAGGTTGAAAAGTTGCATTGCAAAGTTGTCATCTTCATGGAAACTCACCTAAAGGCCAAATCTGAAAGTTTTAGAACCTAAGATCTGAGAAGAAGGAAGTGTAGACATTAAGCCTCAAGATCACTTTCAGAGATTTCAAAAATTTAGATCAAGAATAAGTCACCACCTAGGGCGTATTAGTCCTCCAAGTGGAATTTTGTAGAGATTCTTCCTAATTCTGTTATGACATCTGAAGATTTTGTATTTCCCCCAAAAAATAGCAGCAAGACTAAGAGAACAGTAAGGGTGACTTAGTCCTCCTTGACACTTTTTGACACCATTTTTTTCATTTCCAAAATCCTCATCACATTTATAGACTCTCCAAGTACACATACCCTAACTTGTTCCAATACTTCATTTCATCATTTGCATTCATTATTTGGCTTGCATTACTAGGTTTTGTGAGTTGAATGTTAAAGTGTCATTTCCAAGCTTTTTCTTGGTGGTGAACCACTTAAAGTTGAAATAACTCCCTCCTAGGTCTTCCTTTTTGAAAATTGACTCACCTTTAATGTTGATATTCATCCTAATTAGGATTCCTAGGACATCCTTGAATGATAATTAGAGAATAGTGGTGCAACAACATCACTCATTTTTCATATTATTCATTTTGGTGAGCCCAAAAATTTTGAGCATTCATTTTCTAATTTGGAGTTCATTAAAGTCCTATATATAGCCTACATTCATTCTTGCATTCCATCTTGCATTAGTGAGAGTGCATCTAGGGTTTCTCATATTTAGTGAAAGAGCATCTAGGGTTTCTAATATTTGCATTAGTGAAAGTGCATATAGGTTGCATTTTTTCTTTCTTGCATCATCTTATCTCATTAAAAAATTGAAAAGTGCATTTCTCATCATCATAATTGCATCTAGAAACAATGTTATTGCATTCAAAATTGAAAAAAAATTGCATTCAAATTTCCATTCAATTGCTTGTCACAAGTTACTTTTTCTTGCACTCATTTGCATTTTTTTTATTTCTAAACATCAACACCCTGAATAGGCGACCTATGAACATTGTAAACATTCTAGATTCTACTATTTTTTTTTGAGAATAACCTCTGTTAGGACTAAAATGCCATTCTTGGCATCTTAGTCCCTCTCAGAGTTTCTAGCTTAGAATCCTTTCTCTGATGTTTGCTTTCTGTTTCACTTTTTGGAACCTCAAAATTTCACTAGTAGGACCAAGATTCCCTTATTGGCATTTTAGTCCCTATTGACTTTGACTTTCCAAATTTCAGTGTTTGAAATTGCTCTTTTGTGCTTTCGTTTGCTGCTTTTAGTTTTCTATTCTAGTTTGTAGAATTGTTGTTATTCTAATTCTTTTCATTTCAAGTGTAATTGCTAGCATAGGATATTGTGTTCATTGCAATTTCTTTGGTTTATCCCTTGCATGAGATATACTAATTGGTGTCCTACTACTAATATTGTGGTGATACGAAGTGCGAGAGTCATGGCATCCTACGATAAAACACTCATTGCAGATCTTGGCTTATCTAGCTCTCTTACTTCTAGTCTTGGTATTAGTTAACTAGGTATGGACCATACCTTTGATACCTCTTTTGCTATGCCTACCTTACCTACAAGTGCTATTCCAAGTTCTCAAACAATGGTTGATCACATCTCTCAAGAAAACATAATGAAAATGCATGGAGACATAGCTCATTTATAAGATAGTGAGTAATGAAAACATTTCAAACACCGTTATACCTATCATAGATAGTCTTAACCGCATGATGGAAAGTGATGAAGGACTGGAAGTTGTGTGTAACATAGCTCACATCTTTAGAAAACCCCTTCCTTCCACTACTAATGGTGCTCAAGCTTTAAACAATGTGCAAAGCCAATGAGGAAATCAAAATCATCCCCTTCAACCATAACCTCCATTCCCACCTATACCAATCCTCAAGTGACCACAATGATGCAACCAACTAGCAATATCTTTCCTACCTCAAACATTTCCACTAGTGTTCCTTATACCTATGTGGCATCTAATCTTATAACTCCTCCCGTATGAAATCCATTCACTTTTCCTTCCAACACATACACACCACCACCATATTCACCTCTATCTCAAACCGTAAGAAATACCATATTATTAACCACCTCTTACAAAGCTTCTCATACATTCAATGCCAAGTTTCCACAGTAAATCAAAATCAAAATGGTCCACCTTCATACTATGTCAAAAGCAACCCACTATCCTTAGAGATATTGAGAACTCTACTGCCACAAGGTATAGAGATCCCTAATTTTGAGAAATATGGAGGAAATGGAGATCCTACTAATCATGATAATGCTCTTATTGCTTTGTGTAGTGACTTTATCCTTGAGGACAAAATTTTGGCCAAGATTTTTCCAAGATCCTTGAAATATGTTGCCTTGGACTAGTTTTCTGCATTACTAAATAACTCAATTTGTTCATTTAGTGAAATTATTGAATAATTTATTAACCATTTCCAAGTGCATATGGTTCCTAAAATAACATTAGCTAATTTGATGATATGCAAAAAAAATGAGGGTGAAAAAGTCACTGACTTTATTTCCTGTTACCAATCGCTTTATTCCAAAATTAGTGTGAAGATTCCTAATTCTCACCTTCAAAATATGTTCATAAAAATTTTACAAATCAAGATATGAGACAAGCTTACCATGATGAAATTCCCTTTCCTTCATAGACTTGTGCACTTCCCTTCACGATTATCAAAATTTCGTAGGTAGTTGTGAACCAAAACCCACCTCCACCCATCCTTTAATGTCTGAATCCTAAAAAAAAACACCTACCAACCCTTCAGAAGAAAAAATAAAAGTTTCCTTCAACTAAATTCCACCTCCCAACCTACCCAATAGGATGATACCCAAGTAGCTACTATAAAGAAGAGTAATTCTTATATCTTTGGGGATCCGTAAAGAAAATTTACCCCCTTACCCAACACACTACACAATATCATGACACAACTAATAAACAAGAACATGCTTACCTTACCTCGCGTTCGACCTCTTGACCCTAACAAGCCATTACCTTCGAGCTTCATACATAATTCCTATTGTGCTTATCACCAAAAAAGGACATGATACAGAATATTGCAAGCATCCTAAACATCTTGTACAAAACCTAATTGATTCCAATGATATCCAAATTGGAGGTGTGAACAACAAATTTAATAAATTTTTAGCTCCTCCTAACCAAAATCTACAAATAAATCCCATGACTAACCACAATATTTCATTTGTTAAGGCTAGTGAAACTAAGCCCAATGTGATGAATGTTGACATAGATGATGAGAATATGAGCAATAACAAACAAAATCCTATGGATGATGATGAACGAAGTCCTATGGATACCAATGACCAAACTCCTATTAGTACAATGATAGGAGTGATTGAAATAGAGCCTCATAAACAACAAACCATGATGCCTATGGACATTACTTTCTCTTCAGAAGAAACAATCAAACATGCACATAATGGTCCTATTTACATAGCTGACAGAATCAATAATAGGCCCACTTCTAGGATTTTAATTGATCCCATCTGTGGAGAGAATGTGATCATAGAAGAACTATTATATGTGCATGAAATCACTCAAGAAAGATATGATAAACTGAAAGCATGGATTAAAACACATGATGGTTTTGCTTGTGCTAGGATGGGATCAATCACACTCCCTTTACAACTAGGACCAAAGAAATTAAATGTATCATTCTCTATTATCTCTAATTCAAACCAATTTTGTCTGAAGTTAGGTTAGAAATGGTTTTGCTCCATGAATGTAGTCCCATGCATTGTCCATAAGTGCTTAAAGTTTCCAATTGACAATGGAATATTTACTATGAACCATAGTGGCTTTAGACCTCTGTCTTCCCATGTAAATTTTTCCTTAGACTATTTTTGGCCTAAGCCCATGGAACCTATAAGACCCCATGAAGACTTCCTCTTCCTATCCTACCAAAATTTCAAAGCAAAATGAAAATCCAAGTTATCCCTTGATAATTTTCCTCCGCCCATGATCAAACCTTCACCACTTGAAGAAAATAATATTGAGCTTAAAGCCCTTCCAACAAACCAAGACCCATCCATCAAAAATCCCTTGCATATTTCCTACAAAAGGCCAAGATAAAAAAAAACAAGTCCTAATCCACCTCCTAACAAATTTATAAAGCCAAAGAGAAAGTGGTTGAACAACCTTTCATGGTTCCTTCCATTCTTCCCTCACAAAAAGAAAAGTAACCTATGATTGAAAAACCTACTCCTACACAAATGAAAATTGAAGACCATAATAAAAGAAACAAAAATGATAGAGAGCATAGGCATAGACGTCATGCTATTGCTCAAAAAATGAATGAAGAGAACAATATTGAAAATAAAAATCCAAACTTATCAGAAGCAATAAACAATGAGCCTCCTCTTTTACCAAAATAAATAGATCCTGCGTCTCCAACATGTAACAAGGACAAATATCTTCCATTTATATTATCATTTGTCCTTTTGTTGTGGTTAACTTGAATGACGATGAAGAAACCAATAAATTGATGAGCAAGTCCATAATGAGTTGAATTTTTTTATTTTCATCTTCCATGATTTTAAACGATAACAACTGTAATGATCCTTCTAAACCAAGTGGCTCACCATGTGTTGAACCTGGTGATTCTCCTAGTACAACACCTGACATTGTCCCTCTCGCTAGTGACCTGCATTCCACATATTTTGAACAAGACTAGGATGCAGATGGCCTACTCAATGGTTGACTCACATGTGTTTTACTAGTCTATTTTTTTCCTTTTGGCTTTGTTTTTGGTTGATTGCATGTGTGTAATGTGATCCCTTGTGATGTTATGTTTGATGTTTCCTCTCTCTATGCATTCCTCTATTTGTAATTTCATTCTTCTATATGTTGTAAGCTTTTTTCCTTTTTCTTTGGTCTTTACCTTTTATTTTCATTTATCTTTTCATTTATCTTTTCATTTTTGTCTTGTGTTTTCCTTTTGGAGATGATGCAAGGCGTTGAGATACCCTATGTCTCTTCCATGTTGACCCAAAGGATTTTTCATTATCTTTTCTTTTCTTTTCATTTTAATCTTATGTTTTCTTTTTGGGGATGACGCAAGGCATTGAGACACCCTATGTCTCTTCCATGTTGACCCAAAAGGTTTTTAATTTTTTTTCACTCTCTTTGTGTCATTCTTCTAGTTCTATGTGTATTTGGGGAATGATGGTAGTTCCGAGCTCTCTAATATCATTGCAACAAAGATAGATACTAACCCCGAATCCATAGATCCCTTATGTGTTTCTTGGGGGAAACCCTCTTTTCCTCTTTTATTTTACATGTTTTAGCTACTTTAAAGTAATTTCTCACAAAATGGTGTTGGAAATTTCTTTAAAGTGGGGGGATGCATGGGAATTATTTTGGGATTATTTCATTTTCCTTTGTTTTCATGTTCCTTTTGTGATTTTCCTCCTACTTGCAACACACCCTCTATTGGTGGTGTCATTAGGTTTGATTTCCTTCGAGAGTGTGATATTTCCCTGTCCTCTCTTGGAAACATTAGGTATAATGTTCCCCAAGATGATACCTTGTACTTGTCCTCTCTTGGAAACATTAGGTATAATGCTCCCCAAGATGATACCTTGCACTTGTCCTCTCTTGGAAACATTAGGTACAATGTTCCCTAGGATGAGACCTTCTATTTATCCTCTCTTGGAGATAATAAGCACAATGTTCCCAAAGAAGAGACCTCTCTTGAATGAAGTAAAATCCCTTTGAACATCCCTCTATTGTTTCATTTTTCTTTTTGTACCTTATTAAATTCATGGAGGTATAGCTTTAATATGGTTCCTTGGGGCTCACCTAGTGAACACCTAGCTTCACTAGCCCTTGTGAGCATGCATTTTATTTTCTTTTTTTCCTTATCATATTCATGGGGGTATGATGTTGATATGGACCTCTTGGGGATCAACTAGTGAAAACCTAGCTTCACTAGCCCTTGTGAGCATGCATTTTCTTTTCCTTTTGTACCTTATTAAAGTTAGGGAGGTATGGCTTTGATATGGTCCCCTAGGGCTCACCTAGTGAACAACTAGCTTCACTAGCCCTTGTTAGCATGCATTTTATTTGCATAGTGGATGTGTTCCACTTGTAAACCTCTTTTGGACAAACAACCTAGACCTAGTCCACAACACATTGGATGACTAGTCGAAGCTTGATCCGTTGCATTTTTCCTTTTTTATTTTTCCTTTTCCTTTATCTTTTTTTTTGTCTTTGATGGTGTATGTTTGCGATCTGCATATGGCTTCATATATCATCTGCAAGTGTGTTCCTTTATGCCTATCTTTGTTTTCCATAGGATCTTGATCTTGGGAGCTTGGCCACCCTCTTGGTTATTGTGATACTATCTTACTAGCATTTATACATTTGAACCCCTCTTGATTGTGTGGTTGGCTACTTTGGTGTGAGTTTGAAGCAAGTTCATCATCTCACTAAAGTGGGGGCTAAATGTAGTGTAGTAAAATGCACACCCTTGCATTTTCACTCTTGTTTGGACTTGCCTTGCTTTGTTTATCCTTATTTATGTCTTAATTGGTCCTATTTTGCATCTACAAGCTCAATAAAATATAGCTTTTTATGGCTAATCCCAACAAACCTCAATGGATAAATGATAATTTAATGATTTTGGTTGTGTACTTGATTTTTTGGTTGGGACTGAGATGCCACCTAGGGAATATTTGTTACCCAAGGGTCTTGGGACCTTGATTTTGAGTGCACCTTAGAAAGGTCCCTTTTTGGAGTCTATGCCTTGAGATTCATGCCTTGGGACTAAGATGCCACCTAGGGTGTCTTAGTCCCCCTTAAGGTATTTTCAAGATTTAATTTCAAATTATGGTAGGAATTAGCCTCCTTTAATTAATGATTTCATATGTCAGCTTGTTGTGGTGTAATTTTGGGATATTAAGTATAGATAAGAATAAATAGAAGGTGCCTTCTCTCATTTTCATACCATGCATTCAAGTATTCATCCTTATAAAAAGTCTATGAGATCAAGAGAATTCAAGAGTAGTTCATCAAGCATTTGGAGCCATCATGAAGATTCAAGCACTATATCAGGGATATTCTCGCATCATGTTTGTTATTGTGCTAACATCTTTGATGTAGGGTTTATGGTTCAAGCAAGTGTTTTATGGAAGATCTACATCCTTCAATCAAGATTCAAGAACTACATCCATTGCAACCATTTTAAGCATATTTGCAGCACCTTATTACAAGGGTTTGGTGAGTTGTAACATTTCATGTTGTTCATTCATCATTTCTTTCATTATTTAATTTCAAATCAAGGTTTAATTACCAACAAGGTGTTTGACCAAGGAAAACCCCCATATACTAACAATCAACAAGTTTTTCCTCTCTTTCTTGTTTGTGCTTGAAGATTTAGGTTGAAGACTTGAAGATCATTTGAAGTGAAAAGTTTTAAGGTTTCAAATTTTCATTGCAAATTTGTCATCTTCACAGAAACTCACCTACAGGCCAAATCCAAAAGTTTTAGAACCTAAGATCTTAGAAGAAGGAAGTGAAAATATTAAGCCTCATGATCACTTTCAAAGATTTTACAAATTTATATTGGGGCTAAGTCCCCACCTAGGGAATCTTAGTCCTCGAAGTGGAATTTTGTAGAGATTCTTCTGGATTCTATTCTGACATCCAAAGATTTTGCATTTTCCCTAAGAAAGAGCAACAGGACTAAGACAACAGTAAGGGCATCTTAGTCCTCCCTGGAACTTTTTGACACCATTTTTGCATTTCCATCTAATCCTCATCTCATTTCCAAACTTCCCAAGTACACATACCCTAACTTGGTGTTTAATTTCATCATTTGCATTCATTATATGGCTTGCGTTAAGAGGTTTTGTGAATTGAATGTTAAAGTGTCTTTTCCAAGATTTTGCTTGGTGATGAACCCCTTAAAGTTGAAAGAACCCCCTCCTAGGTCTTCCTTGTTGATAATTGACTCACCTTTAAGGTTGTTAGTCAATCCAATTAGGATTACTAGGACATCCTTGAATGATAATTGGAGAATAGTGGTAAAACAACATCTCTCATTTTTCATATGATTCATATAGTCATTAAACTATTTGTATCTTTTATTATAGAATTGTCATTTCAAAAAGATATCACATTTTGCATTTTTTCAATATTTATCAAAATTTAAGTTGTTGTGCAAGTAGGAATACCAAAAAAGAGGTTTGACTAAGGAAAAATCCTACATAGCCAAACCAACAAAAAATACTTTGTGTGTAGGTTCTCCATCAAACAAGGATAAGTGCAATCTAGTTCTATTTTTCCACACTCATCTTTTTTATTTACCTATTTTTTAATAGTTAGATTATGTTATTATTTTAAGTGTGTAAAAAATTCTTATATTGTTCAAACTTTTGATTTTTTTGTTGTGTGTAGAATTGTGTCTTAGATGTTTTATGTTTTTCATGTGACCCCTTTGTTGGATAATAGAGTGTCATGATGATATTTATGCTAAGCATTGATGTTAGAGGTCCAAGCTATCTATGAGTCATAGAATCATCCACAAAATATATACTTTCTATTATAATTATATTTAAATTGTAATCATTAGTATGTGCAAACATATATTTTCACCAGTTTGTTATAGTTGGATATCTTTCATTATAATACAATATTTTACATTCTCATTTCCAATTATAAGAATTTAAAAAAAACAAAAGTTAATCAAAATAGATTTTATAGGATTATTGATTCATCTACATGTGTTATGTATAGATTGATCTTTAAGGTCTCATATACTTTTGGTAGGTCAAAATTTTCATATAACAAATTTTGGTGAACCCAAAGTTCTTACACTACAACCTTTTCTCACTAAACATAAAAAAACTACATAGATTTTTTCTTGTAATATGTAGAATAGTAATATTATTTGTTGTGTATCCTCTTATGAGTTTTATGACCCAATATCTTTCTTCAAGAGACATAGTAAGAAGAATTATTCATACTTTAAACATGCAACAGTAAAACCCTTTTCAACACCTATTCACATGGCTCCTAAATTTTCAAAGGAACAATACATTGTTGTGATACCATAATCACCACCGACAATAACTATTGATCCTAGTTCTCCATCTCACACATCTCCTCGGATGGATTTTTGGATTTGATCATGAGGCTACATTAAAGGTTATTTTCACAAAAATAAACCATCCTGACCAAAACATGCATAACTATCAAAAAAATATAACTGACAACACCCTCATTGAAGTGGTTCCTATCATTGATTCTATTAGAAACATGATTATATCAAAACTATAATTTATATAGTTTCTTAGAGAATTGACACACATAATTCATCATAATTCCCCATCCTATACTTTTTCCATGTATAACACTAAAAATTCACACTCTAATGTCAATGGCACACATATTCCTATGTTGATGTTAGTTCCTACTATACATATGGTGACCACTACACCTATGGCCATGGTAGTCACTCTTATTGTTGGTCTTTATTTTAGTTTATTTGGAAAAGAGTTTGGAACTTCTAAAACTTTAGGTTCCACATCATTTACATCCACTAGACCATAGATATTACCCACCCATAAATATACCACCGAGCCCACTCTTGACCAACTAATGCAAAATGTTGGCCAAGTGTAAAACTAACTTGCCTCTTTGACCAATGCATCATCTTAACCATTGATCACACCCTACTACAAATGTAGTCCTTTTCCATTGGAAATTATTGCTAACCCTTTACTTGTATTATTTGGGTGCTTAGATTCAAAAATATTGTAGGAAGGGAGACCCTTAGATATATGTTTCTTCTTTCACTACTTTATGTAGTGATTTTCATTCTAGGATGCTTTGTTTGTAAATTTATTCCCTTGGTCATTGAAAGAAACTCTATTAGATTGGTTTTTCTCACTTCCTAATGTAATGGCATGAATTTTCACCCCTTACAAATTCCACATTTACATATGTCCTACCTTAGAGAATTAATCCCAATAATGCAATTCCACATCCTTCATTCACTTCCCATCCACTTGGAAGCTATTTGTTGTGTTAGTGGAGCATATTCTATCAAGGACGCTAGTGCAACATGCAAGTGTCTACATGACATCTTGCCATCTTGATAGGATTCCTACCTCTAGAATCTACAGAGGTGTTACAATTCTCCATTAGTGATGATGCGTAATGTCTCTACTCCCTTGACTGACCTCAAATGACTCATTTCCTCCAATTTCACCCTTCAAGTGAATATCTATTCCATTCTTTCACTCTCTCTTGATCTCATTGATTATTGGCAACTATCTGCACACTTTTCTCACAACATTCTCAAGCTCTACAACCTCCATTGAAGTTGAAAGTTAATATTTTTATTGGTTTACTCTCATCATTATTGTGGTAACATCTATCATTGATAGCTTGTGAGCTCGCTTCTTCTCCCATATGCCTTGAGCACACATGGTTGAAGGTGATATTACTCCATTTAATTTTATCTTCCATTATCATTTTAATATCATAGCATATTATTGTTCAATGTATTTCTTGGTATTTCTATTTCAATATCTTTCTTATCAAATTCCTCTTATCATTGCTATGTAGGCTATCCATGGAGGTGGAAAAACCAAAGCGGGGGACTAACTGTGACACTCCTCTATACACAACCCCAACATTTTCTAATTCTTATGTGTGTAGGTTGTTCATTGAGTAAAGAATTCAAAGATATAAACTTGTGGGTAGGAAGATGGGCTTTCCTCACCCTCCTTTGTCAATTCATAGATTAGATCAAGTTAAAGTATTCTTCTTGTTATACTATCTTTTTGTTCTATTCTATTCTAGTTTTGTTATTGCATTAAATCATACCCATTAGGTTGTTAGTGATTTTCTTTCAATCTATTATTGTACTTTATGCTTTGTGTTTGTACAGATGCTAGCACCCCACTAAGATGCTAGTGCACCATGTTGTCATCCATGTCTCACACTGGAGTCCTCTAGTAGTGAGCTGCCTAAGTTACAGTCTAGATTCTAGAAACTTGCTAACTTGACTTCTTAGAACATCTAGGCTTGTTGAAGAATAGAAACAACCTAGTTGTTCTTACTTTCGGCCTTTAAACCCTAAAATCTCCTAAAAGAATTCCCTTAGCTTCAAGTAGATCAGGGAAGCCTATTGTTGTAGACCCTCTAGTTACTTAGGGTCTTGAGTAGTCAGTCCCCCTAGTCTACATGATGGTGAACCCGACATGAACTATTTTGGTTCCATTTCATAGTGTTGAAGGAATCTTATGTAATGTTCTAGGTGTGTTGTAGGTGTGTATGTTGCAAAGCACCTAGCCTTGTAACCCAACCTATAAACCTTAGTAGTATAGTTAGAAGAGTCCCTAAAAATTGTGAAGAGAACTCTAGAATAAGTCACTGTCTGATTTTTAAATATTTGGGTTCTTCTGAGAAAGTCCATTTTGGTGTATGTAGATGGCTTCTTTCATGCATCTTCCCATCCCATCTATGCATCCTACGAATGGGTCTCCTGCTATAACCTTCACATTGTAGGACTTGCCAATGAATGCTAATAGAGAACCCTCTCCTTTGTACATTCCTACTCATATCAATAGGAATACCATGACTAGTGTTCTCATTGATCCTATGTACTGAGTTAATGTTATTATAGAGGAGATTATGCTAATACACTTTTTACATAAGGATGGGTATGATAAATCTAAGAGCACAATATGTACACACGATGAGCTTTCCATCCCTCCCATTAGATCCATCACCCTTTCTATCCCAATTGTGCCTAGGACTATGAATGCCCTTTTCAATATTATCCCAGAGTTTGACCAATTCAAAGTGAAGCTAAGTATCCCTTGGCTAGTTTCCATGAACGTTGTCCCTTCAATGATCCATAAATGTTTGAATTTCTCTCATGACTCAGGCTTTGTCCATGTTGTGCATGACACTGGGTATAAACCCTTGTCACGAGGAGCTCATTCATTAGATCACTTATTTCCTTCTCCTATTGGTCCACTCCCTCCAAGGATGAACCTATTGTGCACTGAAAGTGACCCACCCTCATTCCCCTTATGCTATCTTGGTTAAGGATTCTTTGATAGCATGGGAACACACTATCTCTTCCTCCTCTCAGAAGGAGAATATGTAGCCTACTCGCACTTAGAAGCCTTCTTTCTCTTCCTCTACAGTTCCACCTACTTCTATCTCTTGCCTTGTTATGGTGCATATGACTTCCACCCCCATGCATCTCTTGGGGAGTTTGATGGTGACTGCTTGGAAGAAGGCCAAGTGTTAGGTGGTTGACCTTCCTATACTTCCCATGGTGCCTCAGCCCATCCTATATGGAAGGAAAAGGGTACCCATGGAGTCACCTCTGTGTCTCGACCTTCATGGCCTCCTACTACTCCTGCCCCTAGGGTAGTGACTGGGAAGAGGCCTACCACTGAGGTACTTGAGTTTTCTTCTCTACCGATTATTGCCCCTATTCCAACATCAGTTCCTCTTGTTTATGTCCAAGAGTCACTCCCTCTGCCAACAATAGTTTTGATGGGAACTCTGATGGAAGAACAAGAGCCTTCTGCTCCTCCTCAAGTTGTAGCTTCTAGCTCTTGGAGCTGAAGAAATTTCCTTGTACTTGAGTGTAAACATCATAGGAAGGCTCTGGCTGCTACTCTACGAAAGATGGAAGGGGAGCTAACACCTTTTGTTTTGGTGTCTCTTGTTGTGTCCTCCTCTTTTGTGCCTTCCTGCTTTAGTTCCCATCGCCTTGATCTTTCTTCCAACTCCCCCCACGAGCATGGATGACCCTCACCCTAAAAGGGTGAAAGTGTTCATCGCCCTTTCAATTAAGCCTCCTCTCTTGATGTCCCTTCTAGAAACCCCACTTTTTCCTAATCCCATGGATATACCAAAAACCTTGGTGGTGTCGACTACATTTTTTCCCTCTTCTTCCTCGCTTTCCACTTCTTCTATGGGGATCTCACATCCCCCAATGAAGCCCAATTTAGAGGAAGACTCCTGCTTCTAATGGGAGTCAGAAGAAGTGATTACTTTCTTTAGAATGAGGGTTCTGCTTTGGCTTGTGCCTTGCTAGTGACAAAGGTTTCCCAAGCATCCCCCGAGTCTTTCTGTGAGGTTAGTAGTGGATATCAAGTGCCTCCTTCTTCCCACCCATTTGACACATGGCATTCCTATCAAGTGTATGTTCAACTCAGTCAGATGTTGTCCTAACTCTATTGGTGATTTTTGAAAAATCAATGACGTTTACCTCACAGAAGTTGAGCGAAGAAGACCTCAAGGGACCCTCTTCTTTGGTTCTTGTTGTAGGAGAGTTAGAGGGTACTCCCCTTTCTATCCACCCTTGCAAGCTCATCCACCCTCTCCCTATAATGATCTAGATTGGGAGACTGATGACCTCTTGGTTGATGAGGATTAGGAGGGCACCTCTTCTTTATCTATAGATTATATTTTTGTGTGTGTGTTGTGTTTCCCTTGTGCTTGTTTTATGTGTTCCTAGAGGACCCTTTTCACCCTTGTAGGTGTTTGGATATAGGAGTGTTTTGTCTCATAGACTTCTTCTATTTTTTACATCATTCTTCTTCTTGTTATGCCTTGATTTTTGACAATTGAGGACAATGTAAAGTGTTGGGAGCATTTAGGCTTCCCTCCTATGTTGAACCAATTTTATTTTATTTTATTTTATCTTTTCACATGCCCTTCTTCATCATCTGATATAGTAGGGGATTGGTGACAATTCATATATATATCATTATATTATATTTGTCTATTTATATCTAAGGAGTTCTAACCCCTAAAATATCAGATCCCCTTTTCTCTTGATTTATTTTTATATTCTTATATTTCATTATTATATTTCTCTCTTCTTCTCTTGCTTCATGATGTTGTGGTACCTATGTGTTGTCCCCCATGTCTGTGACAACATTTCCACCATTACATCTCGTCATGTATCATAGGGCACAACATCCCTTGTTTCTCTCTCCTTAGGATGTTGTGTACCTTTGTGTTCAACAAGCACCATACTAAGCGGGGATATCCTACTAATTCAATTTTCAAAATGTGTATTCGGTGACCAACGAATCCCTTGTTGAAAATCCCTTATTTTTCAAAAAATTGTATTCTTCAACAAGGACCCTTAGCAAAAAAATTATTTTGAAACAGATTCATAGAGAAAGAGTTTGAAATAATTTTCTTGGAGAAGGGAGTAGATTTTCTAGTGAAGAAGTCTCAAAACTAGCCCTTGTGAGGGGGTATTCTTCCTTTCAAATTACTTGATGAAAGAGATCTTTTAGAAGGATTTCTTGATACTAGAATTATTTATGAAAAATATCATCACCTTTCAAACAGAATGTCCCTTGAGTGGACTCCCTTCTTCCAAAGGGTTCCCAAGGGATCCCTTTCAAATCTTCTCATTCAATTGTTGACTATCTACATGACTATCTATCTATCTGTGTGGATTATTTCTATCTAACATGTTTTTTCTATGGATTAACATGTTACTTTGTAGGACCAAGCACTTGTGAAGCTACTTTTTCAATCAAGCTTGGAGAACCGAGAACCTTGAGCTTTCCTTGCAAGAATGAGCACCTATAAGGGCCTATCAAAATCTACAGAGCCTTTCACATCTCACCTCCCTTAAGACTGAGCAACTGTGGTTCCTCCACTGTAGGACCGAGCACCTATAAAGCCTTTTGTTCACATTCCATAGGTTTGAGGGCCTATGACACATTTGTTCAACTCTTCTCAAGATCAAGTACTTGTGGAGCCATATACTCTTCCTATACATTCTCGTTAGATTGTTGTCTGCTTCCTCAATGGTTTAGGAATAAATTTCTTAGCTTTCACTCTACTTTACAATGCATTTGTTGACACATATTCTCACTAAATTGGAGGAAAAATGTAGTGGAATGAACTTTCACCCCTTTTAAATTCCACATTTACGTACCTCCTAGCTTAGAGAATTATGCTTGATAATGCAATTTCATGTCCTTCATTCACTTCCCATCCACTTGGAAGTTGTCTTTTCTATCAGTGGAGGATATTCTATTAGGGATGCTAGCACGACACATGGATGTTTGCATTGCACGCTGTCATCCTGACATGATTCATACCTTTTGGAATTCATAAAAGGCATTAAAATTCCCCATTGGTGATGAAGCATAACATCTCTGGTCCCTTGATCGACCTCAAATGACTCTTTTTTCTCCAATTTCACCCTTCAAATGAATTTCTTCCATTCTTTCACTCTATCTTGATCTAATTCATTATTGGAATCTATCTTCACACTTTTCTCATTGCATTCTCAAGCTCCACCACCTCCATTGAAGCTACAAATTAGTATTCTGGCTTGTTTACTCTCTTCGTTGTTGCGATAATGTCAATCTTTGACATCTTGTGAACTTGCTCCTTCACCCATTTTCCTTGAGTGCACGTGGTTGAAGGTTATATTACTCCATTTCCTTTTCTCTTGCATTATAATTTTAATATCCTAGCATATTGTTGTTCAATGTATTTCTTGGTATTTTTATTTCAATATCTTTCTTTATGAAATTTCTCCTATCATTGCTATATTGGTTGTCTATGGAGGTGGAAACACCAAAGTGGGGTACTAACTGAGGTAGTCCTTTATAAACATCCCCAACATTTTCTCATTCTTGTGTGTGTGGGTTGTTCATTAAGTGAAGACCTTGAAGATATCAACACATCTGTAGGAAGGTGTTCTTTCCTCACCCTCCTTTGTCAACTAGTATATTAGATCAAGTTAAAGTATTCTTCTTATTATGCTATCGTTTTGTTTTTTTCTATTTTTTTATTGCATTAAATCATACCTATTATGTTTTTAGTGATTTTCTTTTAGTATTTGATTGTCCTTTATGTTTTTTTATCTATATGAACACCAGTGCCCCATTGATATGCCAACGTTCCACGCTATCATCTATGTCCCATGCTATAGTCCTTTGGAAATGAGCTACCTAAGTTGTAGTTTGGACTCTATAAACTTTCACACCTGATTTCATAAAACATCTAGTCTTTTTGAAGGACAACATCAACCTAGTTGTTCTTCCTTTTAGCCTTTAAACTCTAAACCTTCTGAAATAATTCCCTATGCTTGAGGTTGATTAGGGTAGCCTATTGTTCTAGACCCTCTTGTGACTTGGGGTACTGAGTAGTCAGCCACCCTCCTCTACACCTGATAATTCTATTAGATAAGTTTGAGAAATTTATAATTCCAACACTTTCAAGTGAACATTGGATAACATGTCACTTTTACTAACCTTGTCCACTACAAGCAAGGACCTATTGAGAAGGTTATTGATTTCATCTTTTAGTATCAATCTCTACTTTCATAAATTTTGTATGTGCTCCCTAATTTTTATGTACCAAGAGAGTTCATAAAAAAATTACAACCAATAGTGCATGATAAAATATTATTAATGAAATATAACTATCACCAAAATGTGTATACCTTGCTTCATATGGGAATAATTGATGAAAAATTGGATTTAATGAGGCTTTTATTTGGTGTTGTGAGGTGTTTTTCACATCCACACAAGGTCTTGGACCCTTCCAAACTAAATAAAATGCATTTATCCATGTGTCTTGTAAAGGTGTTATAAATAATTGTAAATGACACACTTTTCTAGGCTTTCATTAAGCATCTAAGTCTAATGGGCCTATTTTTCCCCTAAATCAATATTGTAAAATGTATTTAATGAAATTCTCACATTAATCTAGAAGGCTTGTAAATTAAACATAATTCTAATCTATTGTTGTAATGTGTTTCACACATTCACATTGGATGTTGTGCCTTTCTAGGCTATGTGGACCTTATTTTAATGTTGTAAAGTGTATTTAATCACACTTTCACATTAAAATTTGTGTCCCTATCCCTAATTACTCTTTGCATCATCATTCATAGGCCCCTATGGCCCCATATTGTGCATCCCAAGGCTTAATTTGATCAAAGAACCAATTAGAACAACCTAGAAGCCTAATTTTTTCATCTCCGGACAATCCAGCTGGAAAAAGGACCCCTCTAGGACTAAGTCACCCATCTAGGTGAATGAGTCCCTGCTAGCTAGGACTAAATTGGCCAACATGGTGACTTAGTCCTATTTGGGTCATTTTTGAGGTTTGAGCGGGAAAATTTGGATTTTAAGTCTATTTCTTCTCCATGTCGGCCTTAGGGATCAAATTAATGAGAAAATTAGGTGGATTTCCTATAATTACAAGTATCTAAACCATAATTCATAACTCACCATAATTCATACATCATTCATCATGTCCTCAAGTCAAGCAAGTTAAGGTTTTAGCATTTTAAGTCATCAAGATAGAATTTTTCAAACATTCAAGGATAGATTCTTCATATATTGCTATAGAAATTCAAGATATATCATCATGGAAAGTATCTAACTCCATTGTATCATGCTTCATTACATTATTTATTCATTTTGGTCTAATTACCTAAAAAGGGGTTTGACTAAGGAAAACCCCCATGTCCTAACATCCAACATTTCTTTCTCTTTCATTGTGTGTTCATAGACTTAGGTATCTTGAAGACATGGAAATCATTGAAGATTAGGTTGAAGACATTTTGAAGACACCTCCTTTCTTACAAAGCTAAAATATCCATTAAAAGTCACTTTCAAGCCCGAAAATTAGAGTTTCAAAAGCGGACACCTATCAGAAACCAAAGTGCAAACCAAGGGCTTCCATTTCCACTTTTGGATTTTTAGAAATTCAAAAGTGGATGAAGTGGCCAATAGTGGTGACTTAGTCCCACTAAACCTATTTTCTAGAGGATTTTTTTAGATTTGGATACCCATTTGGCTAAAACGGGCTTAAGAGCAGTTTTTCCAGATCTGGGACTAAGTCACCCAGATTGGCACAAGTGTCCCAGTTGGCTTCTACATTAGGTTTTTTAGGATTCCAGACCTTCATTCCATCCTTTTTTTAGCCTCTAGGTGCACACCTTTAGTTTCATCAATTTATGTTACAGTTTACCTTCATTTCTAGGTGTTTTTACATATCTTAATGTGTTTTCAAACAACTTACATTTCTTAGGGTTTGCATTAATAATCATCTTTCTTTATCAGTTTAGTGAATTTAAATATTGCATCTAGGCATATTGCATCCATTCTACATTAATCTTTAGTGTAGAAATTAGCATTTTGGGTCCATTTCTCTCCTTTTAGTTGAAAAACCCTAAAAGAGTTATAGAACTTTGGACACCCAAAATCGATGTCCACAATAACTGGGTATGTGCAGGAATATGATGGGACAAAAAGTGGTGATATGATGGGTATGTGTAGGGTATGTGGCTGGTGACTTTTTTTTACCCAAAATTGATTAAATAAAAAAGGGTTTTTAAAGGAGATTCCTAGCTTTCAACCAATATAAATTATGCTTTACTTTGAATTTAATAAATAATTATTATTCATTTTTTATTTGAATTATGACTAAATTCCTAATTGATAGGCTGATTGAAAAACATCTATAGCTTTCAAATGGTATCACATTTTTTGAATTTGAAGCATGTGTCACATTCTATGCTTTGTATACTTGTAGGATTAAAAAAAATGAATTTCATGAAGTTTTGACCAAGTTAAGGTGGTTAGACATACGAGTTTTATATTTTTTAAAATCGTAATAAAAAATTCATAATTAATTGTTTACTTGGAAAAAATACAAAAAATATGCATCACATCGAGACATGAGTCCTATACTTATATCTAAAATCTTATAAAAAAATATTATCATTTTATTGTGGTTAGGGTGGTCAGACAGACACCTACTTATTTTTTCCCTAAAATTTCAAATTTTCATCAAATAGATTTTAAAAAAACCTAGTAGTCTAGAAACTACATTCAATTTACTATAGATTCTATTCTTACATATTTTTGAAATAATACAGATAACGTATTCAATTTTTTATGTCAAGTTGCCTAACTCTGATTTTTCTAAATTTTTGGCCACTTAAGGCTTGTGTTTTCCATAATGATCCTGCACATACCCAACTCATTCATTCATATATACACAACTTGTATGATTATCAATAATTAGTGAGTTAGTTTGGTGGTTCTACCTCATCAGCTCCATCTGATACCCAAGGTGATGCCTCTTCATGTCATGATTATAGGAAAAATAAATTCTTCCAAAATAAAAACATAATAACAATGTTTCTACTACAATTCCTTAATTGTGAAGATAGTTTACTAGACTATCTAAATAATTATATAGTGTGATGCATAAATTTCTAAAAGATAATCTAATAAAATTGCCTCTTATTGGTCCCTTTACACCTAACCAACAACTTCTAACTCCCTAAAATCCAAAAGAATTTTGTCAATCCCATCGCATCCCTAAAAATAATACGTAATGGTGTATACATCTTTGTCAATTTTTGCAATACAATATTGATTTTGGATCTGATGGATTCTATATGCAATTCTAGGGTTTTTGTGTGTGTAATTGATCAATACTACCAAAAACCTAAACCCTTGCCTTTAACTTTCCTAAGGATTAGCACTTTATGTTCTCTTTCATTGTTGAAAAATTCATCCCACTAATATCTTTTATATATTGTCTCCATGTCCTTTCATAACATCTGGTGACCAACCCCTCCTTCTTTGTTGCTAGCTTAAGGCTCCATGTTACCAGCCTCATTCTCTAATGGCCTTTAAAATAGCTTTTATGCATGTGATTAATTTACAACTTAAGTTGTGTTCATCTTGTACCCACTTACTGGTCCCACTTTTGTTGTAGTTGGTGTTGTGTGGCCTATTCCCAATGTCCTTGCAACATTTTTCTTACCTTGCGAGCTCCAAATTATACTATAGGGGAAAGATTATAAGGATGTGAGGAGGTGACAAATGCACTTTTTTGGAGTTCTAAGCTCCTTGACCGCTTCTTATTGGCTCTTGTTGTCTAGTCAAGACCAGTTGGCCACTCCTAGCAATATTTCTCCTCCCTGTAGTATTTCTCCTCCCCACAAGCTTGTAAAGACTATAAGGAAGTGAGCTTGCAAGACTACGAGAAATCAAGATGTGGAATTAAAACATTTAGTCAACTATTCCTTAACATTTGAAGGGGCCCAATTAATGATTTTAAAATATTTTTATTGGAAAATAAGGTATTGTACTGTAGGAAAATGCATACCCTTGCATTTTCACACTTTTTTGGGCATGCCTTGCTTTATTTATCCTTGTTTATGTCTTAATTGGTCTATTTTGTATCCAAAAGCGTAATAAGTTGTATATTTTTATTGCTAATCTTGACAAACATCAAAGCGTAAATGATAATTTAATGATTTTGGTTGTGTGTCCATGATTTTTGGACTGGGACTAAGATGCCACCTAGGGAATCTTTGTCCTCCAAAGGTCTTGGGGCCCTCTTTTCAAATGCACCTTAAATGGGCCCCTCTTTGGAGTTTGCACCCCGAGTTTCAAGCCTCGGGATTAAGATGCCACCTAGGGTGTCTTAGTCACCCTTAAGTTATTTTTAGGATTTAATTTCACATATTGGCGAGATTTATTCCCCTTTAATTAATTATTTCATATGTTGGCTTCTTGTGGTGTAATTTTGGGATATTAAGCATAGATAAGTATAAATACAAGGTTTTTTCACTCATTTTTCATCTAAGCAATCTAAGTATATCCAAACATTCAAGTATTCAAGAGAGAATTTAACACCAGTTCATCAAGAATTTGGAGTCATCATCAAGATTCAAGCATCATGTCAAAGATATTCTTTCATCATGTGTCTTTTTGAGCTAACATTTGTGATGTAGGCTTTTGATTCAAGCAAGCAATTCTAGTCAAGATTTATCAAGAATTCATTCAATTCAAGATCTACATTCAAGATAGCCATTTCACACAAGTTTTCATATTTCATAACAAGGGTTTGGTGAGTTGCATCATAACATTTTTGTAATTCATCACTTCCCTCTATTATTTCAATTCATTCCAAGGTTTAATTACCAACAAGGGGTTTGACCAAGGAAAACCCCCATTTACTAACAATCAACGAGTTTTTCCTCTCTTGCATGTTTGTGTTTGTAGGTTTAGGTTGAAGACTTAAAGATCATTTGAAGTGCAACGTTACAAAGATGCAAAGTTTCATTGTGAAGTTGTCATCTTCATGGAAACTCACCTACAGGCTAGATCTAGAAGTTTCAGGACCCGAGATCTGAGAAGAAGGAAGTACAGACATTGAACCTCAAGATCACATTCAAAGATTTTAGAAATTCAAGATAGTACTAAGTCAGTAGTAAGGGTGTCTTAGTCCTCCCAAGGCAATTTTGCATAGATTCTTTCAAATTATGTTATGATATATGAAGATTTTGTATTTTCCCCAAAAAATACCAGCAAGACTAAGAAAACATTAAGGGTATCTTTGTCCTCCCTAGCTCATTTTGACAACATTTTCGCATTTCTAGAATCCTTATCACATTTCCAGACTTCCCAAGTACATACATCCTAACTTTCTATTACTTAATTTTTCCATTTACACTCATCATTTGACTTGCATTACTAGGTTTTGTGATTTGAATGTTAAGTTGTCTTTTCCAAGCTTTTGCTTGGTGGTGAACCCTTCAAATCCTAAAGATCCCCCTAGGTCTTCCTTGTTGAGAATTGACTCACCTTTGTGTGATAGCTAATCTGGGATCCTAGGGCATATTTGAATGATAATTGGATAAGAGTTGTGTTATATGACCTAGGCCATAAACAATCCATTCCCTCATTAATCAGGTATAACTTGTAGTAATAGGAACTTATTAAAGTGATTGCAATTCTAAAATTATTTTTAGAAGATTATAATAAAATGATTAAGTGATTGATAGTTGCAACAATGAAATAAAAAAATTGTGATACCACAAGTCATCAACACAAGTGACACAAGATATACATGGAGAAACCCTTGCAATTAAAAACTCCACACCCAAAGAGATCCAATTTTTTGTATTAATCTTCAAAGAAGTACATCAAGACAACAATCCTCTCTATAATTCAATAGAACTTTGTCACTCTAATAACCTAAAAATAACTCATGAATACTAAACCACCATCTCAAGTCTCCAATATATAGAAGTTTGTGGGAGAGAATACCACAAATGGTATCCCAAAACAACTAGAAAAACCACTTGGAAAAAACCACACCCCCTTAGTGGACAACCCATAAAAATGGAATAAAATATTAAATTATCATATGGCCTTCACATGGGTTCCTAACCCACAACCAATATGAATTGGTGAAACCTAATCATGCTCCATAACTCTTTGATGGCTCTAACGGCTACATGTACCAACATGCAAACCTAGGTGTCCAACCATGCAAGAGAATGCAAAACATGCAAATAACATGCAAGGACATGAACACTAAAGTGGTACCCAAACACAAAGTTGGATTCCCAAGAGGAATATGCCTCTAAAACATAGAAAACTTTAGTGGAGAATCTTCACCAATTGGGGAATTCTAGAAATCAGCAAGTTGAAATTGGTGAATTATTCGCACCCAACAAGGTGTCCAAATCATCAAGATTTTATGAACTATCAGTCCAATGCATGTCCATTTACAAACGATTTATTTTATGAGGCATATTTAAGTAAAAAAATTTCCATAACAAACTGCACGTTTCAAATGGACCAACTAATATTTTTGCCTCAAATCCCAGAACCATGTAATAAAACACCTACATATTTGCCAATACTATTAACAACATTGTATGAGGACCCATTTCACCAATTAAAATTTACAAAAAGTTTCTTGTGAAGATCCATTTCGCCAATTAAAATTTTATAAATAGTTGCTTATGAGGACCTATTTCGCCAATAACATTAAAAAATAATTACATTTAAGGACACATTTCACCTTGAAAATTACAACGTATCATTGTATAAGCACACAAGATTCACCAAATTTTTAATATACCATTTAAAAATCCTATGGAATTCACCAAATATGAATTGATATAAATACAATCAAAATTGTCATTTATTCTTACACATTTTGTTTAGTTCTGAGGTTCTATTTCTCAATTCGGAAGTCAACGAAAGCTAAAAACATAGACTTAAAGGTGAGTGATCATTTCTTCATAGTGTTATTAGTTATAATAATAAGTTTTCTTTATCTCTTTTCCATTCTTGCTTCAGTCTTAAAGATGATATTGAGTAGGGAATGGGATCTATATTATCTATCCTTCTTAAACAAGACATTTTTTTCCAGTTTTTATTCGAACTGAGAGATCAATATGTCAAGCAACTCGAGCAGCAAGGGTAAGGTTCTTGCCACTCCTTAGGGTGGTGAAGAGCGGCAAGAGTTTTGGGCATTTTGATGTGTAGGACCTAATGGAGTTGTAGTGATGCAAGGTCAAAAGATTGGTGTTTGTACAAAGTTACAAACTACTTGTGCACCATACATGCTTGGTATTCACTACATGAACCACAAAATGAATTTAGCATTCAAAATTGTAAGAAAGTTTCCTATAGTATCAAAATTTGAAAATCTAGTCTGTGAGATCCACGCATACTTCTATCAAAGTACCAAATGTTTCACAGAATTTAAAAATTTTGCTGAGGGAATAACACTAGGAAACAAGCTTCTCAAGGATGTCGATACCAGATGGATCTCTCTGCATGGACCAGTGCAACAAGTTCTTTCAGAATATCAATCCTTGATTGGAGTGATGTATGAGCATCGTAGCATAGTTGACATATCTCCTGACCTCTTACATAGGTTAAGTGATATAAAGATACTCTTGACTTTAGCTAGTCTTCTCCCCATGCTGGATGTGATGAACATTCTTGTGAAGAATTTCCAAGATAGAACTATGTATATTAATGAATATTCCAATCTATGTAAACATACATACTTGGCCCTTGTTCATCTATACTTAGATCTAACACAAGATGGCCCAAATTATTTCATCTTGTAGAAAATTACTGATTTGAATAATCCTAATAATTATTTACAGTGTAATGCAAGCAGGAAATTATGTATCTGTGTATTTGGATATGACATACCAATTGTGTGTGTGAAATGTGGGAGAGCTAGTAAATCAACAAAAATGCCAATGAGACGTATTATATTAGAGATTTAATCACTAAAACTAAATCAAATTTGAAACAAGATTAAATTCCTAAAAATGCTCCATTGTTCTCTATTCTCAAGGATTTATTAAATAATTTGGCTCTCATATTTTAGGTGTGCACTATGATTGTTAAAATGACAAATTGAGAAACGAGATGCTATTCACAATGCAAGAAATCTAAGTTCCTACATGAAACTATGTGATAAATGTCATGATGAAAATGATAATGGTGATATTTTGACAAATGGATAATAATGTTAGATTATGCAATGCTAATGATATGATAAGAAGATAAAATGATTATGCATATTCTCAAATAACCATTGATATGATCAACTAAAATGCAACTATAAAGGAAAACATGATTCTAAGTTAATATGATGCTACAATGCTAACTATGCTAAATCCTAAATATTCAAACTCCAAATGCTCCAATGCTCTAATGCTCCAAAGATATTCTTGCATGATAACTCTACTCAAATGTGGGATGTCAAATACTATAGCAAAGGGTTGTATTTATAGGATTTTCAAAGCATCTAGTGATGTGGCAGTGATCGATGGTTTGGATTCAAACATGAGGGATGAACGGTGGAGATGGAGAGAATCAAGAAGGATGTTCTCTTGACCAAGGGAAACATGCCAAATGGATGAAGGAATAAAGTGTGTGGGGAATAAGCCATGTGTTAAAAGTTTGTTGAAGATAATTCTAATTTAAAAATTAGAATTATTTAATTTCATGTGACCTTGGTGAGGTGGAATGAAAAGTTGTAGACATGTGCTTGAATTCGAAATTTGGGATTAGTGAAAATTAATTGAATAAAATAAACTATAATAATTTTTTTATTTAATTAAATTAGAAGAATGTGATTTTAGATTTGGAGAATTATAAGATATGAACTATATAAATAAATTGAGAATTTATTTATAAGTAGATGAAATATTAATTAAATAATGAGTATTTAATTAATTAATTGTCTTGACCGATTGTAGGTGTATACATTTTTCCCCTCTTTGAAGTAATGTGTTTACACATTGCTTCAAAGAAAAACTTGCTGCTGATGTCGAGAATTTTTTTTTTGATGCCCTAGACGTTGATTTTCAGGTGATGATCGATATATGCTGGGCCCTTGGGAGATAAATTGATGAATTTTTGAATTTTGGGGATTTTTTGAATTTTCTAAAATTTTGATGATTTTTCGATGATTTGATGATGATTTGACAATTTGCCTCCCGATAAAGAAGATTGAGCCTTCCAATTTGATTAAATTGATGCCCTATTTTTCCTCGTGCTTGATGATTGATAATCACTTTAGCTGATTGGTTTGATTTGATGATGATTGATGATGTTGATAGATTGACCTCATGATAGGTGAAGATCAATGATAGGATGATGATGATTGACCTCATGATAGGTGAGGATCAATGATATGATGATGATGATGATGATTGACCTCATGATAGGTGAGGATCAATGATAGATTGACGATGATTGACCTTATTATAGGTGAGGATCAATGATAGATTGATGATGATTGACCTCATGATAGGTCAGGATCAATGATAGATTGATGATAGATTGATGATGATTGACCTCATGATATGTGAGGATCAATGATAGATTGATGATGATTGACCTCATGATAGTTGAGGATCAATGATAGATTGATGAAAATTGACCTCATGATAGGTGAGGATCAATGATAGATTGATCATGATTTACCCCATGATAGGTGAGGATCAATGATAGATGCTCATGAGATTTGATCAAAGTCTCATCAGAGCTGATTAGATTTGATTGATTGATTGATGTTGATTGATTGATAAGATTGTTGATTTGCGATATGTTATGATCATAAGAGGATTTGAGAGTTCTTCATTCTTAGGAGTGCTTCCCAAAGACATGGGACATTATTCTGCATCTAGTGTAGGATGATTTAGATATTACCAATCGATGTGGTTTATCATATTTGATTGATATGCCCCAGTATAGGATTGATTAATGTACTAAGACTGGATGATGCACTCATACTTGATGTATACACTTATTCAATTAGAGATTTTGTGATTTCGACCAACTTGTTGATGTATCTCTCTATATTTGGATATCATTATACACTTGACATTATTATTTTGAGGTTTATATGATATACAACGGAGTATTGATCTATATGGTGTCGATATGATGTTTATATGTGATGATGATCATGATGATTATGATGGATGCATTTGATTTCTATTTTATGATGCTATGTTATGTTCTATATGATGATGATATGATATGCTATGGGTGCAAATGATGATGCAAATGATGTGTTATGATTCTATGATGCTTTATGAATGATGTCTATATGATACATGTGATGGATCCTATTATGCCAATGAAATGTGATGCATTTTATGTTTTTCTTCTTTTCTAATGCAAATAAATGATGTGATGAATGGATGAATGTATGATCATATGATGGTGCATAGTTCTATGTGTTTATGATGGTTATATGATGATGATCATGATGATTATGTAATGACGAGATGATGTATGAAATGATATGATAATGTATGATTGATGATTCTATATGCTTGTATGGATGATGTTTTATGCTATGTGAGATGGATTTGATTATGAAAATGACATGTGATGTTTATATCTAGTTAGTCCTTTATCAGTCTTGGATTTGAGTAATAAAAAATTCATCTTCACTACTGGTTTTAGATTTTCATAACAATGGCATTATATCATTTGTTATCTAGTCATGTTCTTCAGTAACTTTTTCTTCTTGGAAATCTTACTCTACTGGATATGTCTTCCAATCTTCCAAGATCCATTTTATTAAAGAAATAAATGATTTCAGTGATGCATCAATTTCAATTATTCCCTTACTAAAATAGAGATGTTTTTTTTTCTTACTTTGTTGGATATGTCTTTCAATCATCTTAATGGACCAATTTCTTAATCCATTAAAATGATTTTGATTATGCAGGTGAGATGCAATGCAATTCTTTTGGTTATTTTTGATGCAAATATTATGATGTGATGCATGGATGGATGAATGATGTGATAATGTTTTCTAATGTATGCAAATGATGATGCAACTGATGTGCAACTATATGAAAATGATGTGTTTTTGTTAATGTCAAATATACTCAATCCATTAATGTGAGAGATAACATCATTGTGGAATTGTTTCAGCCTTGGAAATCCTATAGACATAGATGCAAACTGACATGGATGCATTATAACTTAATCATGCAGATCTAATATGCAAATGTTATCATCGTAACTACTGATTTGTAGTGATTTTTATCATCATTGAGCCTTTAAAATGTTGAAAGTGAGTACAAGCATCAATGGAATAATTTAGAACATGATGACCTGAGTACTACTTCCATGATTTTTAATATTGCAAGTTAACACAAGTATCTAAGTATAATTGAACTGAGATGACCTGACTATTCCTTACGTAAATGAACAAGAGTTTATTGTTTTCCTATGTAAATTCAAAATATCATTAGTGATACTTTGTAGAGCACGTCCGATGACAATTTTCATAGTAATAGTGATCAAATCACAGACAACAAACACAGAAAAATCATACTCTTTCCTAGCTCCTCTAGTTTAATACATCATCAAGGTACTCCAAAGATATGATAACAAAAACCAAAGTTCAACAGTTGAACATTCAAGCCACAGTGATAAAGCCATGATTCAGAAGGAACATCATCCATTTGAGGTTTATTTTGATTGAATTGATTTAGCTATTTGATGTTTGATCATTGATGTGTTACTAATGTGATCGATGTTCAATATTGTGTTGCACTATGATCATTATGTTGGTTATGTTGTTTGATTGTTGTTTTCCTATTGGTTTAAGCTCAAAGTTTATTTTTCCCCAGTGAGTTCATGATTTTTTTCCCAGTCTAGGGTGAGACATGACCGTGATGCCAAGATATGTACATGGAGCTCTCTGATGATAGGTATATTGATGGTGAAATTGAATGGTCGGTATGCTCAAATAGATGGAAAAGCTAACCTATCACAAATAGCACCTGTTGCCAGGTTTTCACTACCTTATTTTATTGCACTTTTTTATATTTTATGACTTTTTTGATTTCTTTTTCTTTTTCTTTTTGTATTTTTCTCTTTTTCTCTTTTTTTGTTATTAACAAGATCCTTGTTTTCTAGGTTATCATCAAGGTAACCATTTTTTCATGACATTTTTTGATGTTTTTGTATTTTTTCAGGAGTTTTACCGATGCACTAGATGATTCAGGTGTAGAACTTCTTAAGATGCAGGTTGTTGAGGGGTTCATCAAAAAAATTCTCTTCAGGCATGGACAATTGGTATGCTCTTGATCCGATGACTAATACAATGATGCTCAGATCCTATATGAATGACCGTGCTCGATGAAAGGACACGATCAGAATGAGAAGTGTGAGTGGAAAGTATGATGGATGATAAGATCCCTAATATGTACCCTATATGGGCCATTAGGCTTTATAAGAAAAGGAGCTTGGGCAACCAATGAGTTATAGTATGTGAAGGGGTCGCCATCAAAGATGCATTTAAAGACATCACCAATGGAAGTGTAATGATATGACAGGTATGTGAACATGGATGAGTGGAATGGGATATGTGGTATGAGTGACATGGATGTAGACTATAGATCAACAAGTTCTTTCTTTTATTTTATTCTTTGATAGATTCCCCTAGTGATTTTTGAGGGAGAGGCATGTTTGGAGATCAACTTTTGCTCGCTTCTATTTTTTACTTTGATTCTTGATTTATCCTATAGCTTTTTATTTTGGCTAGGGGACTAGTCTGGATCTTTCTTTCTTCTTAATTGGTCCAATAACTTTTTATTGTGGCTAAGGGACTTTTCTTCATCCTTTTTTTCTTTTGACTTGTCCAATAGCTTTTTATTTTGGCTAAGGGACTTCTCTTGATTTTTCTTTCATGGCAAGCTTTCTTTTGATTTTCAAATATCTATTTGAAAAAGGTATTTTTACCTTTGATTTCCAATTTTCCTCTATATTTTCTTTAGGTGATACTTGTTGATCTATATCTACAAGGTGAATGGATGTGGGTGAGATGGATGAAGTGGGAGTGGTGATTCCATCAATAGAGCCTTTGATACTATCCTTTTCGGTAATGCTAACATCAACAAATGCTTGCACATCCTTAGTGGCTTGGAAAGATGGCTTGATTGAGGGAACATTAGGAGATTCATAACCTAGCCTAGGGAAAGTGTGATGGAAGGATGATGAGTGGATATCCTCAATAGAATCATGGTCATAAAGTGGGTTATCATAGGTATCAAAAACTTGGGTAGGAGAAGATATGGAAAGGGTATGTGTATCATCAAGATCCCAAAAGGTTTCATTCCTAGCACAGTCGTCTTTCCACATTTCTTCTATAGCTGTCATGACATCATTATTGGAAGTTTGAACCCTCTCAATGACAATAGCAGTATCTTTTACTAGCAACTCATTCAAACAGTATTCTCCACATCCTAGATCATGGATTTGGACCTTGGGGTTTGATAGTGCAGTGACTGGAGTGGATGCTTTGACGGGTTTAGGATCAACACTTATTTGATGAGGAGATCCTTCACAATTACTAGGGACAACGATTTCAGCTTTAGGGCTTTGATTTTGGCCAATTATGAAAGAATTAGGATCCCCTTGTATTGTGGTTTCAACTCCATCGTGAGAAAATTTCAAACATTGATGGTATGTAGAGGATACTGCTTTCATTTCATGTATCCATGGTCTTCCAAGGAGGATATTGTAGGTCAAGGGGAGATCAAGTACTTGGAAAACTGCATTCTTCACCACAGGGCCAACTCTAATTGGTAAAGTAACTGATCCCTTAGATGAATGTTCCTTTGCATCATATGACTTCATGGAAATCTATTTACTAGAATCTATTGTACTTTCTGAATAACCCAATGCATGGATAAATTTTAAAGAGTAAATATTTTGACCAGCTCCCCCATCTATTAAAATATGTTTAACCAAACATTTATGGATCAAAACCTCAATATGAAGTGGAGAATTATGCGGATGGATTAGTGATGTATCATTATTTTTAGAAAATTATAGGCAATGAGGTGCAGTCTTGTGTCCCACCATAGCTTGGGATTGGAAAAATTGTAAATCAACTGGTACAATGCTTTGTTTATCATTGATTGGATTACCAACAATAGAAATTTTAAGAATGGTAGTGTCGTAGACATAGTTTACATTCTTTCCTTTGGTGTTTGATGAAGAGGACTCTCCCTTTTCATAGTTTGGTAGAGGGTTCTTGAATGATCCATAATCATTGTTTGTTTGGGGTCCTATGAATATTATCTTATTATCAATCAAATCTTGCACCAAATGTTTCAACTGCATATAGTCATTTGTTTTATGTCCTTTGTTCTGATGAAAGTCACAGAAATGAGTATCATTCCACCATGGTGGTTTAACTTGTGGGTTATAATCTTGTTCCTTCGGTAATGTTATAACCTTGGCCTCAAGAAGCTCTTTCAATGTTGATTCTAAGGACTATCCCAAAGGTGTGAACCTTCCTTGATTTGATAATGGTATTTTGTATGAGGTTGAAACTACTTTAGATTCATTATTGTTTGGGTTGTTGTTTTGACTGGAACTTTGGTTGTTGGGTGGATTGTTGTTTTGATTAGTTTTGGTGACAGCTACTATCAAATTGAATACTGGTTTTATATTTTGTGTTTCAGCTAAAGCATCATTGTTACCAACATTCTTGTTCCATTGCCAAAACTTTGGTTTATCACTATTGTTGTAATTGTTGGACGATTTTGATGAGTTGTTGTTATTGTAAATTTTTATAACTCCTCTCTTGATCAAAGCTTCTTCGATTTTAATCCCATTTTCAATCAATTTTTCAAAGGTAGGTAGACATTGTAATTCTGATCTATAACTCATGTCATCATTTAGATTGTCAATAAAAATCTCTATCTTTTCTTTTTCTTGGTATGGGACGAGAATATCTTGCAAACATTCTTCTCCACCTTTGCAAAAATACAAGGAATGATTCACCCTTCTTTTTTTTGGTATTGCAAAGGTCTTTCATTATGATCTTGTGTTGAATGTTATAGGAGTATTGAGTGATGAATTTGTTAACCAACTCTTCAAAGGTTCTGATGGGTGGTGTAAGTTTAGAGAATCATTCAAGGCATTGTCCATCTAGGATTCGTGGAAAAAATCTCATCAAGTAGGTTTCTTCATGTGAAAATTAAAGACTCATGGTTCTAAATTCCCTCACATGATCTATTGGATCTATTTTACCCTTGTATTTATCATAATTTAGGCATTCACAATGTTTAGGAAAAGGGATCATGTTGATGGATTGATCAAAAGGATATATGGAAAAATGTCTTGTAGTAAGTATCGTTTTGAGGTTCCCCTATGCATGTCAAGTATTTTTTGTGAGAGTTTTTTCATTTGAAGAGTTAATGCAGTCATTTGTTCTAAATTATTTTTAGGCATTTTAGGTGGTGCTATCAATTGGTTAACATCAAATTCATCAGGCAATTTAATACCTTGTTTAGCTAGCATTAGGAGTTACTTTTCCCCGTTTCATTTAAAAATATTTTCTAAGAACTTATGGAAATTTGGATCTTATTCAACATGTTGTATGAATTCCTTGGTAATTTCTTCACTTTCAGTGTTGGTTCCATGGAAAGGATTTTCTTTAGGTTCAACCATGGTTTTTTGGTTTCAATGTTCAAAGTTTCGATGTTTTGGGTTTCAAGTCCAATTTCTTTGAGTTTCTACTTTTGTAACTGTTGACGCGAAAATTTGGCGAGGTAACAGAGTCTTATGAGAAACTCAGTTTAAGGGGGACCTTTTGTGCTGAACTTAGTAACCTACAGATTTTTAGAGAAGCCAAATTCTTCTATAATGGGGTTTGGAAAGGGAAAAGGAAGTGGATATAATAAAGTAAAGTCTAATCAAAGGCGATGCACCAAGATTTAATGATGGGCATGATAAATCATAGATTTAAGGGCCTGAATGGTATTATTGTGTTCCAAAACATCAGAGACTTAAGATTATAGCATAGACAATTCATTTATTGACATAAAATAATGCTACATACATTCTTACTACCAAGAAGAGTCATTAGACATAATCTAGGTAAGAAAACTTGCATCCAACATATATAGAAGTTCTTCAAAGGAAGTGTCAAGACAATATAAAACACAATTTACCATTTAATCAAAAGCATGAAAAAATAGAAAAGCTAAACAATTGGCACAGTCTAAGAGTTTTGCAATTTTATAAAATAGTAATAGAGGCCTAGCATCTTTTTACTAAAACTAGTGTGTTTTTCTCTAGTTCCAACCCCTTTCTCATCAACAGAGAAAATATATATAGTAGGAAAACCTCCCACCGCTTCAGAGAGTAGTAATAGAAAAGATCTCACAATCTTCTGCAATGATACTTGAATCAGAATATTCCCAAGGCCATTACAATAGGATCAAGCTGGAGCACAACATCCAATCATCTCAGGTACAAGTGCATCCTCTGCAATGATGGAAGTGGTCCTATCCAGGCTCGATCAGACAAGTGTCATCCTTTGTTGTGAATGATTATGAAAAGTAGCAACCAATAGCATTATTTGGTTCATCTGGCTCATCGCTCACATAACAAATCTGTCGTTAGTTACGTGGCAACCTTTCACTGCCTGCATGAACCTTTCTCCCATTACTGTAGAGGATTTGTGAAAATGCAACACATGTTGAATGGGCCGAGTAACTCATTGCAGTAGAGGGAACGTTCATTAGCCAGGCATAAAAGATGCGTGGTAGCATTTCGCTGCCCATGGTTGCTATTTCATCCCTACGTTGAAAGATTTGTGAATGGTTGACATGTAGCAAGAGTCCACTCTAGCTAGAAACTATGGGGCCTGCCAGCACCTTCTAGGAACACGGGCTTCGTGACAGCATCTCGCAACCCGAAGATGCGTTAAGGAAACAAGAAACAAAAGCATCCCGTAGCCGTGACACGTGGAAGCACAGCGGAGTTTCTCGAGATCTAAAAAGAATGTTGATACCTGAAGTTGGGAAGAGTAGACGTGTAGAGCGGAAGATCAAAATTTTGATAAAAAAGCCAAGAAAACTCGGCGATGCATAGGCCAACACACCTACAACACAAAAAATAAACTTGAAGGGAGCTGCTCAAATATTTATTTAACAGCTTTTGGTGACTATCAAGGGCGTTTCAACTAAGGAACAAAGAACCCAAAATTTCTCTAATTCTATAGACCAGAGCCTTATCCATTGGGCTAATGGAGTAAGAGATTGAAAAGAGCCACCTAAAAAGGTGACAATTCATCCTCGGATGGCTTCACTATGTTGCACAAATTCTCCTGTGCTCCACGTAAATTAATAGTTTCTTTGTGAGGCAACACATTGGGTAAACTGACCCCTGCTTGTATATGGAATAATAGTTGTGAGAGCGGATGAATGGCTGCCTCAATGTCAGCTATTGTGGGAGGATAGTTGAACTCCTTAAAAGCCTCCAGGTTGTTTTCCTTCTCTTCAATAATTTCTGCAATCTACGCAGTCATGGCAATAGAGCCATCGTCGAGGAATGGGGATGGAAGTCCCACCCTACCTAACTCAGAGAAACATCCCCATATGTTATCCAGTGTATTACTCAGAATAGCTACTGTTGCTTTAGTGCATTGGAAGGAAAAGTGGCAATGGATGAATTTGTTGGTTGTTTGAGCAGCAGCATCCTGATCTTCAATACCTGCTCTGACTAGGATCTCATAAGAGATCGAGTATAGCTTGGTGAGCAGATCCCTTGCCTTAGGAACCCTCTCCAAAATGAACCATGGGAACTATTCAATTGTATTATGGGCCTCCTGGTTGAGCCTTAATGCCTTGTCAATAAATCAGAGGGTAGGCTGTAGTGTTAGGCAAAAGGTTTTGATTTTCTCCCAGTGAGAAATGTATAATTACCTAACTAGCGGAATGATATCAGGTTGTGTAGGGGAAGGTAGGAGAGAGGCTTTAAGTGAAGTAATCTCTGCATCTCTTGAAATAATGGTCTCAACTAATTCTACCTTTTTCCTTTCCTCGGATGCCAGCTACTCCATAGAGTTTCTTATTTCTTTATTCCAATTCAATTTGGCTCGGGAGTGATTTTCTAAGTGCTCTTCTAGGGAAGTCTTTGTCTCTCGGAGCTCTTCCTCTATTTGAACCTTTAGGCCTTTAAATTTTACCTCTTTCTCTTCTATTCTTTTCTCATATATGAGCCTGGTGGTGTTCCAACTCTTCCCTTTTCTTTGCCATCCCCTGACTATGCTCAAGGCGGAGGCACTCTAGCTCTTCATCTTTTAGTTGTAGATTTTGCTCCGCCTTCTGGTTCTTGCTTTGTAGCTATTTTATTATGGCAAGGTCAGGAACCTGATTCTTCACAATTTCACCTTGAATCTTGTTCCTCTCATCCTCTGCTATTAGTGCCCTTTCAGTCATGTGGGAAATATCCACCTCTAAGGATTTCTCCTTCCTTTCTAGAAAACTAACCCTTTCCCTAGCTTCCTTGAGCTGCTCATCCTTCTTCTTTAGCTGGCGACTAGTTTTGAAGAAGTCACAAGTGACTACCCATTGCATTTCCTCTATAATTTCAAATTTATCCTACGGTCGAGCTACCTTCATGTCGAGTTTGACCGCATATATCTCATAGTCTTCTGGTTGCATTTCTCCCTGAGGCTTGCTTACCCTCAGGTACATGGTTACGAACTTCAATTCTTGTTGGGACTCATCGTAAAGAGCCTGTACTCTTGGCTTGGTGAAAACACTCATCCTTTGCCTTGTGTTTTCTCATTCTATTCACGCATGCCTCCTCTCTGTAATCTATCTGTGCTATAAATTTGACTGGCGATGAAACTAGTCCACCAACGAAAGGAGCACCAGAAGGCAGGGCATAGGGATAGGTAACCTTCATAGGTGAGGGCATTTATTTCTTCTGGAGAGAGACAGTTTGTGGAGAGAAGTGAGACACATTCTATAGTTTGGTTTGAGAACCAATAGCAAGGCTAGTCATTTGTAATGAATGGACTGGGGAATCAACCATAAGGCTCATTAGCTAGGAAGGGCGAGTTGTTAACGGGGTGTTAGCTTGTTGCAATGGAAGAGGATCTATAATCATAGTGGAAAAAGAATGGGCACTCACAGGGGGAATGCCTTTCAAAAGCAAGGCGAGGAAGGTCTGAGTTGTAGCGGAAGGCGTAAGCATACGCGAAGGAGTAATTATGAGGAGGGAGGCCTACAAAAATTGGGCAAATCCAACCAAATATGTCAGACTAAAAGAAGAAGGTAGAGGGCTAGGACTTATGGCAGGGATCGCCAGTGAGGCAGGGGCAGATACCAAGGAATGAGATGCAAGAGAAGGAGTGAATTTTTCTTGTTGACTAGTTGTTGGCATCTCCAAAAATGTCAAAGACTCCCCCGCAACCTCCGCTTTCTGACTAGCTACGAATACTCCTCCCTCGACAGGTTCTTACAAACCCTCTCTAATAATACGCTATCATTTCACAGGTGGAATCTCACTAGCTTCGGCAGTCATCTCCATCTGTTAAAGTGTTAGTCTGGATGGTTTAGCAACCCAAGTGAGTCTATGTGAGCCCCTTGATACTTTCTCCCTTTACACAAAGGAAGCCGAAGTTGCCACTTCCTCCTCCTGCTCCTCTTATTCCTCCTTCTTTTTGCTCTTATTAATACTAGAGCTTGGGATGGGATGGCCTTCCTTCCACCACTTTTCAAATTCCTGGTCATCTTTTAGTTTGTTGTAAGGAGCATCCATTTGTGCAATTTTCTAGCGATACTTCCAAAAAGCCTTTATTTTCTCCTCACTCCATTCCTCATCTTTCTTTAACCTGTTGTACATGCCATGCTCCATGGGGACATTATCTTGGGAAACAGCCACAAGAAAGTAGAACTTGTGCCATGGGCCTTTAGTGTCTAGCATAGGGATATGCACCAATTCAACAAAATCCTCATCTTTGTCCATTCGCGGGTTATGCCGCTTCTCCTAGTATGGTCGGGGAACATGGGTAACCCTCATATGTGGCTATGACAAGTCATTGAAAGGGTTGTATTCCCACTTATCATTTACCAATACCAACCCTAAATATGCTAGCTTGTCCTCTAACAACTAGTTTGATTGCTTCTTTAGTAGAATTACCAACTTGAAATTCTTCAGACAAGAGAAGAATCCCTTCTTCTTGACCTTTTCACTACTATAGTAGGTAAAATCAATGATACATACCTGTCAAAACATTTTCAGTGTGAGCACTCTATCTGTGACACAAGCTGGGAGAAGGAAAGGTTTTCCAGTAAAGCCCCACATTTGGAGGATGGTAAAGTCTTTGCCCAATAAACAGTCACAAGTAGGGGTGAAACTCTGCATAAATTTGGCCTGCTCCTTATCGAGCCAGATAATATCACCCTCTCTGATCAAATCATGCAAGACAGATGCTATGAAATAGTCCATAAATGCATAATAATCATATGATGCGAAAAAAAGGGGCATCCACATGGACACCGACTTCCTTTTATTTCGCTCATAAAAAATTGATAGCGAAAAATACTAGGCAAAGAAATCCGAGTTATGATGCAAAAACATGTGGACTAGGATAGAAAGAAACCTAAATTTTTTCTCCGCTTGGTAATTCTTAATTTTTCATATTATTTCTACCATAAACTCAGCAAAATCATACCAGAAGAGTTCATGCTGCTTATGAAATTGAAATGTCGGTCCGAGTTGAAAAGTCTCTATCTTTTCATTAGAGTCTCGGCCACACACAAAGGCTAACATGGACATGGCATCTTGGAGATTGTTGCGAAATGCACCACGTGACAACGAAATACTTGGTGGTTTAGCAGCTGGGATGCCTTTCTTATTAGTCTCCTCCAACAAGAACTCCGAGTTCTTTCTCATCTTCTTCTAGAATTTCTCTCCCTTAGGGAAAAAGGTTTCAATATTCTCTTTCATCTTACTCGGGTCTGGGATACATAACATATGTTAGATGGCCTCTAGAGTAATATGCACCTTTAAGTTGTGGCCTTCAATGTAGTGGGTATCAGGATTATAGCGCTGGATAGCAGCTTCAACCACCTCTGGACAATAGTGTACCAGTGGGACCATGTATTGAGGGAGACCACTATACCAAACTCTATTCGCCATAGATTGGTTTGCCTTTGGTGCCAATAACCTTGCACAAGCTACCTCTATGAGGGACTTAGGGTTTTTCGTGAGCTTTGGGTCATAGATATTATCCCTTTTTTCTTCAACCTTTTTCTGGTCTTTGCAATTCTTGGGTCTATTCAGTTCTTCTATGTAGGCCCTCCTTGGCCTACTGGGTATACCAAGCATAGCGTATGCCACATCCTCATAGACATATACCTCTACTGAAGAACGTATAGCCATAAATAGCCCCTGGCTAATTCCCTCTTGCATTGGTTGAGATGAAGATTTTGACATTTTTCTTTCTCTAAATTTTTTTGCAAGTTTCTAGTTAGCTGCGACTATGCTCGACTCTAGATACACAGAAAGAAAAAAACTTTTCACTTTTTTATCTTTGGCATTTGTGAAAAGACTTTGAAATATTAAGCCTTTTCATGCACTAATAGCAACCTTTCTCAAGGTGGTAGGCGAAAGCATTCCTTTTGCATTTAATTTGGCATGTACCGTTAATTTTGCAAATTATGCAAAATGAACTGCTTGCCATTTTGAGGTGACCAAAGTTCATCATTGCGTTTGGCGATCGTGTGATATGCTGCGATCCTCTTGGAACTTGAACCAGCAATTTTCTTTCTAACCCTCTGTTAGCATGCACTGACAATTAATATCCTGACCGGAATGATTACGCCAAACAAATGATCACAACTTGAAAAGATATGAATATCGCCTTGGGCTCTAGGACGCACTTGAGAGATGACACAATAGCCTACGGCCATGCGTCTCACTGCCAATGAGCACCACCTCTTTAAAACTAATTAATTAGTTCCATTTAATCAAACACACATTGAGCCGTGTTATCAAGGATGTAACTGGCCCATAAATGTGAGCAAACGTAGGCATGCCTTTCAAGATAGCAACTAGCTTAATATCATATTTTTTTGAAGCAGATTAGCATGCGTCTTGTCATTTTTCTATAAATAGGCCAGTAAGTGGTGAGAAAAACATACTTAGCATTTGAGTAGTGACAAGTTATTAGCAGAGTTTTAAGCAAGCCTTCTCATAGGTTAGGTGGTAGATAGATTTCGGCATTAGCTCCGAAACTTAGGGATAGTGTTAGAGAAATGGATACTCTAGTTCGCCTAACCTCGTATAAGTCGTAAATGGCATTCTTAGGGGAGGTTTCAACTAGGAGGCTGAAATAGATGACCAAGAATAAGCATTATCTAGTCTTGGTAGCCATAAAGTGGGTTTTAGGCAAAGACTGCATAGAGTATGAGGACAAGTATTGGGTGAACACTGACATATGCTCCCACTTCATAGCATCCATGCTAGACATTAGTGTCCCCCAGCCACTTATCTTGAAGCTGGTTAAAGAAATCTTCCCCAAAAAATACTTGAATGGTCTCGGTGAGGTTGTTGCTCATGCTGCCTATGGGATAGGCCTATCATCAGCCAACGACCTGCGTCACTTTATTGAGGAAGAAGTTGTTGTCATTTGGCTACCATTCCTTAGCGGATTCTGCCTATAGACCCACAACCAACACCAGTAGAGGGTTACTCAGGCCCTACACTTCCTATTCCATAGCTATGTGATACCTTTCTATGACGTAGATTGGTATACTGACTTTAGGAACCTTGTGTTTCCCCTGCCAATGGCGGTTGTGCCGAATGATGCTGCCAGTGCCGTCGAAGAACCCATGGATGAGGAAGAAGTGGACGCTGCAGTTAATGCATCAATTTCCATCAGCCATGCCTTTGGATGAAAACCCCTTGCCTGCTACTCAGAATACCTGCCCATAGCCGTATATAAGCCTGAAAAGAGGCCACCATATATATAATAGTTCAGATACTTGTTAAATTTTGGATTATGGCTTCCCAGCCACTTTTGTAATGAAAAAAACATATATGAATAGATATATATCTTTTAAAGAAAATTCATGCTCTTTCCTTCATTCTGTATTTCATTTTTATGGGCTCTCAACTTCACTTTGTTATTTCTCTGCACTTGGGTGTGTAAAGCAATTCTGGTGTTTCAACTGCCAATAATAATAGGTTAATTTTGTAGAAGTACAAACTAATTCAGAAAAAGACTAGCCAAAGAAACAGAAATAAAATAAAAGTGTTATTTACATATGTACAAAATAGACCTTAATGCCTAATGGAACAGCTTAAGATGAATCCCATTGATCGGGATTCCTAACGGTTCTTGTTCCATATTCTCCAGCTCAAAAGCATTGTATTCTTTGCACCTAATGATTTTAAAGGGACCCTCCCATAGGCTATCAAATTTACCATGCTGACTTGGCTTTGCAGCCTTGCTATCATACTTTAGAACTAAGTCTCTACATTTTAGACCTTGGTGAGAAGCCTTCTTGTCAAACAATCGTTTGACCACCCATTGACGGCTTGTCATTGCTATTAGGAAATTCTCCCTTTTTTCCTGTACTTCCAACAGTTTGGTGAGCTGAACCTCCATGGCTTGATTTTGTTCTATCTCAAGAGATTTCAACAACTGTATTGCTGGAATCTCCATGGAGATAGGTAACAATGCCTCTTTCCCATATACCAACTAATAAGGTGAAGTCTTAAGGACTTGCTTAGGAGTTATGTAGTTTTCCCAAAGCGCTATTCAGAGGTTTTTATGCCATTCCCTCTGGTGTTCTGAGCCAATCCTTTTAAGGAGTCAAACTAAGCTTTTGTTCGTTGACTCTGCTAGACCATTTCCCTATGGGTAATAGTTTGATGATGTTTTAAGGAATATGCCATTGTTTAATGCAAAGTGACATACCTTTGCACCTAGGAATGCTTTGGCATTATCTGAAATGATAGGTTTCAGAGGGCCAAACCTTGTCACTAGTTCCTCAAGGAAATCTACAATCTTTGTTTCTGTTGCACCTTTAAGGGGAACAACCTTCGTCCACCTTGTAAAGTAATCCATAACGGTCAGAATCCACTTGTGTCTGGCACTAGAGACTAGGTTGATCATTTTGATGAAGTCCATGCCCCATTGTGCAAACGGTTCATCCACCACTATAGGTCTGAGGGGCATTATGGAATTCTTCCTTCTGTCAGCAAAGAATTAGCATTTTTTACAAGCCCTCACCAAAGAGTGGGAGTAATTGAAAAGTGTGGGCCAATAATAGCCATCACGCATGATTTTAGTTGCAGTGGTTTTGGTAGAGAAATGTTCGCCTGCAACGCTATTATGGAATGCATCGAGGATCCTCTTCGCCTGCTCTAAAGTAACACATCGCAGGAGAACACCATTGAAATTCCTTTTGAAAATGACTCCTTGTATTTGCGTATATCCACAATTCTGCTGCCAGTAATACCTCCTTTTTTGGGATGAGAGGCTTGGCAGATACTTTCCGGTTTGCATGAACCTCATTCTATCAGTCAGCCAACCACCTTCTGATTCTGATTCATTTATCAAGACGAGCTCTGGCTCCTCCTCTGGCACAGGTACCTCCTCGTTTGGTGCCATGTACTCACACAGTCCTCTTCCTTTAATAGTCTTAGTAGGCTTGAATTCATTGTCATATTCAAGGATCTTGGTGATCCAATTAGCCCTTTTTTCCATGATCTCCCCCTCCATGATATATTCACGCACACTAGAATGTACGACATACACCAACACCTTGTTGTAGGAAATTAGATGGCAGAACTTTTTAAGTCCCTTTACTATTGCAAAAGCCTATCTTTCGACAAAATTATAATTCACCTCATATTGCTTTAGGGTCCGGGAATAGAATGCCACTAGATGTTCCCCCTTTTCTTCATTATCCTTTTGGGTTAGAATAGTAGCAATACTGGACTTGCTATTGAAAGCATACATTATAAAATCTTTGGATTGATCTAGATTAACCAGCACCAAAGCTGTGGAAATAGCTTCATTAACCCTTTCAAAAGCTTCCCGAGCTTCGGTTGTCCACTTGAATGTTTGATCTTTCTTCAACATTAGGGTGATCAGCCTAATCATTCCCGCGAAATCATAAATAAACCTGCTGACAAAATTTACTTTGCCTAGGAAAGATTGAACACCTTTCTTATTTACTAGAAGGGGAAGTTCTTTGATAGCCTTTACTCATTCGGGATTAACTGAAAAACCTTCTCTAGACACAACATGCCCCAACAGCTTACCCTACGACACTCTGAATACACATTTCTTTGGATTTAGGGAAACTCTGAACTCTTGGCACCTTTGAAAAACTAATTCCAAATGGTCAAAATGATCATCCTTAGATTTAGAGAACACAGTAAGGTCATCCAAATATATTAGAATAAACTTATTGATTAGTTCGCTGAATGCGGTGTCCATCGCCCGCTGGAATGTTGCCCCTGCATTGGATAAACCAAAAGGAATTTTAGCATATGTAAATGTTCCCCACTTTGTGATGAACGTAGTCTTGTGCTGATCCTCTTCTTTAACACAGATCTGATTGTAGCCAGAGAAACCATCCAGTAGAGAAAACATTTATGATCCCGCGACAGTTTGTAGGATTGACTCAATAGAAGGCAACAGATAGTGGTCTTTCAGAGATGCTCTGTTTAGGTCTTAGAAGTCCACACACAAGTGGATATCTCCATTCTTCTTTTGGACTGGGACTAGATTCGATACCCAAGTACTATGTTTGATTGGGAAGATAATGCATGACTTAATGAGCTTAGTTCTAAGCTCCTATGCCATTAGGGCCTCAATTTTAGGGTTCACTAGCCTCTATTTCTGTCAGACTAGTTTTGCACCTTATGTTAGCTCAATAGTGTGCTGAATGATGCCAGGATTGTAACCCTCTAGATCATCATAGGACCAGGCCACTACTCCATATTTTTCACAGAAACTGATGAGCCTTTCCTTATCATGGTGCAGGAAATTTTTTCCCACTCAGAGATTCCTACCATCAGAGACCCGAAGGTCCTCATAATCACTTTTGTCTACCATGAACTTTTTCTTATCATTTTAGGCATCATTACAATCGAATTTTTTTTTAAGAGTAACCAATCCTTTCAGAAGCTTATTAGATTTGAGCTACATAATTTGTCCTTCATAAACCTTAGCAATCTTTGGTTGAAGTTGATCGGCGAACTCCCCTGAGTGCTAGATAAATGAGGCGATGTTTTCATCACTTTCAAAAACCTACCAACTCTAATCATTGTCGGGGATCACTGGTTAGACTAGTACTTGTACTGAATGCTCATTATGAAGCAGGTTAGTAACATGATCAAACTAAGCACCAATCATAGCCATGCGATCTGCATTGCTATTTTTTCCCTGGGGAATGGTCTGGATGTTGAAATCTTCAAAACCATCAATCAGGTCCTAGACTTGATGCTGATAGGATCTCATGTAGACATTCTTTGCTGCAGAAATTTCCCACACCTGGTTAACTACCAGTTCAGAATCTCTGAACACAATTAATTGCTTAATGCCCATTCGTTTCACAAGGCTTAAGCCTTGGACTAACCCTTCATATTCAGCCTCATTATTTGAATAGGAAAAATGAAAGAAGAAAGACCTCAACCATTTTTTATTTTATGGGGATATTAGATATACCCCTACTCTAGCACCTACTTTGCTTCTCACTCCATCAAAGTACATTTTCCATAGCTCATTTTCTTGGCTACCCTTGAATTCTTTGGTGACCCTCAGAAACACCTGGTCTTCATCATAAATTACATATGCGCCCAATCTTGAGCATGATAATTGCCGAAAGGATCATTGTTTATGTGTTCACTCAATAGGGCATCTTCTTTATCATTCCAATCTCTGCTCACCTTTTCTTCCTCTAGAAATTCAATGCAATACATTTCTTGCTTGGTTATAGAGGTATGCGTGGCTTTGAAATTGATCAAGGCCTCATCAACCACATGTTCAGAATGTAGAGCCTCTAATTCTATCTTCATTTTTGTGTCGTGTTTGGTCATAAGTATCAGATGTGATCAATATAAGGACAAGTATCCACCCACCTTTGAAGTAAACTCTCAGGATAGACAGAGACCAAGCATAGGAGAAACATCTATGATCACTGTGTCCTGCGAGATTGTGATACTAGGGGAGGAAAATAGAGTTAAAGGAAGCGCTTTGATGACACCTATGGTCTCAACTTTTTTTCCATCAAGCTGCATCACCCCTCTTTTCATAGGTTCGTAGCTGAGTCCCAAAGCTTCGGCTATCTATTTAGGCATAATCGTTGTACTAGCACCATAATCAATCATAGCATTGTGCAATAACTTCTTTCCTACAATGAGAATCAAGAAGAAGGGTTGAGGTTTCAACCTACTTTTAGCCTTGACAAGGGATTCCTTTGTATTGTTTGTAAGGACCTTAGCTGGCGGTAATTGATAAACAACCTCTACACTGGCAGATGACTCTATTGATGCTGAGTTGATCTCTTCTTGAAGCGCTTTCTGTAATAGCATCTTTTGTTCTGGGATAGCTAGAATGTCCCATAAAGACACATTAGCGGATGATTTCTCCAATTGCTCTACAACATTAAAATGTGGAAAACTAAGAGATTTTTGCTCCTTGGATCTTGCTATAATAATTTCCTTTCGTGGTTGAGAAGGCGAAGGGACGGTTGAAGCATTGGGAATTTGATCGAACACGCTTTTGAGTTGTGGGATGTCCAGATGTGAAACAACTGACTCACCGATGAATCTCCTCTTTGAGTGTGTGTTATAGTCAGACTACACCTGTGGTGTTTTGGATATGAATGCATCATTAGTAAACACTGTTTCTTCTTCTTCCATCTAGGAGAAAAGTGCATGATCAAGAGCAATATCTAATTCTTGTTCTAAAGACATTCCTTGCATCTATGTAGCAAGGACCACACTCTCCATTTATGGTGAGGCATATACATAACCTCCATTTTCCATTATTATGCCTTGGCTGCGTTGCTCCGCCACTTTCTATTGTAGGTTGCCACATGGACAGTTCCAGGGCATATGCGCATCGCTGCAGGGGAAACACCATGGATTGATATTGTCAATAAGATTATTTTTCTTTGCATTCAATTCCCTACTCAAACTCAACGATGCACTCATCAGCGAAGTAGGCACCGACACCATTTGGTTTTCCGTTGGGGCTGGTGGATTAGTGCGAGGCACACCCTAGTATTGATTTTGCTGATAAGAAGACCGCCCGCCTTGATAGTTTTGATACTCAGGCTTCAGAGGCGTTGCTTGGTTCTGCTTAAGAGTGGTTATATCATTTTCCATGGTTCACAACATCTCTTTGAGGTCGCTTATTTCATCCTTGGAAGAACCTGATGTAGAAGCCACATTTTGTGAGCCTGATGCATATGTGTACATTGACTAGGCAGTTGCGGGCACACTAGTTGATGCGACCTCTTGCACGGGGATCGATATTTCAGGAAATATAGGCATAATAGGTCGAGGAGGCAATTTTCTGCAATCTATCAAATGATTCTCGGATTTGATAGTGGTACCATAAGCATTTGGCAGAGTAGCTCCTCCCAAAGACTTGATCATCACCAAAATGTTAGAATTGATGGACTTTAGATAAAATATAAATGCCAACTCGGGAGTTGGACGTATGGTAATAGGGATCCTTTGCCAATTTGCATGAAATCGGGCATTAAAGTTCGTCAGAGCCTCCTAGAGGGCTTGTCTTATGATAGATAGTTGATAATATAATGAAGAACAATCTTCGTCATTCGAGAACCTCTCATAGAACAGATCCTCGAGCTCATCCCAGGTGCGAATTGAATTAGGAGTTAGTGTTCGGTACCAATCCAGATCCTTGCCTTTAAAAGACGTAGTGAGGAGTCTCAAGGCTACATTATGTGTTGTAATACTGTATACCAGACATACATCCACCACTTCTTGCAAATGTTCTGCGAGTGTCCTTGAGTCATCTCTAGTAAACTTCGGTATAGATTTCATGGCTGAAATCAGGATAGCGCCCCACATAGCGAGTGCTACCGAGGCTACCAGGGGACTTTCGATGTCCCATGCTAAGTAGTTTCTATTGGCATCCAACAACATGGTGAGAGGAAAGGGTGGCGGGAATGGAACGATTACCAGTTGATTTCTGACCTGGACTGCCCCTAGCGGAGGTACTAGTAAACTAGGGTTACCTACAGTTTGGGATCTAGTTATAGGCCAATGGCTCATACACCCTTCTACAATGCAATTTCATTAAACAGTCCCACCCGGTGTGCTCGAAAAAGAACAAACTGTTGACACCAAAATTTGATGAGGTAACAGAGTCTTATGGGAAACTTAGTGTAAGGGGGACCTTTTGCACTAAACTGAGTAACCTCCAAAGTTTTAGAGAAGTCAACTTCTTTGATAATGGGGTTTAGAAAGGGAAAAGGAAGCAGATATAATAAAGTAAAGTCTAACCTAAGGCGATGCACCAAGTTTTAATGATGGGTACGATAAATCATAGATTTAAGGGTATGAATGGTGTTGTTGTGTTCCAAAACATCAGAGACTTAAAATTATAGCATAGACAATTCATTTATTGACATAAAATAACGTTGCATACATTCTTACTACCAACAAGAGTCATTCGACATGAACTAGGTAAGCAAACTTGCATTCCAACATATATAGAAGTTCTTCAAATGAAATGTCAAGACAATATAAAACACAGTTTACAGTTTAATCAAAAGCATGAAAAAATAGAAAGGCCAAACAATTGGCATAGTTTGAGAGTTTTGCAATTAAATAAAATAGTAATAGAGGCCTGACATCTTTTTACTAAGACCACTGTGGTTTTCTCCAGTTCCGACCCCTTTCTCATCAACAGAGAAAGTATATATAGCAAGAAAACCTCCCACTGCTTTGGAGATCAGTAACAAAAAAGATCTTGCAATCTTCTGCAATGATGCGTGAATCAGAATATTTCCAAGGTTATTAGAACAGGATCGAGCTAGAGCACAACATCCAATCATGCCGAGCACAGGTGCATCATCTGCAATGATGGCGGTGGTCCCACCCAAGGTCGATCAGACAAGTGTCATCCTTCACCATGAATGATTATGACAAGCAACAACCAATAGCATTATTTGGTTCATCAGACTCATCACCCGCATAACAGATCCATCGTTTGTTATGTGGCAGCCTTTTGCTACCCGCATAAAACTTTCTCCCATCACTGTAGAGGATTTGTGAAAATGCAACACATGTTGAATGGGTTGAGTACCTCATTACAACAGAGGGAATGCTCATTAGCTAGGCGTAAAAGATGCATGGCAGCATTTCACTGCCCGTTGTTGCTATTTCATCCCCGTGTTGAAAGATTTACGAATGGTTGACATGTAGCAAGAGTCCACTCTAGCTAGAAACTGTGGGGCTCGCCAGCACTTTTTAGGAATGCAACCTTCGTGGTAGCATCTTGCAGCCTGACGAGGCATTAAGGAAATAAGAAACAAAAGCATTTCGTAGCCGCGACACATGGAAGCATAGCGGAGTTTCCTGAGATCCGAAAAGAATGCCAATACCTAAAGTTACGAAGAGTAGACGCATAGAGCGGTAGATCAAAATTTTGATAAAAAAGATGAGCAAAATCGGTGATGCATAGGTCGGTGCACCCATAACACAAAAAATAAACCTGAAGGGAGCTGCTCAAATATTTATTTAACAGTAACCTTGTTTGAACGAGCATACAAGTGTTATAATTTCACAAAACTTTGATACTTTTTTGGAATAGAGCCAAGGATTAAAACCAAGTCAAATAGAATGACAAATTATATTGATGAGACTAAGTTTGATTTGATTATATAGCTTTGTTTCATGATGAAAGGATGACAAATCCTGATGATGAAACTTAGCTTGACAATCAAGGATATGATAAGTTTGATGATTTAGGCACTTTGAGATGTTTAGATCTAGGTTTAGATTAGAGAATTCCACTTGTAGAGGTTAGTTTTAACAAGTTTGGACTCTTTGGTATCTAAGGAATGGTTCTGGATTGGAAAAAGATTTTGACTTTTGGTTCAAACTATGAAACAAGGGATAAATTTAACTCTCAGGTTTTGCATTTAATGGATGCACTAAAACAAATCCCAAATGCACTAAAAGATTTGATAGATGTGTTGGAAGATAGCCTGGATGTGCTATAACAGAGGATGGATGCACTAAAATATTGCACATATGTGCTATAAGATTTCCTTGATGCATTAGAACAAAAGGTCAATGTGCTAAAATATGCAGTGTATGCACTATAACAGAGGGACTATGCGCTAGAAGATTGCATAGATGCACTATAAGATTTCCTAAATGTGCTAAAACAGAGGGTTGATGCACTAGAAGATTGCACAGATGCACTATAAGATTGCCTAAACATGCTAAAATAGAGGGTCGATGCACTAAAAGACTACACAGACACGCTATAAGACTGGCTGGATGTGCTGGAATAGAGGAAAAATGTGCTATTCTAAAAAATATCAAGGTTCTTAGTAGTCTATCTTGTTTTTAATCCATGAATTTGAATGTTTCCAAGGTGTAATTTGTTGAACAATGGATTTTGTTTGGTTTCTAGCTTGTAAGTTGAAGAATCAAGTGTTCAAATGGATGATTTTTGAATCAAGGCTTTCACTTCCATTGTGTGATGTTTTGTTTGAAAACACATTGGTAGAGCACATGAAACATGCACAACTTAAGGCTGTGTAGGACAATATTCATTGGACTCCCACTTGGATTTTACTCCAGCTGTGCCTACTTTTAGCGGATGATTAGATGCTTGATCCCACTGGCTCCCCTCCATAATACTCACTTCTTGGGGCAACCAAGCATCAATACCCATGCAACTCCCATGGCATACTTCTCATCTCTACTAAAACCCACAAAAATGTGGGACAGCTTCAGAATGACCATTCCTGTGCCAGTAAATAGAATAAGGATTTTGGCCTTGCTATAACAAAGGGTTCTAATATAGGCATTTCATTCATGGGGAATCATCCATTTGATAAGAGACCATTGCTACCCTTCTTGTGGGAACAATCCTCGTGATACTTGAACTTTCCTCAAGTACCCACATTTATATCCTAGTTGGAAGTCGCTTGGCTTTAGTGTGTTACCAGTTGGGTCATTCCCTTGGGTGATTACTTTTTCCCACACAACAGGCCCTCAATGGATAAAAAATAAAAATGAATGGGTCTAGATTTTTGGTCACCAAGTTAAGGGGACAACATATGCCTACCATTCATCAAGTACAAAAAGCATGGTTTTCTTTAACCTTTTAATTAAGCTAGATGTCTCTCTTAATCAAAAGAAAGCATTCAAATAACTCCAGCCCCTACATAAATCATCAGTAGTTTGATAATATTGTCTTTGACTGGCGTATCACCCACCTACAAGTAGAAAACAACAATTAGTTCTCAAGATTTTAATATTTTTCAAATTTAAATAGATGCGCTAAAATAGTCATCCAATGCGCTCTTTTAAGATATCATTCCAATGCGCTAAAACAACTACTCTATATGCTAAAATAACTCATGTATGCGCTACAAGAACTAATGAATGAGCTGAAAGAACTAATGGATGCACTAAATTATTCATTGAAAGCATTCAAACACTCCACGTATGTGCTAAAACATTTGCTCAATATGTCAAAATAAATGTTCTATGTGTCTTAAGAGACCCCGGATGTGCTGAAAGATTTGTCATATGCATCGTAACAAAACCTGAATGTGCTAAAAGAGTTGTCGTATGCATTGAAAGAACTCATGATTGTGCTAAAATGTCACGCCCAACTTATTAACAAGAAATTTTCCAAAAAATTGTTAATAATGGGGTTGATGCCCTATGATGGGCGCTATTTTATGTGTTTTTGAAATGTGGGAGAGTTATTAAATCAACACAAACACCAATGAGACATATTATATTAGAGATTTAATCACTAAACCTGAATCAAATTTCAAACAAGATTAAATTCCTAAAAATGTTCCATTGTTCACTATTCTCAAGTATTTATTAAATCATTTGGCTCTCAGATTTTAGGTGCACACTATGATTGCTAAAATGACAACTTGAGAAACAACATTCTATTCAAAATGCAAGAAATCTAAGTTCCTACATGAAACTATGTGATAAATGCCATGATGCAAATGATAATGGTGATATTTTGACAAATGGATAACAATGTTAGATTATACAATGCTAATGATATGATAAGAAGCTAAAATGATTCTGCATATGCTCAAATAACCATTGATATGATGAACTAAAATGCAACCATAAAGCAAAACATGATTCTAAGTTAACATGATGATACAATGCTAACTATGCTAAATGCTAAATATTCAAACTCCAAATGCTCCAATGCTCCAAAGCTATTACTATATGATAACTCTACTCAAATTTGGGATGTCAAATACTATAGCAAAGGGTTGTATTTATAGGATTTTCAAAGCATTTTGTGATGTTCCAGCGATCGATTGTCTAGATTCAAACATGAGGGATGAATGGTGGAGATGGAGAGAATCAAGAAGGATGTTCCCTTGACCAAGAGAAACATGCCAAACCGATGAAGGAATAAAGTGTGTGAGGAATAAGCCATGTGCTAAAATTTTGTTGAAGATAATTTTAATTTAAAAATTTAGAATTATTTAATTTCATGTGACCTTGGTGAGGTGGCATGAAAATTTGTAGACATGTGCTTGAATTCCAAATTTGGGATTAGTGAAAATTAATTAAATAAAATAAACTATAAGAAATTGTTTATTTAATTAAATTAGAGGAATGTGATTTTAGATTTGGAGAATTAGAAGATATGAACTATATAAATAAATTGATAATTTATTTATTAGAGTAGATTAAATATTAATTAAATAATGAGTATTTAATTAATTAAATGTCTTGACCAATTTTTAGGTGTTTACACCAATGTACCTTTGTAAGACAACCAGGCGCTCTAGCAGACAAGTATCTATTAAGGAGGAAGATTTTAATGGCATTGTTAAAATTTTTAGTGATAATTTGAAGGAAATTGCAAAATCTCTTTCCTCAGAGATTCGTGAAAGATTACCTTGACATGAAATACTTGAAGCCATGGGTATTGTATATTCTCAATTTTGGCAAACCGAGAGAACCCAAAATATTTTCATGAATAAGTAAAAATCTTGATCGAACAATTTTTGAAAAGTGTAACATACAATGTGCAGAAAATAGAAGGAATTTTAAATGAAGCTAAGCTTAGAAAATAATCTAGGAGTTTTACAATAGCTATGAGGGACAAGTATAAATCCATGGGCATGTAGAAGGCCTTTGAACCAGGATCAATAAAAAAAGGTTTGGACAAACTTAAGTCAGAGTGAAATATTGTGTGGTTCGATATCAAAATATTTCAAACTTATTGATTTCTATAAAACAATGATATTGGGTTATGTAGAGGATAAGAGAGTTTTTAGTACATTGGGGTTTTTGAAATAAAATTTACGAAAAAAACTAAACAAGAATTTGGAAAATTTCTTGAGGTTGAAAGGAACTGTGTATAATGTCTTTAATTTTCATTTTGAAAGGGCACTTGCAATCTAGAGGTCCACGTGTGAATGAAGAAGGACCGGGTTATGCAATACTCCAATTCCAAATGTTGGTAATGGTGGTAGTGGCAGTGGGATTGGGATAGATGACATTGACACAAATCACACAATGAATGTTGAATTTGAGACACAAGCCGAAGAAAATGAAGAGCATACTTGGAATCAAATTCAAGATGACTCTTTTACTTTATCTCAAGATGAACACTAGTTTGAGGACCCTAAATTTGTTTTGAAATTGGAAGAGAATTAGCATCTTCTATGTATTTATAATGCACTTCATGGATCAATTTCCATTGTTCCATATTGTAGTTGATGATATTTTATATTGTATTCAATGAAATTTTGAATCATTGCACTTCATGATATTTTATTTTATTTTGCACTTCATGAATCATATTCCAAATTGTAGTTGATGATATTTTATATTTTACATTGTATTCCATGTTATTGAATTTGATATGTGATTCTTCATCATTTTTAAAGAACAATACTTATCACACCACTTATAAATTCCTATTGCATTTTCATTCACACAATCTTTGATAAATAACTAAAAGGAATATTATTAATCCATTCCTTGAACATAAGCTAACAGTTCAACATCCATAACTTATAAGTTATAAGATAATAGAAGCTAATAGTTCAACATAAATAACATATAAAGGCATCCACACAACTTAAACAATAAAAGTTTAAACTTCCAAATCACCTAAATTTCATACCGATTCTCTATTTATTTTAAAGGTGGCAACTACCTTTTATGATATGAAATGAATAGAAATTCAAGTTGTTTTTAACCAGAAAGCAAAGAAAGGTGTAGCTTTTAACCAGAAAGATTTGAAAGGAATGACAATATCAAATGATAAACTAAAGTACAAAGACTTGAATCACTTCAGAACTAATAGATTTCTTTAACTAAACCCAACCATTTCCATAAACATTCATTCAAAGACAAACATTTGATAGCAATGCAATCTATTAAACATCCAAAACACCAACATAAATAACCATTGGAAAGATATTCAGAATAAACAGAATAAATCTGTACACCACAACACAAAGATTATGTCTACGTGAACTTCACCATATGAGTTTCTATATTGAAAGATAACTGTAAAACAAACTTGAAAGCATAAAAGAGTTTTTTCTCTAATGAGGGAAATCAAAGTTTTTCCCAAAAGATACTAACTACATTGGCCAAACCAATATTTAAAGCATAAACCAATTGTCTATGGTAATAGTTTCTTGAAGATAGTTGCACCCAAAAATTAAAATAGTCTTTAACTTAAAAGAGCTAAAATTAAAGAAATTATCATGAAATGCTAAAAATAACTATGCATCACTTGTCTACCTCATCTTCATATTCATCTTCTAGAACTTCAACAGCTTCATGTCCCAACACCTTTTCCTGTGCCCTCATCCTAGACTTGTAATCTCGATATTTGGTTACAATTAAAAATATGTCCTTGTTCCCTAGCATTGTAGTAATCTATAACTTGGTGAACTCCATTTTCCCAAAGCAATTTCAGACTCAACCAACATCTCAGATCTCTTCTCTTCTCCAAATTTATAAGACTCCAGGTGGATCTGCATTGCACTAAGTTTCAAGGACTCCCATATCAATGTAGTAGGACCAACTATTTCTTTATTGAATATCTCTCTAAACTTCAAAGAAATCTTTTATATCTAGAATCCTTTCATCAAACTCATCAGTAATTTCCACTCCCACAATATGACAATATTCTTTAATTTCCCCCAATATTTCAAAATATTGATCAAGTGTTTTATTAATTTCCTTCACTAGATTATCATATATATTCAATTTCCATTCCAATGAATCAGATCAGGAAGGGTCTAGCTCCTTAGGATTATTCACAATTTTCTCACCAATTAATATCTTCTGATCCATAGACATCAATTCTTTCATTTCTTGAGAGAGCACATAGAGACTAGTTTGATATTTTCTGACCTATTGAAGCTCTTTTACTAACTCCTTCCTCTTGTTAATAACTCAAGTGTAAAAGAGCACAAATTTATTCAGAAAGAAGATAGCCTCTTATGATATTTTATTGATCCCCTCACAAGCAGCCCTAGAATAGCTTAAATTCTTTTTAATTTGTTGTATGGTGAGCACATCGATGCCCTCTGGATCTACTTGAGAACTTGAGGCTTCATTAAATGTATGAGGAGTGGTCATGGAAGAAATAAAGTTACCCAATGCGAGGACTTGAGATTGCAGTTCTATATTTTCTTTCATTTGTTCTTTCACTCTTTTAATCAAGACATTGACTAAATAACTGGCATGGTAAATAACACCTTCCAATGTTCGAGGCCCCATATCAACATGTGTGTCTTTGTAGTTTTCCTCCATTATTTCATCTTCATTTAAATGATTCATAGGCTCAACAATTTCTAACATTTGATTTCCATAAGTAGCATCAATCACCATCCTTAACATTCTCTTGGCTTTATTAGGTTTTGAAGAGCTTTGAAGTAACTTTGCAACTGTATCCACTTCAACTGTCATTGTAGGAATATGCTTTGTCTTCTTCTCCACTTATTTTTTCAGCTATCCTAGGGAGGCTACTACTAGACCAAAATCTTCATTTCCACTAATAGTTTATTTAGGAGCATCAGGAGTGATGTGGTTTATCAACCAGAGGTGGAGAAGAGGGAAATTCAGATAGAGGAGGAAATATATTATCTTCAATGATTTGTTTAAAGATTGCTTCAAAATCTGTAGGCACAAGTTTTTCTTGATTCTAGTCTTCCTCTTAGGGGTAGGAGAAAGCACACTGTCTTGTTCACATATGGTCTTCAACTTGACTATTTATTTTGGCCTAACACCATCACCTCCTGACTAAGAATTTGCACTAAAGGACCTAACAGAGGGTTTCCTTGATGATACACTTGCACCACATGCTTGCATACACCCCTGTTCATTCTTTTGTGATGACTTAGGCTCCTGAACAAGACCAACAACTTGCTGCCATTTCCCATCCAACTAGTCATGGGTTCTTTTAAGCACTGGGGCAACATAAACCCTCATATCCAAAATTTCACTTTGGATCCAATCAACCCTAGGGTGGGATTTATTAGGAAATTTTTCATATCTAGGATTTATGATTGTTGAATCCTTAGCTACATTTTCAGGAATCTGAAATGACAGACTGAAATCATGTATCTATTTTAGTGTTAGCCTCATATAATCTCTTCTCAAAAATTCCTTCTCATTGACAATATTTTTGGAAATCTTTGATAGATGGGTGATGCCGATATAAGCTCCCTCCATAGAGATTCTACCGGACAAAACCCTTACTGTCAAAATTAGCTCTCATAGATAGATATTGGAGGTTATATTCCTTGAGAACTCCTTCATCTCCCCTTGGCCACCTAGTTCTTTTTGCATGTAAAAGAAGGCGTCTTCAATGGGAAGACATACCCTAATTTCCCCATGCTCATATACTTAATATTAGCCATGGCCATTTGTCGACAAACTTCTAGAAATATCAGTAAATGTTTAGGATACCGAGGTAATTTCAATGGGGCTTTCTAAAAACCCGTTATTCTCAGATAGGAAAACTTATCAAATTGGATTAAAAAACTCCCAAAATTTGATACAAGAGAAATCGATTTAGGGGAAAGGCGCATTACTAGATTTCCATTTAGATTCCTCACAACCTCTATTAAAAATGCATCATCAACACGACAAAAATAACCCATTCTAAATTATTTAGTGAATTGAGGAAAGCATTTATACGCAAGCATATCAGAAGTTGGGGTTCCTTGCAGCTCCAACCTAGGCCAAAAGGACCTCTAACTAGCTACAATGTACGTCAGGAAAGAACACATACATAAAGTAGTAGTCTTATGGAAATTAATTAATTGCTCATTCAAATGGAAGCAAATAACTTCAACCCAATCAATGAAAATTTTCTGATTACAGATTATCAAGATAAACTAACACATCCAATTCTCAAATAACTCAACTCGTGCATTCCCAACAACACGATGTAATAAAGAAATAGCATCTGCAATTTCTTCCTTAAATGCACTCTTTTGAGTTTAGTCAGCAGTTACAACTTGCCTTTCCTTTCAAACTTCAACTAGGTTTTGGCCATGGATTTTTTACACCAATCTTCATTCACCTTGAAAAATTCACCTGCCAGTATGACATACATGTCTTCTACAGGTTCCCTTTCTAGAGTCCTCAACGTGCGAGAAACAACTTTAGGAGAAATTTTTGCAATTATAGTCCCATCTGCGGCTTTAATTTCCCATGTCTCTAGAATGTACCTTCTTACACATGCACTTATCAGGTCCACACTCAACACAGCTTCTAGAAACCCTCCAGTGTGAGCTAGCACAATTTCTAACAGTCTTATATCTAGTTCATACTTCTCATCACTCTTCAGGCGCACCCAAAACTCTTCTAACTTAAAAGTTCTGAGCTCCATATCCCTTAGGCCAAGCCAACGATTTCCAATTTCAGACTGCATGAACTCCTAGCATGTAAAGAAACACACAAACACCTAGAAGAGTAGATTGCAGAAGAAGGAAATGTAGTTGAAAAACTTAGCAAAAATTTTTCCACCTCAACTTATGTCATCAACAAGACGTGTGTTTAATGCCAGACCAGTCATTTTGAATTCCACTCTACATGAACGCAAATTCATGGAGATAGAAATTCTTACAGTTGAGAAGTACTAGCCTTGGCAAAGAACGAGAATGTAGGCTAAATTTTTGAGTAAAACTTTGCCACCCACTTATACCATCATTTTTGATAGGACGTGCATTAAATGCGACATTCAATTTCATTCCTTGAAAAGATATCCTTTAAACCTATATGCTTTTCAAAATTCCTGAAAAGACAACTCAAGGTTAGTCTGTACATAGCACTCAATGAGATGTCAGATGGTGATGCCTTTGAAAGGAAAGATAAGTCCATAATGTCGCATGGTTGCTGAAACTTGGAACATTAGAACCAAATTCTAAAGTTTCAAATTTTTTGAAACCTCCAACCCACCGACTAGAAAGATGACCGAGAAAGACTTGACACTCAACAAAGTGAACCATCAACCAAATTGGGGAATCAAGAAGTTGTGAAAAATTTGATCTCCACAACAAGGTTATAAAACTCTGAGGACTAGTGACTAAGGTTAGGAAAATCACCAAAACTGTGACTTTGAGTGATAGTAACCACATCAATGAAACTAACCAAAAATCCATCATTCCAATTCCAATAATAGATAATACACTAGAAGACTACTCAGAAAAAGCATAATAAATCCACACACCATAACTCAAAGGTTACATCTAAAAGACTTGCAACTCAGTTACTCAACAAAGTGAACCAAGTCAGGGAATCAAGAAGTTACAAAAATTTAGAACTCCATGACAAGGTTATAAAACTTGAGGACTAGCAACTAAGCTTGTTTTTCTCCCTTATTTTGAGTCTATCGTCTCTCCATCTATAACATTTTACATGAATTATTAATGAAATTTGATCAATGATCTTTCATTAATCTTCTTTGTCATTATGCATTGATGTATGTTTTAATTTTGGCTCTGATTTAATGAACCAGTTAAAGTACCTTGATTAAAGCATGAATTCATATAAATATTTAGTGGATCTTCCAAGTAGTCATGGAGATTGAGTATTGATGTGTGAATTGTAATACAATGTCACTAAGATTATGGATGCCTGGAATTAAAATCACCTTATAGTTCATATTTTAATTGTGTTAAAAGTAAAACTTGAACATGTACTCAACGATTCATCACTCAACTCAATGCTTATTAGCTTAATAACATATTAACAATTTTATTAGTATCATATACAACAATGAACATCAACAATCGTTTAAAGTGTATCTAGTAGTTGAAACCACTACTAGATTTTTTCTTCAAATGATATAATAAATAATACAGATAATTGAACATCAACACATTATTGAAGTCTGAATTTGAGATTTTATATTGACTATCACATGAAGGAATACATAGAGGCATTGGCAATGAAAAATATTGCTCAAAGACAACTCTACATAGAGCTGAGTTGGAACTTGGAAACTCATATTAACAAAAATCAAATCACTACATCACCTTTTCTAGCAACTTCCACCCTTCGGGTGATGGAATTATCATTTGTTCTCACTAATGTTGTTTGACTTGAAGATTTGCTAACAATCCATGATTCAAATTGGAACCTATCTTGGATGCTTCAGTCAATTTTTCATTTAGGGTTAGCAATGGTTTGATGGAATCCAAATAGTTCACCACATCTGGGTTCTGAGGAAATTGGTCCAAATCAATCTTCCTTGCATTCTCCATCTACTTTTTGAAATCATTCCTTCCAATGAATTTCTCATTTGTGCCAAAAGCCTCTAGAAAACCAAGCTTCGTGAAGTTCCTTACCTTTTCATCCACCTTCTTCATCTTGTCTATAACCAAATGCAAATATTCATTTGTTTCACACATTCTCAAACACTTTTCAATGACAGATGGCAATTTCATTGTTGTAGCAAGCCAATTAGTAATCCATTTTGATTTCAAAACATTATCATTGGCTTTGTAGACTATTTGTTGAATTTGATTTGTAGATTTCTCTAATGCTAGCACAATTTTTTTGTCCATTAAATATTTGTTGAGCTTCTTATGATGTTGTCTGATAGCATCAATCAATTGAAACATGCCACACAAATGATCAATCCTCTACATTATTTCATCCCAGATCTTTTGTTTCATATGCCTTATTGTTTCTCTACAAAATGAAGATAACTCATTTTGACAAGACTTAATTTCATTTTTTGCTTCCATCAGCTTTTCCTCCAATCTTTCATCTCTTTTTCTCTCCTTCTCCAATTTTTGTTCCCACTTGTGCATTTCCATTTGCAATGCTTAGTCTTAATTTTTCTGAAGTGGATTTTTCCTCATCATATTTCTTGTTGCTCTCATCTAGCCTTTGATTCAGTTCATTCACTACAGTCTTATTCTACTTATCCTCTTTGCTTGTTGATGTAGAGGCAATTTTTTTAATTTTTGTTTCTAATTCATTGCTCTTGTTATCTATTGCTTTCCTCTTTGCTTTCTCATTTGGTAGTTCTACCTGTAACTTTTCAATTTGAGTCTGCAACCTTCTTTTCTCTCTATTTTTCTTGAGCAATGATGTGTACACCAATTCATTGTTCTTCTTTGATACATTAATTTTGTCAGTAGTTTTGAGTCAAGATAAATCTAATTGAATATTGTTCAACTAGAATTCAGATGGAGCCATCTGATTTGCTGGTTTGTTTTGAATTGTGGGAACAAGAATTGTGTACTCCATGATTTATTTATGTGTCAAATGTGGGTAATACAATGGTTGTTGTAGGCTCTAAAGTTACAACAGAAACACTCTCCATCAGTTGCTTCTTTTCTTTTTTGTTCAATTCTTATTTCTTTTTAAACTCTTCAATGTAATCAAAACCTAGGGGTACAAGAACAATGGAATTATTGAATGGGGAAGGAATAGGAGTACTTGCAGTTGCTAATGATGTCACAACCAGACTAACTGGTAGTGGGGGAGTGCCTAGAAATAACTCCTTTGTGGTGGATCCACTGGTACTGTGACTTGGACCTGTCAAAATCCTTTGCCTCTTTTGTATGCCTTGATCACCTGGTGTTTCTTTGGTATATTGTGTTGTTGTCCTCTTGTGTGTAATTTTCTGTTGTAGCACATGTTGACCACTACTAGTACTACTACCCATACCATCTCCACTAGAGGAAGTGTTAGTTGCACTAAGCTCTCCACCATGGGCATGTCCTAGTTGTGATTGTGTATGACCATGATGATGAGGATTTGAAGCTCTAACAAATTGACATGTATGACCTAGGTCTACTTTTTCACCTCCAATCCCAAGGCTAGATTTATCAACTAGTTTTTTATGCTCTACATATGTTACCATCCAAGGGACATGTCTTTGGGACCCCAAAGGACCACCTTCATAACCCATTCTTTCAGCTATGGCTACTCCTATAGTATATGCTTCTTTTGTGGCCTCACTTAAACCAAGTTTGAAATTGAAATGGATTTCTTCTTCCCTATCATCATTAGATTCATCATCACTTTCTTTATCTTCTTGTTCATCTAGATGCTCTATATTCCACAATATTCTAAACTAACGATCTTCTTCATTATCTCCATACTCTGCAAGAGCTCTTGGATCACCTAGCTTCTTCATCATAGACCAAAAGGTAGTAATTTTTTATCCTGACCAATTTTTTTCTGTAACTTCCTTCTCTATAGAATCTGGAATTTTTGCTCTATTAGATGGTTTATGACTTTTTTCATAAAAAATGTTGTACATCCTAATTGTCTTTCGATTCAATGTCATAATTTCTACTAACAATTGTTCAAAATAAATACCATTCTCAGTAGTACTTTTCTCCATTGCTATTTTTAGCTCATCCCAAGAATCCTTGTTTCTCAAGTTTTTAGGCAAGGGTTTACTGTGATGTTGAATTCTACTTGCAACATTCTTATTGAGAAAAATCGTTGATTTAATGGTGTCACATGGATCATACTGCCAGTGATAGATAACATCAAAATCAAATAAAAATCAAAATATTATGTGCCACACTAAATTCTTTTCTCTTAAATGTGATCCCTCCAAATGAAAAAGGTAAAGAAGGAAATAAGGTCTTCTTTTGTCTGACCGGTAAAGTGTAGTTCATTAGTACTCTACATATTCCTTACATATTCCAAAGAAAAAACCCTTTCTATCACATGTATTGGAAGTTTGTATGGTTGTACTTCCAATCCATAAAATCTTAGCACAATATATTCTTCCATTAAGTATAGATCAGCCAATTGTATTTTTTTTCCTAGTTGAATGCAATTTCTACATGACATAGGTGATCTAGGCATTGGAGTATTTATAATTGCTTGGTGCAATGGAGCCAAAAAGTAGTCTACAAAATGATTGTAGTTCCTTTGAGAATCATGCATCCTTATCACAGTGGTCCATTCATATATTGGAGCCATTTTATTTTCCTCAGCATTACTATAGGGTTGAATCTGAAGCTTGTTGGTCTAAAACATTGCTCTAAATTTTAATAGAAAAAGATAGGAAAAGTAGGTTATGAACCTAAATGTCTTAATGGAACCTCCTTTAATCATTAAATTTTTTTATGCATGGATTGTACAATGTGCCCAATAAAATTATATTTGACATGTGGAACACCATAATGTATATTATATACCATTTCAAAGAGGCTTGCACCCACTTCCAAATTACTATCTAGTCCAAGGAAAAGTTCTAGCATGGAATTAGTATCTTGAACCTATGGTTTAAAAATATCCAAATCATAAGGAGGCTTATGATAACCTTTCAATTTGTTTCTATCCTGAACTATTCTATTTAAGAAATATTTGTTCTCCATTTCATCCACTGCTTCATAATCACTAGCAAGATTTTCTAAGTCAATGTGGATATTTCCAAATTATTTGGTTGTAAACCCTAAGGCCAACACTTTTCCAAGTTCTTCTGCATTAATGGATAATAATTCTTCTTTGCTATCTTTATTAACAATTTCTCTTTCGTTATCATCATAATTTAGGGCACAGACCATGATAAATTCTGGGCAAGGAAAAACCTCATGTAACATCATGCACCCTAATCTACTTACCCATAGTACACTAATACTATTAACTTGCATTTGCTTTGTAGCCTTATTCTGAGATGAAAATATAAGTTCTAAGGTACATGTACCATAGGTCTCAGGATCATAAATATAATGGTATTCATCAGTGAAACCTAGGGTTTTAAGCAATTTTGCATAATGTATTTTTTTATCCGACATTTCTCTAGTGGTACTGGTGGTAGACATGCTGATACAATCAACAATGTGAAATCTTTGAATTCCCTATTAGTCCTTAATTTTTCTTAATTCTTAAGCCTCTTAACCCTAAACCTAAACTTCAAAGTTTGACAAAATAAGATTTTAAGAAATGTCAAATGATGAAACATAGCTACAAGAATTCTTTAACTTACTCAAATTTTGATTCTTGAAGTTGAAACTAGGTTACTAGAATGGCTTTGTTGGAAGTGGAACTATGGAACCCAAAAGAGGGTGGTGCACTGCAATGAGCAAACTGAAGACTAAAATATCCCTATGTGTTGGCCCTCTAACTTCAAAATAAAATCACTTAGCAATAGAATTTTTATTTTTTTTCAATATTAAAGTGAATAAAACCGAAACATCTACGTGTTACTTTCAGACTACATAGTACACAATTAGTACATGGATGATAGCATTTAAAACAAGTCATTTATGATTTACTTCTGCATTGACAGCAAATTCTAAATCATTGATCTTTGTTAATCTAATGGTTATAGGGTGATTCTATAGGTTTAAGTTTGCAAGCCTCGCATTATGTGCATTTCATTCCAAAATGCAAATACAACCATACATCAAATGTTCATCGAATGGTTAAGTAATTTATGATATAAATAATAAACATTTGTTTTAAAATTTCTTTAAACTTTAATGCACTAGGATTGACATCAAGGCCAAGGGGCCGGTAACTTAACGTTGTAAAGGCCTTAATAAAATGAATTATAATGTCACATTAATAGCACAACCATTAATAGAACCTAACTTGAAAATGACTTAATAAAATGAATTACAATGTCACATTAATAGCACAACCATTTATTTTATTACAATTGAATTACAATGTCACATTATTACATAGTACAAATACAAATGTAAGCACAAACACCAAGCTTTTGTTGGACTACTGGTGAAAACATAAATGTAATACATGTTTCTCTCAAAATAAATGGGACTTTCTGGGTCAACAATGTGCTCTAAAAATAAACACATGGGACTTGTTGGGTCAGCCATGGGCTCTGAAAATAAATGCATGGGGAAAGGGGGGCCAATCAAACTAGGGAAATGGGAGCTGTGAAGATACAAAATGTACTTAGCCCCTTTCAGAACCAGACTCATGTAGAAGATGAGGGGTTGTAAAATTTCTCCCATGCAGAAGATGAGCTATAAAAATAAATGCAAGGGGCTTTCCTGGCCAACCATGCTAGGGAAATGAGAGTTGTGAAGATACAAAATGTACTTATCCCCTTTGAGAATCAGAATCATACAGATGAGGAGGGGTAGTAAAACTGCTCCCATCTTCTACTTTCAGCTTCCATGCACTAGGATATCACTTATCTCCATCAGAGCTCCTCATCCTGGTTCAAAACCTATCTGAGAAGTCAGGTGAACGAAATCATCTTCTTTCCAATTCAACCCATTTTGAACTTGAAGGAAATTGTTCTTTTACTTTGTAACTACATAACTAGAGACATGAGAATTTAAAGCATCCCCAATAATACTGCATCATCTTCTTCCTAAATCCTTATTAAGTTATTAACCCTACAAAATGAAAACCCTTATGAAAATTCAACGAATGATTTCAATTGTGCTCACTATCCTTATTTATGGGAAAAAAGTGCCTCCAATAGTGCCTCTACCAACCTGGTCCCTATGTACGCCTCATACGTGTCATGTGTGAGGTTGGGTATAGTCATAATTGTGATTCGCACAAACCAAAAATCTAACTTAATTAGTTTGTGTAACTTAAGCCTAACATTTACAATTTATTTATGTTTAATTTGATAGACGTCTGGAATTTGACAACCTGGCTACATGCAAACTATACATCAAGCTGACAAGGTGTCAATTGTCAAAATCACCAGTGCCACTCAAACGATATGAAATCATTACAAATCTTGTTTCACTAAATCACTAGATTATTGACATCATCATATATGATTCTACAGTACATCGTGTAGTTTTCAATATAAAGCTATCCAATAAATCATTCTGGCTATTCATATGGGATTAATCTACACTGCCGCCCATAGTACCGCAACCAAACTTTCTTTAAAAAGATTGAGAATTTTAATAGAATAACTTAAAGTTATAGTAATTCAACACATTGAAAAGAGAGAATTAAATGTCTTATTTTACCTTAAGTATTATCAATGTCCACTTATAAGTCACAATAAATTTCGTTCACTTATGATCAAAACTATATGTTGATAATTACTATTAGTTTAAAAGCCACATTTTTTATATTGATCAAAGCAAAATGGATTTACAAGAATGGAGCCATGAAAATTAATTTAAGTGGCTATTGCAAAGATTGAAGTACATAGTAGTTAGTACATAACCAGCATGACCAAAAGGAAAAAGGCCACTAACTTTGACAAAAAACTAGTCACAAGTACATATTAGAACAATTATGTTGTATAGTAAAATATAGACACGTGACACATCACACAATTCATTACTAGTTTTTTTGTAACATTAGTTGAGGCCATCAATTAGGTGTTTGAGTAGAACATGAATTGAATTTAACAAACTAACAACAAACAAAAAAAGTGAATCATCCAAAACCTTCCTCCAAAACTCCAAACTCTTTAATGATTCAGTTTTCGTATCACATAGTAGACCCCACTCATATTAAGTAGGGAAAGATCCTGTGCTATAGAAGCATGTAATTCCACTTTCCTAAAGATTCCACCAATAGGCGCTAACCCACTTTCAAAATTTTAATGCTCCAGTGCCAACTCCAACGAAGAAATAGAGTAAATTTTGGCTGCAAATAACATATTGCTGGCATCTTCACCAAATATTTATCAAGAAAAAATTCCATGCAATTGGATAAGAAAGTTGAAGCTACCTCATAATATAGAGCACGAGGATTGTTCTAAAGCCATTCCCTACCCTCAATTATTCTTATAGCATCCTCAACCTGCACATAAGGAATTATAAAAATCATACCCAACTTTTGTCTGGTATATGCATCGTCCCTTCTTTTCTCCCAAAAACATTTGGGTAGCATGACACGCCATGAAGAATCCATAATATCTCTGTTAAATTGACAATAGAGAAGAAATAAACCAAAGCCAAATATATTATAAATGATATGAAGAACATCAATTTGGTGAAGTATATATAGAAGTTAGCACAGACACAATGAGTATGACATCACACTTATCATTTTTAAATTCACCACTATCATTGATGTGGCAATTAACATTTATTTCAACACTTGAATCCTTAAAAACAAGTGCTTAAAATGTATGCCCATGACAAATGACAAGATGGCTACATAGTGCACATGCAAATAAAGTTATTTTTAAAATGGGGTCATCGCTAGGTTGATAAGATTTGACCCTCAGGATTAAAGACTTAAGATTTAAGGATTTTTCATAAAATATTTTGGTTTGATTTAGGCAATATTAAACAATAAACAAGAGCATGATGACCGACACCTAAATAATTAAGAAAATCTAACGGTTCTAGTGTTATTCTAGAGGTTTCATTTCACAAGTGTAGTGGTTTAAGGATTTACTTACAGAATGCAACTATAGCCATCCATCAAAAATTCATTGAGCGGTCCCTCTTTTAAAACAAACTTTATGCATGTGCATAATTCTACCAATTAAGTTCTTCTATCACTCATGAGTCATTGCCAAAATCCTTCTACCCATTGGGTTCATTACTGCAATGAGTGATGAGCCTTGATATCACCACATGTCTAGATCTAACACTTGTAGCGTTATTCCAGAGTTTCAATTTGAAAATCTAGTGCTTCAGAGATTTACTTCTGAAATGCAACTACAACTGTCCATCAAAAATTCGTCAAATATTCATGGTTATATTCATTTTCTAACATTTTTTCTTATGCATTTGAAAATAGGTTTAATTCACCAATGGATATATTTGTTTGGTTTGAAAAAAAATTAATCGCCAACAAAATTGTTTTTTTTGTTTTGAAAATAGGTTTAATTCGTCAATGGAAATATTTTCTAGGTCTGCTAATAGATTTTAATCACCAATGAAAATATTTTATTGGTTTAAAAAAAATTGCGATTTGTCAAGATTTTCCATGTGACTTCACCAATTAGGAAAAGATTGACCAATTTATGCTTTATTCCCAAAAATGAAAAAATTCAGCCACCAAAATTAATAATTATCGTGAAGTATACAAGATTCATTAGGATTTCCATAATCTTCATGATGGGGTTTCTTAAAGTTTTCCTTGCTTCGAAATGCTTTGTAACTTCCATCATAATGAGTCCACATCTTTGAATGCAATTACAATTTTTCATAGGAAAATAATTAATAAATATTTTATCCCTCATGTCCCCTAGAACACTTTCTAAAGAATGTGGAGACACATAAATCAACTTAGGAAAGAAATTATAATGTAACCTATCCTAACATTCTCCCACTTGAAATTATACATTACAATTACATCCATGAGATACAAATAAAATATAATATAATAAATTACATTAATAAAAGCCCATGGCCTTACTACAGTAAGAGAACTTATTTGTGGTCACTAGCTTCATGAGAGAATCTACAACATTTTCTAAAGTGTAAACCTTCTCAATCAAAACCTTAACATTCTCTACCATTTCTCACACAATGTGATATTGAACATCAACATGCTTAGTATGAGCATGATACATATGATTTTTGGCTAATCATATGACACTCTGATTGTCACATCCAATCCTCACTTTCTTGCAATCAAAACCAATATCATTACCAATTGTCTATAACCAAACTGCCTCATTAGAAGCATGTGTAGCTACAATATACTCTGCTTCGATGGTGGATAATGAAACTATAGGATGCCTCTTACTCATACAACTCATTGCATCTCCAAACAAAGTAAAAACATAGCCACTAGTGGACTTTCAACTATCTAAGTCACCTACCCAATCTACATCAAAAAAACCTTGTATGTCCAATGACTTACCCACATCATCAATACCATGATAAACCAAACAATAATCTAAATTACCATGCACATTTCTAAGTTACAACCTCTTAACAAAAGTCCAATTCTCTCTACCAGGGTTAGACATAAACTTGTTCAAAACCCCCACTGTTTGGGCTATATCTGGTCTAGTGCAAAGGTTTGCATACATCAAACTATCAACAACACTAGAATAAGGAACATTATAAATCTCCTCAAAATCATCATTAGAATTAGGACACATTTCTAAACTCAACTTATTACCAACCGAAAATGGAATATTTACCAATTTATAGTGATGCATATTAAACCTCTACAAAATAGTATCAACATACTTAATTTGACTTAACCAAAGATTTTTGTGAACCTGATCTCTACTAATCTCCATCCCAAGAATATATTTTGCAACCCCAAAATCCTTCATATCAAATGTGCTAGAAAGATGATTCTTAAGCTCCTTAATCATCACCTTGTTGTTACCCATAAATAACACGTCATCAACATACAATTTAATGATTAGAATCTGCTTAGTAATAACCTTAATATAAACACAATGATCCTCCTCACTTCTAACAAAACCCAACTTCAATAGGTGGTCCCACTTGATAGTGGTTTATACTTTTTGGGACATCCTATTTTTTGCTGAAATCACATATTTTTAGAAAATATAATGATTTAATCCTTGAAAAGTTTCATCTAAAAGATTACAATTGAAGAGGGTTTGATCAAACCACCTTATATCAAACCCCCTTGGATAGAACCCCGCTAGTTTTAAACCATACCTATAACAAAGTATCCTTTACACCTATCAAAATGTTGATAAAAAACCACATTTGATTTACCTTTTGGGGGTTCTAATAAATTCATTTAAAATTTATTTATTTTAAGTATGTAGTCCTTATTATAAGCTTCCCAAAAAGTATAATTTTAAATATATTTATTTGATTATTATATTTATTTTTTATTTCTTGTGAATGTAGGATTTTCACCAAAAATCAAGCTCTATGTTGTACACATGTGGAAAAATAGTTAGATTACCAAAAAAAAAATTGAAAAATATCTATGCCCTTGATATTGATCATGTCCTTGATCCAACAAAAAAAAATGAATTTTGATACATACAAAAAATTTATGTGTTAGCAAGTAAACCTATGTCTAAATTATAATTGGTTTGACTTCAAAACTTTTACTTGAATTATTAAAACATCTATGAAACCAAACACGCCCTTTAGATATCATAGTTACACCAAATGGAAAAAATGTCTCATTCTTCATAGAAAAAAAATTTTGTTAGCACTTGAGTACACATCACTTCCTCTAAAATGGTGTTTACTATTAAAAATCAATTATCAAGGAGATGGAAAAAGTAAATACAATTTGATTCCAAATTTTTTTTAAAAATATATATTTGTAACTCCATAGACAAAATTTCACAAATCACTAGTTTTCATCATCTTCTCAAATTTCTCATGGTTTAGCAGGCACTATAGGTGTCCTAAAGTGAAGAAAAAGTCTCAAAATTTCTACAGTTTCAATGTCGTAAGTTTGGCTAAAAGTTTTTAAACCACTCACAGGGATCAACCTAATGTAAATGAATCAAAATTTTGGTACCACATCCTAGTTGACTATTTCAAACCATATAAAGATCTCTTTAACCTACAAATCAAGTGTTATTTTCCTTTCTCAACAAAACCATTAGGTTGTCGCATATAAATCTCTTCCTCAAGATCCCCCAAAGAGTAGTTTTCATCCATTTTCTCTATTTCTAAAAATCAAGTAGTAGTGTACAGATAATAGGAATCTAATAGAAGCACCTAAAACATAAGGTACTTCAATGAAATCAACTCCCTCTCTCTAGGAGTAGCCATTGGCCACTAATCTAGCCTTGTACCACTCTAATTGACCATTTGCTCCAAATTTCTTTTTAAATACCCACTTGCATCCGATGTGATTCCTTCCTTTGGGAAAACTCACAAGATCCCAAGTATCACAACTATCCAAAGCCATCATCTCCAACTACATGGCTTGCATCCAAAACTCACTTTCGTTTCAAGAAAGAGCCTCCTTGTAGGATCTAGGTTCATCATTAGTACTCAACAAAGAAAATACACAACAAAAATTGGATGGGCTACACCTATTGACTGGATTTCATTTCCTTTGGGATCTTCTCAAGGTAGGAATAAGGGGCTCTTGTTGCTCTTCTTTTTCTACATGCTCATCCTACACATCATCTGAACTCTCTGAACCCTCTTCTTCTCCATCCTCAAATCATCCGGTTCTTCCACATGTGCATATTCTTTCTTCTCAATCTTTGTCTTGAAGTGCACTATTTTTTTCTTATCTTTCTCCTTTCATTTTTCTTCACCTGAGTAAGCTCTAAACTCCCTAAAAATAACATTTCTAGAGAAAACCATTTTACAAGTTAGTGGATTCCAAAGCTTATAACCTTTTACATTCTTACTGTAACTAAAAAAGATGCATTTCTATGCTTTTGGATCCAACTTAGAATGCTTCTCTTGAGGCACATGAACAAAAGCCTCACAACCAAATACCTTTAAATGTGAAATAGAAGGATTTCTACCTATCCACACTTCATAAGGAGTTTTATCAATGAGAGCTGAAAAAGGATATCTATTAACCAAATAACATGCAATACTTACAACTTCTACCCAAAAGTATCTATCAAGCTTAGCACCACTCAACATGCTCCTAGCTCTTTCCATCAAGGTTTAGTTCATTCTTTCTTCTACCCCATTTTTCTGAGATGTATAAGGCGTACTCTTTTTCCAAACAATACCTACATGCTTATATAACTCATCAAATTCCCTGGAATAGTATTCACCCCCATTGTCAAATCTCAACACCCTTATCTTATTATTACAATCCATTCACTTCTAAAATAAGGCTTTAAATTCCTTAAACTTTGTGAAAACCTCTGATTTTTCATGCATAAAATAAATCCAGGTGTATCTTGACACATCATCAATGAAAGTAACATAATAATGAGATTTTCCAAAAGAGTTAACATCCACTAGTCTAAAAACATTCAAATGAATGATCTCTAATAATCTATTGGCTTTGTTAGTCCCATTAGGAAATGATGATCCAATCCATTTACCAAACAATTAATTCTCACAAAATTATTTTTACTAGCGTATGTACAGGATCATCATGGAAAAAATAGGCCCTTCAGTGGCAAAATTTTTAAAAAAAGCAGAGTTAGGTAACTTGATGTAAAAATTTGAATAAGTTATCTATATTATTTTAAAAAAATTGTAATAATAGAATCCATAGCAAATTGAATGTAGATTCTAAACTACTAGGTTTATTTTTAAAAAGAAAATCTATTTGGTGAAAATTTTGAAATTTCAATGCAATAGTAATTCTAAATTTCCCTGTGGAAAAATAAGTAGATGTTTTTTTTAATAAATTTAACCACAATAAATGATAATATTTTTTCTAATATTTCAGACATACAGAGGACCCCGTCCAAATGTGATGCATATTTTTTGTAATTTTTTCCAAGTAAATACTTAATTATGAATTTTTATTACAACTTTAAAAATATGGCAAAAATTGTATGTCCTGAACACCTTAACTTGGTAAAAATTCATGAAATTCAATTATTTTTGTAAAATTCCTTATAGTATGCAAAAGTGATGAATGTGACACATATTTCGATTCAAAAAATGATAGCATTTGAAAGCTATAGATGCTTTTCAATCAGCCTATCAATCAGGACTTTAGTCGTAATTTAAATAGAAAATGAATAATAATTATTTATTAAATTCAAAGTAAAGCATAATTTATATTGGTGGAAATATGAGAATCTCCTTTAAAAACCCTTTTCATGTCATTAATTTTGGGTAAAAGAAAAGTCATCATCCACATACCCTACAAATACCCATCATATCGCCGCTTTTTGGCCCATCACGATCCTGCACATACCCACTAATAGAATAATCAAAAATACTGTCAACCAACATTTTATTCAAAATAGTCTTAAGACCCTTTTCACTTATGTGACCCAATATATGGTGCCACAACATACATGCATTTTCAATGCCAGTTACATTGGTAGAGTTACAAAATGTGTAAGCATGCCTAAACAAAGTCCCAATCCAAGATCCTTTAGCTATCACCAAACTCCCTCTTACCAACCTACAACTAGAATTGTAAAATTTCACACACATTCTAGAAGATCATTCAACTTGGATAGTGAAAGTAAATTTCTCGCAAGTCTTGGAATGTGTAAAACATGATCAAGGGTTTTAACCCTTCCATTGGTGAAACAGAACTTTACCTTTCCCTTACGAATAATCTTCTTTGTGCTATTATCACCAAGGAAAAATTCTCCCCCATCATAAGTTGAATATGAAGTAAACCACTCCTTGTGAGGAGTTATATAGTAGGAGCAACCTGAATCAATAAGCCAAGAATCATCATTGATAGTGTTAGTAGCTAAAATAAACAAAGCATCCAAATCACCATCTTCTAAGGACTTTTTTGTGGAAGTATCTGGACACTTTTTCTTGTTTCTACACTCCTTCACATTCCCTCTCACCACAATTCCAACACTTTACTCTACTCTTCCTAGGGTTTTATAATGTCCTTTAGACTTTTCTCTCTTCTTGACCCCTTTAGGCCATCCTTTTTCTTTGGACCTTCCTCGCACATGCAAGACATCTTGGGATCCCACATTCATATAATTTCTTCTCATCTCTTCCAAAAGAAGTATTGCAATGATACTATCCATCTTTAGTTCTATACCACCACCACTTATGACAACAATTATATTTTCTCAAGACTTAGGTAAATAACAAAGCAAAAAAATACATTTATCTTCCTTTTCTATCTTAACATCTACTAGTACAAGATTACTTATAATCATATTAAATAAATTTAAATGTTTTGCAATAGAATCACCATCATTTATTTTTAAATAATACAAATGTATTTTCAGATACAACTTATTAGTTAAACTTTTAGTTTGATAGATATCACCTATCATCTTCCACAAATTGTTTGTAGTATATTCTTCTGAAACATTGAAGAGGATGGAATCTGCAAGACACAAATGAATGGTTCCCCATGCCTTCTTTTCCATTTTCTTCCAATTTTCATTAGACATTGATTCTAGTTTCTTTTCATTTGAAACTCCAAACCACTAATCTCTCTATTGAAGGAGATCCACCATCTTCAACTTCCAAATATCATAGCCAGTGTCATTGAGCTTCTCAATATGTAGATGAGAGGTAGAAGCCATTATTTAAAATATTCTTAATAAATCTGCATTACCAACAATGCACAAGCTCCCATTCCAACTAGAAAACCTTCAACACTTAGTAGAAAGGCATCCCTCTCTTAACAAAACCGCTAGCTCTAATACCAAATTTTAGGAAACAAGGTATAGATTGTAGCAATATGAACTTATTAAATTGATTACAAATCTGAAATTATGTTTGCAAGATTACCATTAAATGATTAAGTGATTGATAGTTGCAATAATGAAAGGTAAAACTGCAATAGCACAAGTCATCATCACAAGTGACATAAGATATACGTGGAGAAACCCTTATGGGAAAAAATCCACACCCAAAGAGATCCAATGCTTGTATTAATCTTCAAATAAGTACATCAATACAATAATCCTCTTTTTAATCTAGCAACAATTCATCGCTCTGAAAACTTGCAAAGAACTCATACTAAACCACCATATTGATATATAGAATTTCATGGGAGAGAATACCAAAAATGGTATCCCAAAAAAAAAGAAAAACCACCTAGAAAAACCCACACCCCCCTTAGTGGATAGCCCATAAACATGGAATAAAATATTAAATTATCACATGTGGTGGGGTCATTGTAATCATAATAATTTAATTTATCAATCTAAGGTGGTTTCTATGGTTGTGTGTAAGAGAGAAAGTAGAAAACTTGCTTGACAGTCTATTCTACTTGCATAAATAAATCCTATTTGCATGAAAGAAAAGTTGCATGAAAGGGAACTAATCTAAGGAACACTTGCAAGAATTGAAAAGGCTAAACTACTTCACACTTTTTGAAAATGAAAAGCTTGCTTGAAATCAAATTTACTCTAGAAAGTTGGAAAAACATTGGTGGAAATGAAACTAAAACTATCTTATTTCCTCAGGATAAAACAAGCCTTTCTAATCCCCCCACTTTGATCAACTTATTATATTGTATTTATAGAATTCATATTCCATATCTACCCAACCAATCCATTAAGAATATTGATCCAATATCCTATTTTGGAGGGGTCATTCATTAAACTTGGAACATTCAGGAGCAGTTACCTTTAATCTCGCCACCTTTATCTTAGACATTTTATGTCACATACTACTCCTTCTCTGATACAAATAACACCAAATTCTATAAATTGTTTTTAGCCCCTCCAATCTAATTTCTAGATCATTTTGAATTTTTGAATTTTATTGAGAAACGAGGGAGATATCGTTGTTTTACTGAGACTACATTTTCGATAATTTTTGGGTGTCTAATTTTTAGGGAACCTTAAATTATCCATGTGAATGAAGGGATTGTTCTTTAGTTTTCTTGACCAATTTTTTTTTCAATTATCTTGTAGAAAATTCAACTATCATTAATGACACTTAATTTATTTGATAAGTTGAGTTATTGAAAGATAATGTGGCAGAAGAGATCTCTTGAGTTGTCATGAACTACATGCTTATCCACCAATTTAGGAGTTATTGATACTCATTAATTGTGCAATAATATTGAAATGTGTTGGAAGTTTGGAGGAGTCTTCTTGATCTTCCCATAATGTCTTCAAAGCCTTGTCTAGAGTTGATGTCTGGAGCTCTTAGCTGCAAGTGTTTGTAGCTTATTCTTACCATGAGTTATTTAATGACTCATTTATCTACATTACATCATCTTAAACACTTCATGGAGACATATTAGAGGCAATTTTGGATCACATTTAATTACTAAAAATAAATCAAATATTCACTTTGCATTCTACCTTAAACAACTAAACAACTTTTAATTATTACTCAAATCCACTTTTAACACTAATGCATTAGGAAGAAATATATGATTTTATTTGATTAAATGTGAGATCACTCATGGTATTAGCATCTCCCCCACACCTAACATGTTACAGGTCCTCTTGCAACTCATAATGAGCCTTATAGAATAGATAAATTCCATTTTTTTATAGTTGCTTCGGATAGCTCTTGAAAACTCTTGATTAGTATTTTCTTCTTCTTCTTCTTCTTCTTCTTCTTTTGTGGATTGAGTAAAATGAAAGAACTTTAAGTTTAATAAGAGTAAATTAATAAAGAAAATACTTGATGTTATCTTTGTTTTCCAAGAAACCATCATGCATAAGTTGTAGTTCACTTTCTCCATGTTGCATGCAAAGAATTTCTTTAACTTTTGAGAGTTACAAATTGATCTTTTACATCGAATACCAAGTTAGACTGCTTCATCATTATTTTTGTTGCACTAACCAATCATCCATAATGCTAAAATATATTCCACAAGATTTTAGAGCAGCAACTTGTATAGAAAAGTACATGCTTAAAACCTTAGAGAAGAGGAAATAGCATGTGAAAAGCACTTATTTGCAAAAATCAAACATACCATAACCTACTCTACTTAATGATGTAGAGAGGTTACACATAACCATTGACTAGTTTTGAAAAATATCTTCCCTTTCTCAAATTATGTTTCCATGTGTTCAATTTTTTGAGAGAAGAGAATGAAAAGATGACAAAAAAATTGAAACTCAATGCTTCACCTTCCTTTGAAGTGGAAACCTACTCCATGTTTTCTGATTCTATCAAATACATGGGCTAATTGGAGAGATCTTGCAATCCTTCCTTCTGATCTATTGCATGCATGACTGGAAATAACTCCTTGTTCTTCAAATCTCTGATTGGGCAGCCCTCCTTTGACTTCAAAAATCTGATTGGGTAGCCATTCTTGGATTTTCAAGGTCTCCAAATAAGTCTTTTGTTTGCAAGCTTTTGTAATGAAGATAAGATCTCTTCATTGTATTCTGCACCTCTTGCAAGCAATAATCCATCAATTCTTTCCTTAAATAAATATCCTTTGTTAGGATTTCAAGTGATGGTTCTCCAACTAAGGATATTTTGAAAAAAATAGTAGCTTTTCACCTTAGATCTAGAATTTTGGGGTTTTGATTTTGTATTTTGGGGGGGGGGGTTTCAAAGACAAATCCTTCTTGAGGAACTTCTAAATCTAAAAGGATTCCAAACTAGTTTTCTTGATTCCCTAATGAAATGTATCCCCAAGAACAATGCTAAAAATGATGGAGTCATTCTAATCCTCATCATTTAATTTATCAATCCAAAGTAGTGTCCATGGCTGTCTACAAGAGAGAAAGTAGAAAACTTGCTTGACAGTCTATTCTACTTGTAGAAACAAATCCTATTCGCATGAAAGGAAAGTTGCATGAAAGGAAACTAATCTAAGGAACACTTGCAAGAATTGAAAAGGATAAACTAGTTCAAACTTGCTGAAAATGAAAAGCTTGCTTGAATTCAAATTTACTCTAGAAAGTTGGAAATATATTACTAGAAATGAAACTAAAATGATCTTATTTCCTCAAGCTAAAACAAGTCTTTCTAATCCCCCCCACTTTGATCAACTTATTACATTATATTTATAGAATTCATATTCCATATCTACCCAACCAATCCACTAAGAATGTGGATCCAACATCCTACTTTGGAGGGATCATTCATTAAACTTGGAACATTCTGGAGCAATTACCTTTAATCTCACCACCTTTATCTTAGTCATTTTCTGTCACGTACTACTCCTTCCCTCATACAAATCACACAATATGCTCAAAAGGGTTTTTATCCCTTCCAAACTAATTTCCAGATCATTTGAATTTTTTAATTTCATTGAGAAATGAGGGAGATATCATTATTTTACTGAGACTACATTTTTGATAATTTT
>VDFB02270617.1:0-110497 GCA_007258455.2 Sequoia sempervirens
ATCAAACCTAAAACCTCAACTCTAAAGTTTTCATAGAAATGTGAGTGAATTAGAGAGAGACAAATGGAGGAGTGAGAGAGAGGGGGAAAGAAATACGGAGAGTGATACAAAGAGGATTTTTATATTCATAGGAACATGATAACATTATAACACACTTGCTCCTTTATAGATGAATTTTTGAGCACGGGGGACATTTTATTCCTAGAAACATGAGTGAATTATAGCCTAGATAGAGATGTATTAAGAGAGAAAGAGAGGTAGAGAGAGTTACAAAGAGAGGGATGGAAAGATGTAGATAGGGAGAAAGATGAATTAGAGATAGGGAGAGAGGGTAGGAGAGATGTACATAGGGATAATAATAATTATAGATAGGAGGAGTTAGGTATAAAGAGACAAAGAGATAAATGTGAGAAAATGAGTAGAAAAGGAAGGAGGGATGGCCTACTTGAGGCTTCAACCCTATAGATAGTCTACTCTCAAGAAGAGTGGAGCAGAAAAGCTTAAGCCACGTTTCTATGGCCCTTTCAGAGTCATCAAGTGGATTGGGGAAGTGGCTTATGAGTTAGAGCTTCTAGCTAGTAGCAAAGTGCATAATGTATTTCATGTGTCACGCCTCAAGAAAGTGCTTGGGCACAATGTTGTTGCTACTTCAGAGTTACCTCCATTGGATGAAGAAGGGCAATTGTTGTTGATTCCTCAGGAGATAATTGATGTTAGAGAGCACTCTTTGAGGAGAAGAACAATCAAAGAGTACTTAGTGAAATGGAGGAACTTTCCAATCAAGGATGCTACATGGGAAGGTGAACACATTTTGTGACCTCCAGACTTGCGGTTGCTTGAGGAAAAGCAATCTCGAGGAGGGAAAACTGTAATGTCCCCTTCTTAGCAATAGTTAGTGTAGTTTTTTCGTCAGCCTATTTTGGATGCCCATAGGCTTGTCGAAGGTAAAATTAGGGATTCTAGTTGTTTGGAGGTTTTTGGTATTTTTAGGGGCTTGCATGTTGGAGTTTTGCAATTTGGTTTTTGGAGTCTTTCTAGGTTTTCAGAGAGCTTCACGGTGGTATGATATGCATTTGCATTAGACAACTTTTCTAGACTTAATATTTTTAGTAATTTTTGATGGATGCTCAGATTATGGTTAAAATGAGTTTGGAACAACTTACTATTTTTAGCAGTATGCTATTTTTAGTAAGTTTTATTTTTTGGTAATGTCTAGTTGGCAGCAGTTCAACAGTTTAGTGTAGTTTCTATTTCAGAAAAAGCAGTTTGGGTATATTTGACTTTCAGTATTTTGAGGCTCATTTTGGTAAATTGATTAACTTAAGTCATTTTAATATTTTAATGTATTTTTGGGCCCCATGGCCTAGGTGAATGACTTAAGGTTGTTTTAATATGTGGCCTTGGATTTGGACGCCACTTTATGGAGGAGTTAAATATTTTAAAATGTTATTATTTTCCTAAAGTGCCTTAGATTCCTAGGGAGATGGAGGAATAAGTGTTTTTTAAAATTAAAATATTTCAAGCAAGCTTGGGTGTCCCTTTTGGAGGGAAAAGGTGGGATTCAAAAAGACATCCAAAAACTCTATTTAAGCAAGGATTTGCTCCAACATTTGACATCCATTGATATTGACGATGAGGTGTTGTTGAAATGATTTCAAACCCTTAGCTTCGAGGAACACATACCTCCTAGCAAATTATCAGTTTCATGTTTGAAAGATAACACCTAGTTGAATTAAGACTGCTTCTCATCTAGAGATTGTAGATTGAGCTTCATAGTTCAGAGTTTTGATGTTTATTTCTATTTTTGGAGTTGTTGGTTCAAGTATGGCTTCAAAGCATGTTTTCATTTGTAGCTCCTTGTGTGAATTTAATTTCATTTTGGGTATTTGATCTAATTGTTTCCATGCTCTAGGTGCCTCATCTTGCAAATTTTCAAATTTTATCTTTGAGAGGATGATTTTTAGGACATGGTCGACCTCCTTCATAGGCCATCCCTTGTCTATGATTATCTTGGGGTTTGTGCATGGGAATTTTGGTGTTATTTGTATCAATTCTCTATTGCTTCTTGGTCGCCTAGCACTTGTAGTTTAATTGTTTCAATTTGCTGATGATCAAAGTTATCTTGATGGAGATATGAACAATTCAGAAGTTCTTTAGCTTGTTGGTTTTGTGTTTCAGTTTGTTGTCATTTCATATCAGACCTAGTTATTTTTGTTTAATGCTCAATTCCTTGGTTTCTCTCAATATATTTGTAATAAGGAAAATTGTAATAACTTGGTATTGAAGATAGAGCAAAAATCATCATAAAATCATTGTAAAAGAAGGCATATTGTAACGTTGATTACAATAGTACTATTCAACTATTTACTTTTGGCATGTTACATTTTGTATTTACTACTCCTGTTGAATAAGTGGTTGAGTTATTTATATTTTAGTTTTGCTTCACTCCCACTGAATAAGTGGTTGAGTGTTTTAATTTAAATGTTGTAATACCACCCCCACTCAATAAGTGGTCAAGCTTTCATGGTCAGTTATCCACCTACTTTACTTTCCAGCATTTACTTTTAGAATGGTCGGATAGCCGCCTACAACATTGTTAATTTCATTCCAGTTTATAGCTAATGATCCCCTTGCATTGTATGCTCTCACCTTGCCCACATTGGGATCTTGGTGATCAAAAAGTGAAGGGTTTCCTTTCAACTGGTTTTGATTATTGGGCTAACTTTAATGGGTACAATTTGTATGTGGAAATTTCAAAAAAATAACTAAGGGGGATATTTCACATGGGTTGGTTGGCTTTGAAGAAATGAAGGGTGAATATGCAAATGATCCATATTTTGGTAGCATCTATGCAATTTTAATTATTAAAGATAATACATATATATCCATTTGAATAATTCTTATTATTTGATGAATTTTTATTTAAAGGGGACCTCTCAACTTTGCATTCCCCTTGGATTGAGGAGAGAAAAAATTGTGAGAAAGTTGCACATAAGTGGGTTAGGTGGATAGTTTGAAAGAGATAATACTTTTGGATTAATGATTGGTAAATTACTTTGGCCTAACATGAGGAGAGATGTGGACAAGTTTGTTGCTTTGTGTAGGGCATGCTAAATAGAAAAAGGAGGATGCCAAAATATAGGTCTACACATGCCCTTACCTATGCTAAGGGAACCATGAGATGATATTTCAATGGATTTTATCTTGGGTTGCCTCAAACCTAAAGAGGTCAAGATTCATTGTTTGTGGTAGCGGGTCATTTTTCTAAAATGACCCATTTTATACCTTGCAAGAAGATAAATGATGCAAGTCAAGTGGCTCATTTGTTCTTTATGGAAATTATGAGGTTACATGACATCCTAAAAAATACAATGAGTGATAGGGACACCAAATTCTTTAGCATGCCACCCCCAAATTGATGGCCAAACTAAGGCGGTGAATAGAAGTATAATCAATCTATTGAAGTGTTTAGTTGGTAATAGTCCTAGACAATGTGATTTGGTGCTACCTCAAGTTGAATTTACCTATAATTTCAACATAAATAGGTCTATGGATAAGTTTTCATTTCAAATTGTTAATGGTATAAATCCTAAAGGAATCAGACTTAGTTGATCTTCTAGTAACCCTACATATCAACCAATAAGTTGTTGATTTTGTAGATAATTGTTAGCGATTTTAGACCTTGACTCTCAAATGTCGCCTAATTTTTATCATTGAATCCTCCTAAGCAATATTCATGCATTTTTTATGGACAAAAGGAGAGTAGGGTAGTTCATACCAATTTTTGTTTCCATGTGTTAGTAGGTTCAGGAGGTCAAAGTTTTCACCTTTTATAAATAATGTGTATCATGTTCTAGTATGGTTCTATAACTTTATTGCACTCAAAAATGGGTTTAAAGGTGTTCAATGCCCCCTTTATTTATCTAGAACCACCTTGATAAAGTGAGAGGGAAAAGGAATTTCTATTTTTTTCACTTCATAAAGCTTTGGAGGGAATCAAAATTCAAAGGAATAAAGAAGTCACCTGTTTTAAATCAAAAGTCAATATTCTCCCTCTCACGCCCAAGTTGCCTTGCTATTAATTCCATGTTGCATGTATAGGGAAATTTTTCATGTTCTAGTCCTAACGTGGAGCCAAGTCAATTTTTAGGGTTTGATCCTTAGTTTTGATTGAAAGAGAGTCATTTCACGTTACTCATGGCAAGTAAGGCTATCCTAAGCCTCATGGATGATTTTGAGATGAGATCAACTAGATTTTATCATTGCAACAATAGTTTATTTGATTCATCTTCATGTGTTGATTAGTTTCTAGAGTTGAATAATAGTTTCAGAGAGATTATATGTGAAGAAGAAATCATGATAGTTAAAAGTACGCAAGGAAATTCTTCCTTCAACATGAATATAATTCATTTAGAGTCATGCAAACAACATGCATACTTTTTCTCTTGGTCAGGTCATCTCTATTTCGTTCAAAGCCTCTCATTACCATTTGCAAGGGATAAAACTATTTGTTTTCATTGTAAGAGTTTCAATGTTTTGATCTTGAGATAACTCATGTCATGGAAGATAATTAGCCAATACAATGTCCTTTGAACTGTGACTGTATAATAGAAAAAACCCTTGTTATTTTTTCCTTTATTTGAGGTTTCCTCAAAGCCTTTTAGGGTTAACCCATGTGTAAGACAAAGGATAACCACAAACCCTAAGATAGTTATATTTCCAAAGGCATCCATGAAAAAGAGGTTTTTGAACTCATGAAGGAGCAATCTTAAAGATGATAAAGGACAACCATGTTGCATGAGAAAGATCAAAACCCTAGGCAGTGCCTCAAGTGTGAAGGTCTACTAATAGCATTGGTAACAAGTGATAGTTTATCATAGGGGGTAGGGTTTTGATAGGATTCAATTAGCTCCCTGTAATAATTGAGCAACTAAGGGTTTTATTATGAGTTGTACAAGAGGTTGAAAGGTAGGGAGTCAAAAAATCATTAGTCCATTATCAATATGGGGTCCTATATGCATGGGTATGAGTAGCATTAAGCCTTGTTGAGAGCACAATGTAGTGACCTAGGTTTTCATAAAAGTAGTTTATGGAGAGATGAACATTACTTAAAGACACTGTCATAGAATTTTTAGGTATCAATGCTATTGTAAAGCCTTATACTAGTGACCTTGGTGATGGTTAAGAATCAAGATAATGATAGTGACTATTTAATGATAGGTTCCTTGCAAGGTTGTTTATACATGACAATCATGAGATATGTTGAACCGACAGTGGGTTTCTTTAGTAGATACCTCTATAGGCCTTAGAAGTGTTTTAGACATTATAAGAGATATGACAAAGCTAAAAGTATTGTTTCAAGGAAGGTAGTAAGGAAGAACTTTTGTTGCAAGATAATGTGTCCCTTGGTCTCCTTGGTGTAGCACAACGCTTGGGTTCATGACATGGCTTAACCACCTCCTGTGGATCTTGTATAGATCTGGCAGCTATATTAGGCATTAACAGGTCAATCTTTTGGTGCAACAACAACCACTAATGTAACAATTGGTATCAGAGTTGAGGTCATGGGTTTGAACCCATCATTTGCACTAGGGGGGATTGTTGCAAGATGGTGTGTCCCTTGTTCTCCTTGGTGCAATGCGACACTTGGGTTCATGACATGGCTTAATCGCCTCCCGTGGATCTTGTATAAATCTAGTGGCTGTATCGGGCATTAACAAGTCAATCTTTTGGTGTAACAAAAACCACCAATGTAACACCTTCATCACATCCCATTTTCCACATGAAGTTCCATGTATATTGAGTTTTAAGTTTCCAAGATATAAGGAATAAAGGGCATAATTTCAAGCCATATTCAGAGGTGTGATGGTTTAGTCTCTAAGTATCCATCCTCAATGTCATGATGTTCAATGTTGGAGATGGAAGCTTTAAAACCTAAGTCTATTTTCTGTGTAGAGGTAATAAACCTTGCTTAGGTTTTCATTGTTAGTGCTTGATGACAGTACTTTGAGGATCTTGAGATAGGTAGGGGATAATAGAAAGGTTCAATGTCAATATTTTCTTGTAAACACAGTCCCAATGGTAGCCATGTTTAGTGTAGGTCTATAGTGCAAGGGTTGAATATAGTCACAATGATTAATATGAATGATATCAAACATTGATAGGAGGGTTTCAAGCTTTCTAAGGCACAATGAGCATAAGATATTTTTAGCATGCTAAACAAAATAAACTCAAGTTTTAGACCTTGCATATCAACTCAGGGATACCCATACAACCATAAGCAACAATAATGCTTCATGACCTCAACATAACCTTTGCAAACATTAAAGGGTTAACAGTCATATGTCATGAACTAAGGACTAAAATGGCTATGATAACTTTATTACTAGTAAAAAATGGAGGTTGTGTTTTCACCATGACAGTAAAGGGTGGTAAAGACCATGATGAAGAGAAATGCATGAGAAGCCTTCTCTCCATTCTCCAATGTGTCCCACAATTTTTAAGCCCCATTTTGTCAATGCATTGAGTGAATATAGCTTGTTGTCTGATTACAAAGCGACGTTTTATGGACAACCAAACATAAAACTGTAGATTGAAAGGGGGCATTCCTCATTCATGGGGGGTTCTATCAACCTTTACTAAGGGGCAATAGATAATGACTATGTGGTATTGATGCATACAAAACAAATTTCACTAACCTTGATACCTTCAAGAGACTATGAATGGTATGACAGTAATAAAGGAGCAACAGTCATAATTGATGGTAAAGGGAGGACAAAAAAATCAAAATGCATTAAGTCAATGGTAAAGGATAGTTCAACAAGAAGCCATGAGAATAGTTAAGTTCCAAGGATTAAGCATAAAAAAGGCAGAGTTTCAAATAGTGAAAGTCATGATCGTTGAAAGAAGTCAAGATGACTGTGGCAGTGATATCAATTAATCACCTTGAAGACAACAAAAGGACAATGATTTGCATATAAACCTTAAGAGGACAATCACATGCCATGGTACAAAAGGTAGTATGATCAATTCAATGCATAACAATAGAGTCAACATCAAGGAGCAATAATATAAAGACATTATTGCCTAGAAGGCTAAGTTGAGCTCAAGTTTGAATATAAGACCTTGTATCATTCAATCATCTAACAAATCATACAAAAAGTTGAATTAGGTCATGCAAATAATCAGGAGGAGTTAGAGGCCTAAAAATACAATAGTTCTAGTTGGGTCATGCAAAGTTGAATTGGGTCATGCAAATACAATAGTTCTAGTTGAGTCCAACACCCCACGTGGGTGCAATATCAGTCAAGGCAAGTTTTCAGCCTACAAATAATCAGTTAAGAGCAGTTCTAAGGCCTTTTTTGCAGGGTTTTCTCTCATGTATGAACCAAAGGAAATTCATCATGCAAATTAGAGAAGATTTCAGGGAAGAAGACAATTAGTTCAATCATTGTTGAAGTTTATCATGAGTTTAAGAGCTCGAGTTCATCACTAATCTTTTCTTTTAGTCAAAAAAGAAGTTTTTTTTATAAAACTTCTTCTATTCTTCCTTTCATAGTCAATTCTTTCTTTCTGCTGGCATACACAACAAAGCACGGTGTATTGTAACTCAAATTCCTCAAAGTATTTTCAGTATTTTAGAAGCATTTTCAGTTTGTAACAACGAAGATTCCTTTTAGTTGAATAATGAGCACTAGTTTTTTCGCAAACATCTTTTGTGTTCAATATGAAAAATAAATGATTTGATGCATTTATTATTTTTTCCTTATAAAACCTTTAAATATGTCTTGTTTATGCATTGTGGAAGCAAAATAATTCATGTTAAATGTAGGTTATGAGTTGTGTTAGAATGTTTTAGTATTTGGGGTTATAAAACTTGTTTTCCTTCATACAAAGACTAAATACAGACCTTCTCATTAAACATTTACGTATTTCATTATTATTCTTGAGGTATGAATAGGTAAACATCTTTGTTTGAATCTAATTGTGAGTTTAGAGCAGCCAATAGAGTTTAAAAATTGGTGCATCACCTCCTAGTAGCAGTAGAGTTTCATTTCCAAAGTAATCTCTTCCCCTTTTTCGAATAAGTTTTAGTAGTTTGTAGGAGGTGTTCAAAGGGAACCAACTCATAATCTGGAGGTTCATCCTCATCTTAAGCAAACCCACAGGCTTGAGGATGTCCCCATGTTGCATAAGATTTCCAAGCTTTAAAGTTTATCATTTAGGGCACAATCCTTCGTGACAACAAGAATATCTAATAGATACATCAACAAGTTAGGTTCAAATTGCAACATGCATAAACAAGAAGTATAAGAAGTGAGTTGATTTGAACTGAAGAATATTTTAAAAAAATAGAGACATGGTCATTGTACATCTACACAGGGAAAGGTATCTCTAAGGTGCCTATAATAAGTTAAAGGCTAAGAAAATTGGGCCATTCAAAATTATGAAGAGGATAAATGAGAGTGCCTACCTAATTGATTTTCTTGAAGACTTGCACATTAGTCCTATCTCTAATGTTATCAACCTATATTTATACTCAACTAGAGAAAATGATGATCAAGTAGAAGATGAGCATAATGATAAGTAAATTGATCATTGGGCCAAGAACTTGCCAAAGGAGAAAAGAGAGCAAGTGGAATGAGTGTTGGATACTAAATTGTGTAAGGACGCTAAGGTAGTGAAATAATTTCCTACACTAATCTTGAGAGGAGGAAAATGCAAAACTTTACAAATCTTTTCAATAGTTATAGAAACTTAAATAGAAAAAAACATTCATACCACAACACAATGATTTACATGGGGAAACCCTTTCAAGAGAAAAAACCCACACTCCAAAATCCACCCAATATATTATTCAAAAATCACAAAGATTATAATATACTTGCAAGGCAAGCTTCTCATAGAAGTATCACCAACCAAAGATCTAGAGGCAACACAACCTCTATCAAACACTCATAATACATCACAATACACAACTGTAATACAATGCCCTCATAAAATAGGGTTACCTTCTAGGGCAAGTCAAGCTAATAAAATATTGGTCATCAGATCTAAGACCAAATGATGAACAGTTCATATTTACAATAATAAAATATAAATAAATTTTTCCTTTTGGGGGTGCAACCCTCGAGCCCCTACCGGGGCATGCTCCCCTTGGAGCCCCCATGAGGGGGGGACCCCCTGTGCCCCCCTATCATTGTCATATCAACAATACCTTATGTAATTGCAAGGTTGAGACACATTTTCCCAACAAATTGATGAATACATGATCCAAGTTTTATAAGCTATATTTTGTTAAGTGGGGAGGTTTGTTAGATACTTATAACTTTTGGACCACAAAACTAAATTACTTAAGCATAGTTGAACACCACCTTTTGGACTAGAACTAGGAAGTTTAGATTTTTGAGAGGAGGGGAGGATAATGTGGAGCATCTTCCTCAACCTTCTCCTTTATATGACCTGCCAATTGAATGTGACTCAATTTTTTTAGGAATTTGCTTTTACTATTTTTAGTTAATAGTTTGGTAGTTTTGATGTTGTCAATATTTTAACTAATAACTATTACATATTTCTATTTTATATTAGAGATTAAATAGGAGTGAATAATTGTGTTGGCTTTTGAGGCTAGGGCATATAAGTAATTAGGAAGTTAGTTTTTTTGGGGAGTCTTTAGTGGGAAGGGTAGGATATAGATGAAAAGGGGAGAAACACACAACTAGGGGTTAGATAGTAGGTAGATCATGTATATTTATTCTATCATTGTGTCTTGTAGTATTTTTTGAGTATGAAAATAAAATATTATGTATTTCATATGGATCACTAGTGATTGATTTAATGATTATTTAGTTCTCTACTAGTTGACAATGTTTACATGCATGAGTTAATACAAAACATGGTATTTTCTTTGGAAAATAATTGTTAGATTTAAAGGACTCATTTGTATCAAACATATTGAATGCTATGTCATATTTTGTGATAAAAATAGGAACATTTTGTGTGCCCCCCTATTTAAACCTCTTAAACTCCACCACTTTAAAAGAAAAATAGTAGTTTAAAAATTAGATTATGAGCACTATGAATTTTATTCTTGTCATTTTTCAAATTTTTAGCGTGGTTATCTCCAATTTCTCATCTAAGATCATTTTTTTATTGATATAAAAAATGACCACATTTGACCCTCTTTAGTCCCCCTTTCCATGCACAAACTTTTTAGGAGGGGAACATTGAATACTATGTTATATTTTTTCAAAAAGAATAAAAGAACTTTGTGTGCTCCCCCTATTTAGACCTCTTAATCACCACCATTTAAAAAAAATAGTAGTTTAGACACTAGATTTTGAGCACTATGACTCTTATTCTAATCACATCTTTAAATTTGAGCATGAATATCTTTAATTTCTCATCCAAGATTAGTTTTTATTGATTTAAAAAAGTGGCCACTTTTGGTCCCCTTTTAGTCTCCATTTCCATGCACACACTTGTGTAGCGGGATAATATTTAATATTTCCTAGATACCCTAGAATTTTGATAGTCATTTCATGGTGATAAATATGTACATTGTATCACATTTTGAATGAATAAAATGAGTTTCATTGAATAATTTTTGTTATTTAGTTTTCCATCCATTTCATTTATTAATCTTTTATCTACATTTCGTTCTTGGGCCTACAACATATTTGTGAGTGCAACATGCTTTAAGATGCATGATCATTCTGGGATTCACATGCACCTTAACATGGATGAAAAATGCAATGGTGAAACTAGCATACCCATGCCATTTGCCATTTAGTTTTGTGTCAATTTTGTGGAAATATCGCTATACACATACATATCAAATGATGCATTTTTTTGTGAAATTGTGCTCATATTCCTTGCCTTCACTTGTTCCTATACACAAATATGCCTACATATTTAGTTCCCACTTATTCTTACACACATACTTTGATACATTCACCTCATCCAAGAATTTATACAATTATTTGTATACCTTCTCAAATATAACTGTTATCCACTTAGATATCTATTTCCCCACATAGGGCCAATTATCTTCCTTTATTTTCCCACCCTATGCCAACTAAGTACAATATTTCAAAGTTTGATGCTATGTGCTTGCTTTTAGGGTATTTATTAACTCATCCTAGAATCCTCTCTCATTCCATAGCATTAAAAATGTATTCAATAGTAAAATGTTTAGATATGGTGCACTAGAAGTAGTAACAAATATGCATACATTATTCTAGGGATCTTGTCTATTATCTTCAATCTTGTTCACACATTTCTACAAGATGATCTAGGAGAACACACCCCTTTGCAACACAACAATCCCACTCCAAGGTATTTCTAAATACAACTAATCTATATATACTAGATACGATAGAAAAAGTAGATGGGAACTAGGCGAGCATTAAAGCAAGGTCAAATATGGACACATAGGACAAGTTTACGATTGCAAACTAGATTTGAATCTATAAACTTGATCAAGAAGAAACAAAATTTAGGATAGGATCCAATGCATTATATTGATAAATATGCCATATTTTCTAAGACAAAAATAATTTAGATCCAATTTTTTTTATCAAAGACATATTTCTTTTGTCAACAAATTAAATTCATTTATTTTTTATATATTTACTTTTGTAATACACTAACCATAAAAAATTCAATCATTAATCTAAATTAATTTCCTTATATTACTTTAAATTAGCCTAAATTAACTTTAAGAAAAGCTTGCTTTCCTTTACAATGGTTAACAATACTTTACCTTACATAAATTAATATAAACATTAACACTTTTCAATTAAAATATAACATAATTACTTTAGTCATAATCTTTGAGATCGTTCAGTCATTGTTGATGATGGGGTGGAAAAAAATAAAAAATTCTCAGCAGGGCTTAAAAAACAAAAAAAAAAATCTTCGCACTGAACTCTCGACGAAAAATGTAGCTATCAATCAATTATAAACTTACGGTGAAAATTATGACTCACCATATCAAAATAAATCAAAATCATTGATCTCGACGATACTGATAATGATAGCTTCATCGTAAACCAGGTTGGTGAGGATCTCTCACGCTTCACGCTGGTTTTTCATTTGCCAAAGGTGGTGAAGTACTTAACTACACTACATTTGTACTTGTTCCACATTTGTGCTCAAAACCAGTTTAAAGAACCAAAAAATGAAAGATTAAATATAAATTTATTGGTTCCGGCACACTCACAACATTTCATATTTGGTATGATTTTGTATTTTCTGGTTTAAAGGAATAAAAATTAAACACTGTCTGGGAGGCCATCATTAAATTGAATTCCTTTCTGGGAGATCAAAGTACAACACACGTTCTGCGCATTATTTGGTACACTGAACAAGAAGGTCAGAAATATGATTCTGATGTGCAATTTCAGCAGGTCAGGTCGTATTCATAGCGGCTGCAGTGTACAACTCAAAACCTGCGAAAGCCGTAAGTGTTGCCCAAAGCCTACTAATACTAGGTGTCCAAAGTTATTGGCATTAGCATTTGTTGCCCTCTTGGAAGTGCCCTATAATTCAGCATTTCAGTGGTTGAAAACAGCTTAAGCTAATTGTTTTCTTGATGGAGTTGGATGGGGAGCTGCTGAAAGAGAGCATTGGGGCTTTCATGGAGTTACTGGTGGAGCCCACCCTCCAGAAATATGGCCGCAGTGAAGATCCATCTCCTGCTGCCCATCAACAAGTTGCCGAGCAGGTATCATTATCACTATGACTAATGGTGTGCTTTAATCCGTTTTCTTCTGAATTTACACATTTTTCTCAGCTCTTGCTAAATTTTTTTGTCTTGGGTTTATTTTTCCTGAATATAATGTGCAAATATCTGTTTTCTAATTTCCGAAGAGTGTTTAAATAAGAAATGCATTGGAAACATCTCCTCTCTAATCTGTAGAGGCAATACCACGGCCCATTTGTTTTAAAATCTTTCTAGTTTTAACATCCATTCATTATCTGCAAGAGGAGTGGCAAGGTTAAAAAAAAAATGCTATTGCAAAATGTGTTTATTAACATACTTGTTTTTCAATCCTTGTGTTTTTAACATCTAATCATGGTCTGCGCAGAGAAGACCGGCCTACGTAAAAAAATACTCTGTTGCAAACTTTTTTTTATATAAAATTTTTAGTTGCCAGGATTTCTAGAAGTGTTCGCTATTTATGAACTAGTAATGCTTTCAGATACCTGTCCTGAATAATTAATATTCTTATGGGCACACATTATGTATATTTTGGTTTGGATGGGCGAGCTCTCTGTCTTAGTGTGAAGGAGGGAAATACTTTTCCCATGGACAAAAGGATAATGATGCAGAGAAAGTTAGCCGAAGCCTCCTAGAAAATTTGGATTCTTGGGATCGGCAACTAGAAGGTGGGTCTAATGAGTGAGAGAAAATGCTTTGGCAAGTCAACAATAACTGACAAAGCTGCATCAAGTCTACGGGGATTTGTGCAAAGACGAGTATATATGATAACTGGTTTTCAAAAGATTTTGTATGGGCTTCGTTTTTATAACATACAGATTTTCAGATAACCCAACAGCTAAACATGGGAGTTGCTTACACATCCCATAACAACATACACATCTCAAACAAATTCTAATTGGATCTTAACCCAAACACATCATAGGGCAAATATATTCAATACCGAAGTTGTCAATGGTTAATATATCCAAGTTTCTCTCCAGTAATCTACTTTTAGCATCAGAAGAATTAGAACTGCAGTCCACAACAGAGAATTGTGTCCGTTATTTCAGCTTTAACTACACTTCCCAAATAAGTACCCACTGACTCATATGCCACACCAACACACATCATGATCCTCTGCGGCAAAAGCTGCTTGAAACCATACCTATTATAAAGAACTAGAAAAAGACAAATGTCAGAAAACCAATAAGAATCTCCACGACTGTTCTTATATCAATACTAGAAATCTGAAAATTCACCTCGGTATAAATATTAAGTTGCAACAGATACATAGCGACCTCCTTTTTCATAGAATTATACTAATGAAGCTTCTATTTTTATCCCCTACTAAGAGATGGAAGAGAAGCTTTTATGAGGATTACTCAAATCCTGTGATTTTCGTCTTTAAGCTATCTATAAAATTTCTGTGTGTCATCTTGCCTTCTGCATTATCAGTAGTCCATCCAAGATTTTCCTCATATCTGGAATATTTTAGTTATTGTTTACAGATTGCTTCTTTGCTTATAGGTCAATTGTTGACCTATAACAACTGTGTCCAACTAGCTTCATCTTTGTTATCCTCCATGCTCAAAAGGACTCCTTGATGTGCATTCATTTCAGATACAGATGCAACTATTATATGGAAGCTTGAATTTCAGTTTTCCTTAGATATCTCATTGAAGGATAGGCCATTCTGATGATGGTCAATGGTATTGGTATCTACACAAATATATGTTATCTTTTCACAGCTACATTCAATGGCGTACAGTTACACAGTAAACTTATCCGTAGAAAAGGTTTTAGAAATTTATTCAATTGAATGAAGAACATAATATTATTACATAAAGGCAAATTGAGGGTGACATTTGTGTTCATTTATAGAATGCTGCACCAATAGACTTGAACCTTAATTTTGTAAGCAGACACTGTTTCAAGTTGGATTCCCATACATCATATTTCCTCAATAGGGGACGTTCCAACTTATTGTTCAATTTTCAAGTATATGATTCTTGCCATTTGAATGCCAGAGGACAATTTCGTCACTTGCCTGTTTATTTATAATAACCTCCTATTATGTGGGCCAGTTAAACTCTTCACCGTCTTCAGTATGAATACTATATTCCACAGTTTTCCACCATAAGGCCACGAATAATAGATGTGAGTAATTTTATTATGAAGATGCTATGATATAAAGAATTTTAATTATTACATACAAAATTTATAATCAGATTTTATCACTTACAGTTTTTACAATTATTTATTTATTTTTTCTGAATTTTACCACACACCCACACTCAAATGTGTATATATACGCACAGTATGCATGTAGAGATAGGTCTATTTCTGAAGAAACTTCAACTATATAGCAAATCTCAAAAGCCTTGGAGGCCACAAGGTGAGATACTAAAAACTGAAACGAAAGCTTAACAACTATCAGAAATGAATATAAAAGATGAAACAGAGAATTAAAGGTTCTACTTGAAAAATAAACACAAACACAGGAGGAAACAGAACAGATCAAATTGGCTCAAAATAGAGCGCTGCAAAACACAGGCTAGAGCATTTCATTTATAGATGAATTTGAAATAAATACAATATACACTGTCGCAAAGAGTTAGCTAAGAAATTAATAATGAGCAGTTGAAATAGGATTCAACGTGGATGATGTGAGTCGGCTGCAGGTGGCTAAGTCGGCTAAGATGTTGGCTATGTGAAAAACGTGCATATAATTAATTTATTCTAACATCCCCCCATAAATTAATTATACTAATATCCTCCCATAATCTAGAATATATGGGTCCCGACCTAATGCCTTGTTAGGTACCCATTTACAATTATTTACTAATATGATGGTAGACATTCACAATAATCCCCCCTGAATGACAACCATCAAATATTTATATGACTTCTCTCAAACCTAAAAGACCTCTAAGATATACAAACTGAGGTTCACATAAAGCCTTCGTAAAGAGATCAGCTCTCTGATCTTCTGATTTACAATACCTAAGATTAATCACCTGTTGCTTTATGAGATGCCTGATATAATGGTGATAGACTTCTATATGTTTTGTGCGAGCATGAAACACTGGATTCTTGGACAACATAATGGCACTTTGATTGTCACAATGAAGCAAAGAAGGCCCTGTCTGATGTTGTTTGAGTACTGAAAGAATAGCTCGCAACCAAGTGATTTCTTTAGCTGCCTCATTTGCTGCAGTATATTCAGCCTCTGTAGTTGATAAAGCAATAGTAGATTGCTTCTTACTACACCATGAAATGGGACCAGAACCTAAAGAGAGAACATAGCATGTAGTTGACTTGCAATCATCTGCACAACCTGCCCAATCTGAATCAGAATACCCAACAAGCTGTAGATCTCCATGAGGAGAATAATAAACACCCATATTCAAAGACCCTTTTACATATCTCAATATTCTTTTTGCTGCCATCCAATGTGGAGCTTTAGGAGAACTCAAAAATTGTGAAACCACACCTACTGCAAAAGAAATATCTGGTCGAGTGTGAGTCAAGTAGACAAGACTACCAACAAGTTGCTTGTATAAGGTAGGATCAACATCTTCACCATTCACATCCTTAGTCAACTTCAATCCTGGAGCAACTGGAGTAGACACATCTTTGCAATCTTCCATCCTGAACTTTTTCAACAAGTCTAAAGCATACTTGGTTTGAGAGAGGTAAATTCCATCATCTTTCTGCCATACTTGGATGCCAAGAAAGTAGTGTAGAAAACCAAGATCTGTCATCTCAAATGAATCTTGCAATTTTATCTTTATGTCACTGATCTGATTCATGTTATGTCCTGTGATAATAAGATCATCAACATAAAGTACAATAATGATTATTCCACCATCATCAAATTCCTTCACATACAAGTTTGGATCATGAGGACTATTATGGAAGCCTTGAGTTTGGAAATACTCATCAATCTTAGCATACCAAGCCCTTGGAGCTTGTTTCAAGCCATAAAAGTGACTTCCTTAACTTGCAAACTAAGTGTTTCTGACCTGGATTTTCAAATCCCTGTGGTTGAGTCATATAGATTTCTTCATCAATTTCACCATTCAAAAATGCATTCTTAACATCCATTTGGTGTAAAGGCCACTTGAAATGTGCTGCTAATGCTATAATAGTCCTGACGGTACTGATCCTCGCTATACCCTTTGAATACCCTTTGGCCACCAGTCTTGCCCTGTGTTTTTCAATGCTTCCATCTGTCTTGAACTTGGTCTTATATACGCACTTATTGTTGATCACATTCTTGCCCTTGGGCAAGTGCACCAATTCCCATGTTTTATTCTTGATCAAAGAGTCATATTCATTCTGCATAGCTTGTTCTCATTCATGTTTTCCTTTAGCCTCATCATATGTTTGAGGATCATTGGTCTTCATTATGGTGGTCATTAGAGCATAATTAATTTGTTGAGTCTTTTGATAAATTTCTTGAAGACTCTTGGTCTTTGGAGGTGGACTACATTCTTCAACTGCACTAGAAGTTTCCTTGGAAATTTCATTGGTTTCAAAGGATTCACCATTATCTATTTCCACTTGTGGAATAGGAGAGGATTGTATCATATCCTCAAACCCCTCATTAAACTTGACATCCCTACTTGTGAACACATCCTCCACACTAGGATCATACAACCTGTATCCTTTCCTTTGATCATCATAACCCACAAAGATGCACTTAACACTCATCTTATCAAATTTATTTTCTCTAATCTCATCTGGTATGCGAGCAAATGCTTCACATCCAAATACTCTAAAATACTTAACATCTGGTTTCTTTCCACTCCACGCTTCTTCGGGAGTGATATTCTCCAAACAAGTTGTAGGAGATCTATTCAAGACATGAGATGCAGTATTGATAGCCTCGGCCCAAAGAAACAAAGGAAGACCCTTGGATTGTAGCATGCACCGTGCCATTTCCACTAAGGTCCTATTCTTCCTTTCAACAACACCATTTTGCTGAGGAGTATATCTATTAGTCATTTCTCTCTTGATTCCATGATATTCACAAAAGGATTTGAACCTGTTGTTGACACATTCTCCACCATTATTTGTTCTTATTCTCTTGATCCTCTTCCCACTTTGATTTTCCACAAATGCTTTGAACATTTCAAATTTGCTAAACACTTCATCTTTTTGCTTAAGGAAGTAGACCCAAACCTTCCTTGAAAAATCATTAATGAATGTTAAGATATACCTAGCTCCTCCCTTTGATGGGGGATTCATTGGCCCACATAAATCACTATGGACAAGTTCAAGAGATTTACTTGCCCTCCAGGAGGACCTTTCAAACTTGTCCCTATGTTGTTTTCCAACCATGCATCTTGTACACACATTTGTGTTTACCTTTATCCAAGGTAGTCCATCAACCATATTCATCTTTGAAAGCATAGACAAACTTTGATAGTTTAAGTGACCAAACCTTTGACGCCACAACTCACTTATGGAGGAACTTGTAGTAATGTAAGCTTTCTTATCAACAGATGTTAAAACTTTGTAGATGCCATCACTCTCAACTCCTATAGCCACAATTTTGAATCCATCATTATTGTTCTTGATTAGACACTTATCTCAATAAAACTCCACCTTATAACCATGTTGAGTTATTTGACTCACTGAGAGAAGATTTTTTGTTAACTTAGGTCCAAGATTCACATCTGTTACTTCCAACTTCTTACCATCATGTCCTTTCATTGAAATGGAACCTATTCCTTCAATTGCATGTGAAGTATCATCCCCAAGAAATATCCTTGCACCTTTTGTTTCTTCTAAAGAATTGAAGAAGTTTTTATTGGCTAGCTCCTGAATCAATATACCATGTGTCATTTGAGTTTCCTTGAGTAGCCAAAGAGGCTATCATTATATTATGATCACCATCTTCTTGAGCAAAATTTGATTGCCTTCTTTGAACAAATTTTCTTTGACCTCCTGCATGTGATTTCCTAGGACATTGATCACTTTTATGCTCTTCTTCCCCACAATTATAACATTTGATATCTTTTTCTCTTTTAAAATGATCTTTATTGTTTCTCATCCATTTTGTGCCTTTTGAAAACTATTCCTCTGTTGATTATCCCTCAATTGATTCCATTGCCTTTGATTATTTCTGTGTTTTTGATTAGTGGAAAACAAGTTTTGAATGGACCCGAAACCATTTAACAAGAAGTTTTGAATGGACCCAAAACCATCAGATTTTGAAGGGACTCAAAACCCAAACTAAGATGGTCAAGCTGCCCAAAGAATAGATTCAAAAACACCCAGTAGCAAAATAGAAACACAGCCAGCCAACAGCGAGCAAACAACCCAAGATTTTACATGGATCTTGAACCCATTGGTTTTGACCGGACCAACAATCCTCTACAACAAGATTTTTGCAAGGTCCTTAAACCCAAACCTATGGATTTTGAAGGGATCCACAACCCTGTACAACCAGGTTTTGGCAGGGACCTTAAACCCAAGGATATTGCTTGCAACAACAAGCATCAACGCACGAGTTCTTGAAGAAGATTAGCCTTTCCATACCACTGGAAGAAACACCTAAAACATAGATCATAAACCAAGCCCCAACATCAGAAGAAACTGAGCCCAACAATATACCCTCTCCACCTCTATAGGAGAGGTCACCACAAATACACAAGGCTCCAACAATGTTCCACAACAACTAGCTGTTCTCTCCACCTCTATAGGAGAAAAAACTAGGCTCGTCCAATCCACCGTAGCCACAACACCCCTTATCCTTGAGAGTGAGCACCACCGAGAACAACTTGCTTTTCAAGATCTCCACCTCCATAGGAGATATAGGAAAGAAGTCAACAGAAAGGCCATCATCCACTCTCTTGCAGCCAAAAGACAGGGCTTCATCAGCCTCCCAACACCACTTCCAGGCATAATCAGTAGCATCGAGCTCCACCTCGATAGGAGAAAGGTCACCTTCAGCCACATCCATCTCCCCCTCAATAGAAGATAGGAACACCTCTATAGGAAAAACCAGAGTAACCTAGAGATGCAGAAAATGAAGCACAAAAAGCAAAGCCATGGAACCAAGAAGGAGAGGGACAACATAACCCTCACCACAGAGAAACCCAAGAGTCAAAAAAAAAAACGCAGAAAAAACTAGACTCCATCATAAGGAAGGTCACATGCCAAAAGGATTCCAAAGGAGTCCAAAACAAAAACACCTCTCCTGAAAGATCAAAATAAACGAAGGGGTTCAAGGAGAGAAGAGAAATAGAGAAACTGCCATATTTTTGCCACTGGGATAGAGAAGAAGCTGAGACATCCAAAGAAGCCCACAAAAAAAAAAAACATGAAGCCCTCCCAGTCGGGGCAGAAACAGCTTCCACACAGACCCACATAAATATGAGCAACAATAGAACCCCCTAAGATGAATATGATATCAGAAAATTGCAGGGGCCAAAGAGTAAAAAGAAAACAAATCCTCATAGGGTCTGAGACCTCCATCAGGCAGCCACACAGGAACCAAGCCCCATGAGAGCATCTGTCATAGACAAAAGCCAAATGGGGACAAAAAGCACCAACGAAATCTCCCCCCATAAGCACCAACTCCTGAGGAAAAGAGTCCTCAAGCCAGAAAGATGACCGAACATAGCAGTAGAGAGCCAAAGCCCAGTCCTTCCACACCAGAACAATCAGGGCAAGACAATCCCTAGCAGTCCCCCTGCCATCAACATTTGAATCTGCTCCAACCTCAACAATATCGCCGGTGGAGAATCCAATACCAAGCCCTGAACAGAGGATAGCACGGGACGCACCAAGCCTGCGGAGAAAGGTGACCCCGGGAGAGGAAGCCGTACCTCCCACCCAAACAAAAGCTCTCACGGCCCTCCCTCTACACCAACACAACAAAAAAAGGAGATAGGGGATCCAATGACCACACCATTCGCTGCATCACCTGCCTCAGAGACACCCTCGATCTCTTCTAAAGCCCCCACAATGTTGCTCCCACCAGAATAGCCGCTCTCCCTCCTCAGCTCCGAAATAGGCATCTCCCGCACAACACCCCAAAGGAGCTCGCCCGTAGAAGGAAGGAAAACCTCCAAAAAGTGCAACGCAGATTATTTCTGTGTTGATTCCCTTGATTTTGATATGATTTATTTTGATTGTAGTTCTTATATTTGCCTCTAGCCATAAATGCTTGAGAACTCTTGCTAGACTCACCTGTGAAATTTTTAAGCCTCTCCTCTTCATTTAACAAAGCTCCATACACTTCTTCTAATGTGATATTCTCAAATTTTCCAGTAAGCTCTAATGTGTGGATGAAGTTATGATACTCATTAGGAAGACTTTCAATTAAAAAATCTATAATTTCAGAGTCTTCATATTCAACCTTCATCATTGCAAGTTGATTTCTTAAGTTTTTCAATTTTGCAATATGATCATTCATGCTATCTCCTCCCTTCATTTTAAAATGAGTTAATTGCCTTTTGATGTCCATCACTTTTAATTTGCTAGTTCTTTCATACATTGTTTGCAAAGTTTCCCATATTTTCTTTGTTGTTTTCAGATCCTGAACATGAGACCTTATCTCTGGACTAATTTTCCATAAAATGGTAGGCCGTGCATTCATATCCATTTTATTCCATTTTTCATGCTTAGTTTCATCTACAGGTTTGTCTTCTACTGCTAGCTCCCATAAGCCTTTCATTTGTAAAATCAATTCCATCGCACATTTCCAACTTGCATAGTTAGAACCATCCAATTTTGCATTAACCACAATATTAGAGATCTCAGAGGCAGCCATAGCAAGAACAAAATAAACTCTCAAGACACACAAACACAGGGGCTTAAAGAATAAGGCCCCTACCAACACACACAATGGAATTTTTTATTATCGTGCCTTGATGTTGGCCTTCTTATGAACCAAACAAACAAGGACTTTTGCAAATTTGTGACTTACAATTATGAAGGAGAGTTTCACCAATCTCTTCACTTCAAACAAGGACTTTTGCAAATTTGTGACTTACAATTATGAAGGAGAGTTTCACCAATCTCTTCACTTCAACAAGAATTGTCAAAAATTTACAATATGACAACTTCCAATGAACATTTCAAACTGTGTGAACACACACCTTCAAATTTTCACTTAATAGTGTCAAACCTCCTTAAATCAACGAGAACTCAAGATCTCTTTTCGCAACTCCCAGGCGACAGCTTCTACTTGGCAACAAGGCTAATGATTTCTTCTTTCGTGGACTGGCTGTACCAGGTAACACAACCAACATGTTTGGTTCCAACGTGATTGCAGCAAATGGGATGAATGGCAACCATAGTTTGTAGATAAAAAAAAATGATGGCCTTCACATATGAGTAAAATCACAAAACTCAGTCTTCTAGATCAAATCGTGGTTGAGTGAGGAGCATCACTACCTCCAAAGCAGCACACCTCTCTCTCCAACACAAATCACGGCTCTTTCCAAGGCTGAATGCCTCTCTCGACAATGCAAATCACACATGTCTGCAGAGAGAAATATCTAAAAAAGAACAGATTAAAACCCGTGTCTATTGAAATCATAGTTACAAGACTTGGACTCGCCTTAGACTCGGTAACCCGATTTTTTACTCGGACTTGGACTCGGACTTGGAGCCCAGACTCGCCCAAGACTTGGCAAATAGAAAAACCCAAGAAATTCAGAGATTTTTAAGGATTTAAAGCTTGTTTCATGCACCCTTTAGTAAATAAACCTTAAATACACAATAACATCATGAAATAGACACTACTATGATCCTATACACAAACATATATCGATCACATATGTTGGCGTAACAACTAACACCTCTGGAGTGCAAGTTGGTACGGACAGCTATGCACACTACGCAATGAGTGCTCTTCAAATTAGGAGGGGAAGCTCCCTCGTTGTGCTTGAAAAGGGAAATAAACTAAATTATATCTTGTCTTTTTGTCTCAGCTGTAAGAGGTACAAGGCTTTCACGAAAACTCTATACGTTGCAGCTAAGTATTTTCTAGTTTTGCAAGACTTAACTACAACACACAAAACTAAGTAACTTAACTATCCAATCCCCTCAAGAATTCAGAGCATGAGGAAACGGAGCGGGAATGATTATCTGACGATAAGCCGGGTACAAACTCACAACGTGAAGGCAAGGTGGCACAACTATCTACTTGTCTGAATAGGCTTATTGGAAACGACAACACACGATAAACCAAGTATAGATTCTCAACTTGAAGGCAAGGTGGCACAACTATCAGCTCAATCTGAATAAGTTTATTATTCACACACATCACATGATAACCAAGTACAGATTCTCAACTTGAAGGCAAGGTGGCACATCTATTAGCTCAATCTGAACGAGTTTATTGAACACATAACATGAAGGATAGCCAACTAGGACATGTTGATGTGTTTTTCGTGACCGCACCAACGCAGAATAAAGTCGCCAACGGCTACCCTATTCTCTCTTGATCAAAGTATCCAGCATGCTAAGATTGCTAGAAAGTTCATGCGTTCAACTCCAAGGTTCTTTCAGTGCGAATAGGCTTAGTTGGCTCAATGTGATTTGCTGGTATTTCAAGGGGACTTATGAAATTGTTCAACAGCAGAGGAAGGAATTCAAATACTCGGAAGATTTGTCTATGAAGCGCGGGTTTCCTATTCTAATCATAAAGTACTAAATTGAAATGGTGTAAGGTTTAGAGATTCTAAATCTATTCTAAGGCGTGGGATATGGCGATCAATCTTCACAAGCTTCAACCAAGCTCTGCTTTGCCTCACTTCGGACAACCTCCACAGAACCGGTGCAATCTTCAGAGGAGTAGCTCAAGGTGTTCAGATCATAATTCAACGCGAAGACACCGTCACAATGACGCATACCAACGTGTGAATCACAAACGAAGTTAAGTCCACGATGTTCCAGTTGACCACGCAAGGCGAACTCACCATCAACGAGCCCACTAGTGGTATGGATAGACGAAGTTTGCCCAAACTGAAGGCCACATTCCACAATTAACATCTACTTGCATGGAATGAAAATTATATTACTTTGAACTATTTTACGCTACCATTTGAATCGGAAGGACGAAGAAACCTTGTTAGCTACTCACAACAAAGACGAAATTCACCATCAATGAAAAACTCTTTTATTGAGAGAGTGTTCACAACAATTTCTTACAAAGTTTTCAAAGGGAAAACTTTCCCTCTTCTTCAACTACACTATCAATCTATACTAAGCTACTTCTAATTTGTCTCTCTACTCTATATCTACTGTCTAACTCTAAGCTAATGTCTAATGAGATACAAATGAGGGGGACTCCCCCTTTTATAGTTGGCCAAGTCCAACGGACGGCTCAGATTACAATCGGCTGGATGGCCCAGATTGTGCCACCTTAGCCCTAAACAAGATTCGCCCTAAAAACTGCCACAAAGAGGAGGGGTAATAAATGAGCCATTAATGGCCACCACCTTCTAGAAGATTCCCGTTTGTAGACGCGTTCACACTGCTCTATTGTTCACGTTCTGATATCTCCACAGCTCCGATTGACTTGAAATTTGAATGACGCGCTCCTCACCACGTGACCTGCTTGCTAGCATCGGCGCATGCACCTGATTTGCTATTTTTAGCCTGTTTCCAAAATGACTTACTATAAATAGTAAGTGCTCCGTTTGACTTGAAATTTTACCAGCAGATAGCCTGAAGGATGCTGATCGTGGTGGTTTACACCGGTTTTCGAAAATTCTGACTTTTTACCCCTCTTTTCAGGTCCCGAAGCTGGAAACCCTAATTTGCTCCGCATGCGTATCAAATGGTCTCCGTTTGCCCCCGTTTCTGTTGCATTGCGATCAGCTCGTGATTCTGAAGCGCTGGGAGGCGGCTGCCAGGACGCACCTGCTAAAAATAGTAAGTTCCGTACTGAGTGACCATCTCCATTTGCATGTCATATCACTACGTAGCTCTCGAAAAACCCATAAGGAATCATCCGACATGCAAAAGAAACCCTGACATGCAAACCCTAAAAATAGCCTCCGAAGGCTGAACTCTGAAAGTTGTCGTCTCGCTTTGCATGTTATACCATTGCGAAGGTCGCGAAAAACCCAGAAGGAATATGCAGACATGCGTTGAAAAAACTCTGCATCTAAGCCCTGAAATCTGCTCCGGAAGCTGAACTGCTAAAAATAGTAAGTTGTCTATTTTCGCTCAAATTTTGCATGCGAGCAGCTTGATGTGTTCTGAACACAGTGTGACAGTCCGAATTTCAGAAATGCTGACGGATTGCCTGTAATTGCATACTTACTAAAAATAGTAAGTACTTCAGAATCTGATGAAAATTTGCTGAGAGCCTGCTGGAAGCATACTGACAACAGTGTTAGCCTCAGATTTCGATTTATTCACCTCGTTTGACCCTGGACAGACCAGGAAAGATGAAACCCTAATTTTCAGACTTGGCCAAAATTTCACGTTTAAGCTTATCGGCAGAGAAATCCCCAGAGAGGCAGATAGAAAAGAGATGGAAAGAGAGAGAGAGAGAGACAAAAACCCAAGCCAAAAGACCAGAATGAAGCAAAAATTAGGGGTCCCCATTTTGAATGGGGCGATGTGTGAAAAGGTCACAACATTTGGCATCCCCACGGGAAAGTGTTGAAAAAAACTTTAAGAATTGAACCTTGATTAATCTTCCTCGAACCATCATACAAAAGGATACTTACTCAAAAGGGGAGAAGAATCCGATATTGGATCAAAACACTTTTATCCAAGACCTCGTGAGTGTGTGCATTCGTTCCATTTCTAAACCATCTCGACATCCGGAATCAGCCGCGGCAAGTTATATAAATATCTTAACTTCAAAAGCATCCTGGACATTGCCTCGCTGCCAGTCAGGCATCCATAGCCCCGACGAGGTTGTCGCTACAATTCTCACGAATATTGCTCCACTGCCGGTCAGGCGTCCATAGCCTCGGTGGAGTTACTCGTATGTTCCCAAAACCAATATTTCATGATATTTTCATTTTTTCACTTTTCATTCTTTTATTTTTCTTTTCAGATATTTCTTTTGAGTACATTTTCTTTTCTTCATTTGATTTCTCCGTCAATCCCTCAATTGGCTGGCAAGCAATGAAGCCTCCAATGGGTTTGAGAATTGTAGTGGCGCTGAAGCAAGATGTAAGATTTTCACCTGCTAAGACCTTTCCCAGGAAACCAAAATGACTCAAAATGGAGATAGGTAAGATTTTTAGGATCTTTAGACTCGTGTGTTAAGACACAATAACGGGTTAACCCCCCGAGACGAGTTCAATCGCTAACTGGATGATGACAAGAGGAAAACAACCTTAGTCTTTTCAAAAATTTGCACAAATTCCAGCGGAAAGAAACCATGTTGTGAGAATTAAAACCATCATTACCCCCTTCGCAATGGGAAAACCCTAAAGTCCTTGCCCATTCCAAACCAAAACCACTTGAGTGGACAACTCAAGGGAAGAACGCCAAACCAAAAATCCAAAGGGCCACAAACCAAAACCAAAACGAGACAAACCTAAAAGCAAGGAAAAGCAACGAGAAAGCAAAAACCTAATCTAACTATGTTACAAAGTAGGCTCTTGAAGAGAACCTAAGACTGGAAATAATGCCAGAGGAATTTCCCATCAACTAGAAATGGGATATCCTCTCCTATTCGTGTCCGTAACTTAAATGCATCATCTCCTAGGATTTCAGAAGCTTGACAGGGGTCCAACCATGATTTGTCGATCCATCTATTCATAACTCTTTGATGCTCAGTCAAACTTTCCAAAGCTTCATCTCTTTTCTCCTCCAAGTGCATCTGCTGAGAATACCTAGTTTGAACCCAATCTTCTTTCTTATGGACTTCTCCACATTCTTCATTTAAAGTGACTTGTTGAATCATCTTTGGGACTTGCTCCGAGGAGATCTTACTCATAGCACTTGTGTTCTCTAGATGGAAGGCCTCGTGAATTCTACATGAACTGGGTAACGACAAGTCCTTGATGGAGGCATCCTCTGTTTCTTGCTTTGCACCTTCCAACATCCTTTCATTCTTATCCCCACTTGAATCATTTTCAATCAACACTTAAGTGGAGGTAGGCGTATCTTCTAAAAACTTTTCTTCTTTCGAGCTCTACAACATGAGGACTTCTTTCTTAACGGGCTTAAATGAACCCAAATTAGTTTCCACGAACAAGATATCACTGTTTTCACCACACTCTGTGATCATCAATTTGAGCCGTGGTGTACTTTCAATTTTTATCTGATTTGGATCTCCCCTCCAAGGCAACCACATGTGGGAGAAGTCCGTTGCGATGTATCCATTCAATTTTCTGGCCCAATCTCTGCTCAATAGCATGCCATAACCATCTAGTATATCCACTCTGAATTTTGGGATCCACTGCTAGCTGCATATGGATATTACTTAACTCTCCTACAACTGGAACTTCAATCTTATCCAGCCGAGTCACTTTCTTGTTGGTCTGGAGCGGAATTATACCCAACGCCTGACATACCTTCAAAGGCATGACATTACTTGATGCACCGGAGTCGATCAAACAATTATGCAACAACTTTCCAAAAATTCTAACTGAAACTAGAAATGGGGCTGGCTCACCCTTTCCCTGATAAAATACCACTGGCTTCTTCTTTTCATTTGTTGAGGCATTCTTACTTTCATCTTTTCTACTTGATTGAAATTGATTGTCTTGAACAACCTCCTTTGGATTCTGCGTTCGCTCCTGTTTTTGCTTCTGCTCCACACGAATATTGAACCTAACTTTCTTCTTATCTTCAATCCATGACTTTTCAGGAGCGTTTGAAGAACCTTGTACCATACCTACGAAATTTTGAGGTTGTTGCGCAGCTTCCCAAGTGTCAAATGGCGCGTGAGGCACTTCTTCTACCATATTCGTGCCCTGCGTTGGACAGGACTGTGTGACAACAGGAGGATTTCTTGGTGCACTGGTTGCTTCTTGGGATGTACTCCTCACAACAGGCGTTTCATTCAAACTTCCCAGATTTGTATCTCTAACCTCTGAAATCTTCATTAGCTCATGTAAGGGGAGACTAACCTTCATCCTTTTGAATTCTTCTAACACATAAGAGCCAAGTCCTTTCACGTCCTCTCTAGGAAGACTCTCCTTTTGCCTTTGCTCAGCTTGATGAGCTGGTTGCTGAATAACTTGTTGTCCACTTCCACCTTGCGTTGCATTCGGCCGTCTGTACTCTGGAGAATCTCTAGGTAAACCTGGGTTATTGCTTGCGTTGGGGTGCGGCGGAGTTGTAAAATTATTTGGTGGTACGGATGATGTTAGAGGTTCACGCTGTTGATGGTAATTCCTCTGATATACTTTGGGAGCTTCACCTCTAGTAGTCTGAAGAGCTTGTACCTCACTTCTTCCTTCTACCAAGACGCTATTGTTGAGAGGTGGAAAAATATAACCATCTCTATGAAGAGGCTCTTCTGGTGATGCATACGTGGCGTGAACTTCTGACGGTATTTGAAACTCTGGCATCCCCATGGGAGCGTTCGCTGAAGCTGATGGAAATTGGTGATTAATTGATGGGGGTGTGTAACTTTGAAACTCAGGCGGGAAATTGCAATCCTCTATTATAATACCTGATCATACCTGGGTGCTGGGACTAATTCATATCCTGTAATTGGAGGGTTCTCTGTGACCTCTGTATTCCTTCCTTCACTCTTGAGAATACCTGCCACAACTTGGAATTCGTGGCACTGAAGTTCAGAGTGCTGGTTCGTGTTATGTAACCTACACCATCTTGATGAGGCAGTTTCGGCCATATAAACTCTATCTGCAGGACGATTTTCAGGAGGTGGCGGATTGTCCAATGGTGATGGGACACCTCCATTGTTGGGCCCAGTATTCCAGGACCTCTTCTGAAATCCTTGATTGTTATTCCTATACCCATAACTATTTTCATGACTGTATCCTTGATGGGTATCCTGATGACTCGGAGGATTATTTTGATATCCTCGGTTAGCACCTTGGTGTGCCTGATAATTTCGTTGCACAGTTGGCGTTTGATTGTTTTGATTTTTGAGGTGAGTCACCTCGGCTGACAACCTCTTCACTTGTTCTATTAAATCTTTTATCTCATCTTTCTCCTCTTGAGTTTTCACTGGCGGCATCGTATTTTGGAGATAAATAGGCTGCGTAACTTGCGTCTGGGACAAGGGCATCCCTGGATGGAGAACTAACTGACTTGATGGTGCTTGCACTTGATAAGTTGGCTGTGGAATTGCGTTTAATGCCGGAACTTGTTGATTCCATGTTGAACAAAATGTTGGCACTTGATTGTTCACTGTGACTAAGCCAGTATATAGTGAGGGTCCAGTTATATTCTGTCCTAAACCTTGACTTACTTCAATAGCTTTAGCGTAAGCTTGATTTATGTCCACCGGAGTGGGGTGAGATCTCACGAACATTGCTGTTAAAGGATCAAGTGCTGAATAGTAGCTTTCTCGAGCATCAGCAACAACATAAGGAGTGCATAACCTGGTAAGAGCCTTTTGGAACCTATTGTTGAATGCATGAATGGGCTCTTTGTCTTGTCTTCTCACTTCCGCAAATTGACGATAAAGTTCTACTAGGGTGATTGGTATACCAAACTTCCGATAAAGGCCTCCTGCATCTGCTCCCATGTTCTTATAGACCCCACTGGTAGGTGAATGAACCAAAAATGAGCCTCTTCTCCCAAAGAATATGGAAATAGGCGGCAAGCCACGTCTGCATACCCAATCTGCCTATTGCGTAGGTGACCTTCAAACATCTTGATATGGTCCTCGACCGTATAGTTAACATCATTGGCAATGAACTTAGTACAAAAATTTTCAGGATTCTTTGGCATCTCATGGTAGTCTTGAAACTCTAGCGGAGATGGGTTGGTAACCAACCATATAGCACCATTCGGAGCTGGTTGACCTCCTGGTTGAGCCATTGCTTGAACTGGTTGTCGCCGTTGATACACAATAACTTGGGCTGGTTGTTGTTGAGGTGTAGCTTGAACTTGTTTCGGCTGAGCAAACCTCGAAGCACTAGGTGGAGTTCTAAATAAGCTTGAAATTTCTTCTCCGCTTTCTTCGCTTGATTGAACTTCTTCGTTTGATAAAAATTCTTCACTTGACTTCACTTCTTTGCTTGAATGAACTTCTTTCTTCTTCCTTGATCTTGTAGGTAGCTCCAACTCCACAAAATCTTTATATGAACTGGGCGTAGACCTCAAGATTCTTTTCAACTTGTCTGGCGAAAACGAACTGATACGATCCAGGATGTAGTTGCTTCTTCTATTGGCGGTGCGTGGGATTGTTCAATCCTGAGAGAACACCATCTTTCCTCATGATAATTTTCTCCAATAGAACTTTTTGTACTTCAAACCCTTTCTATTTCAACACAACTATATGCTGTAGCTATTATTTGCATTAGCCCTCCTTCTAGCGCCAATTCTGTTGATGTGTTTTTTGTGACCGCACCAATGCAGAATAAAGTCGCCAACGGCTACCCTATTCTCTCTTGATCAAAGTATCCAGCATGCTAAGATTGCAAGAAAGTTCATGCGTTCAACTCCAAGGTTCTTTCAGTGCGAATAGGCTCAGTTGGCTCAATGTGATTTGCTGGTATTTCAAGGGGACTTACGGAATTGTTCAACAGCAGAGGAAGGAATTCAAATGCTCGGAAGATTTGTCTATGAAGCGCAGGTTTCCTATTCTAATCAAAAAGTACTGAATTGAAATGGTGTAAGGTTTAGAGATTCTAAATCTATTCTAAGGCGTGGGATATGGCGATCAATCTTCACAAGCTTCAACCAAGCTCTGCTTTGCCTCACTTCGGACAGCCTCCACAGAACCGGTGCAATCTTCAGAGGAGTAGCTCAAGGTGTTCAGATCATAATTCAACGCGAAGACACCATCACAACGACGCATACCAATGTGTGAATCACAAACGAAGTTAAGTCCACGATGTCCCAGTTGACCACGCAAGGTGAACTCACCATCAGCGAGCCCACTAGTGGTATGGATAGACGAAGTTTGCCCAAACTGAAGGCCACATTCCACAATTAACATCTACTTGCATGGAATGAAAATTATATTACTTTGAACTATTTTACGCTACCATTTGAATCGGAAGGACGAAGAAACCTTGTTAGCTACTCACAACAAAGACGAAATTCACCATCAATGAAAAACTCTTTTATTGAGAGAGTGCTCACAACAATTTCTTACAAAGTTTTCAAAGGGAAAACTTTCCCTCTTCTTCAACTACACTATCAATCTATACTAAGCTACTTCTAATTTGTCTCTCTACTCTATATCTACTGTCTAACTCTAAGCTAATGTCTAATGAGATACAAATGAGGGGGACTCCCCCTTTTATAGTTGGCCAAGTCCAACGGACAACTCAGATTACAATCGGCTGGATGGCTCAGATTGTGCCACCTCAACCCTAAACAAGATTCGCCCTAAAAACCGCCACAAAGAGGAGTGGGGTAATAAATGAGCCATTAATGGCCACCACCTTCTAGAAGATTCCCGTTTGTAGACGCGTTCACACTGCTCTGTTGTTCGCGTTCAGCCAATTTTGTTGATCGCTTGGGGGAGGGTAAAAGAGTTTCTAAGATTGCCTCAATAAAATTTGGTAGAATCTGGAGTTCAACTGCTCTTGATCTTCTTCTTGACGTTGTCCTTCAACTTCTTCTTTGACATTTGAGTTATACTGAGTCTCAACACTTAGCCATTTTCTTGCAACTTTTCTTCCTTCGAGGTTGAAATATCATCTTGGATTACTTTCTTCATCACCTTAAGTCATCACCGCCTAATCTCGAGGTTTCTCTTGCAAAACAAGCAAGGAGAAGAGTATTAGAACACTTCATAATATAAATTCAACTTACTTACCAGGATTTTCACGCTCTAACTTCCAAGTGTTCATCGCCCTCGCTAGCCAACTTTTGCCTTCTTCATGATTCTTCATGCCTTAGCCCAATTTCAACTTCCTGAGGGCGCCTTTTAGAGATGTATTTTAAGATCTTCCTTTGAAGGTGTCAACTTCAACTGCATCTTCTTCAAGAAATTTATTCCACCAGCTGAAGCGTTGACAATTTTGATTTCATTCATCTCCGGCTCAGGAAGATTATCATCACGAAGAATTTGAGCAAATTCACCTAGGCAGTTCCTTTCAAATTCATCGTCTGGAGGATTTCACACATTTTCTTCACATTTTCCTTAGAAAATTTTAAAATTTCCCTTAGGAAAATTCATCAACCTGGTGCCCATTTGAAATCTTTATCACAGAATCCTCGACAAGCTGTGGAAGACCTTAAAATCCATTCCTCATCGATAATCTTCAATACCCAGAAGAAAATTTCCTTCAGAACGCGTCGAACCCATGGGTGCACAATGAACGGGTTCATTTGATTTTCTTGAATTTTGAACCTTGGAAAAATAATTTTCAACAATTTTCATCCCATTCTTCATCTCTGCGAACATCCTGTTGCTCTGACCCGGAAATATTTTTAAATCCATCCTGCAATGCCAACATCTTCATCTTCGACAAATTTTACTCATCTCAGGAAATTTCATCATCTTGCAATTCTAGGCTTATTTTCTTAAGGAAGAAAATTTTGTGCCTTAGAAATTTTTTGAATCACTCAACATTTTTGAAAATTTTGCCTTAGAAAATTTTATTTCATCCTTCTGTGGTGAGAATTTTTTTTTTTTTTAATGTTTCAACTCACTTAGAAATTTTTTTTTCTTGAAAGCACATCAAGGAAGATTTGAATTCCAACGCCCTTTATATTTTATTCCTCACCTAGCAATTTCCAACGCCTAGCATATCACTTGGCATTATTCTCCATTTAAATCTTAGGCGCACTTCACACTTGCAAAAGGATACTAGCCACGCCTTACATATTTTCTTTTATTCATCTTGTGTCTTGGCGCATTTGGCACATCATGGGGAATATTTTATTACCTCGACGCCTATCATACTTATCAACCTCACCTCATTCGACAATTTATTTCACCACCCTTATGCAGCTTGGGCGCATTTTATACTTTGAGGAGGATGAAGATTCCTACGCCTAGCACATTATTCATCACTTAGCAATATTTTCTCTCATCAACTTTATTCTACCACCTTTATACTCCACTCTAGGCGCACTTGACACTTGAAGAAGGATTTCACATTTTCAATGCCTTCACTTTACTTTCAATTCTTCCTTAGGCGCATTTCACACTTTGAATAGGATAAAACCACACCACCTTGTTTTGACTTTGTCATTACATGGCCTTCAACGCCTTTGTCTTCTTCTAATTTTGCATGGATACCTTTGTCTTTTTCCTCCTTGTCTTCATGCACATGCCTTGTCCTTTTGTTCTTTGCATGAATTCGAACTTTGCATGAGTGTTTGTCTTTACATGCCCTTACTTGGGCGCATTTTGCATAGGGAGAAGGATGAAAATCATTGACTCTTTTGACTTTTCTTCATTTGGGCGCATTTTAGCAAGGGTGAAGGATGGGCGCATTTAGGCATATGTGCAGGATGAGTTTTTAACTTAGCCATTTTTTTTAAAACTTTCATGCTTCAAGGTGGGCGCATTTTGGGGTGAGAGGAAGATGAAAAACTTTGACTTGTTGACTTTCTTGCTTGTTGGGCGCATTTCACATAGGCTGCAGGATGAAAACTGTTGACTCTTTGACCTTTTGTGAACTTGGGCGCATTTCACTAGTGGAGGAGGACGAGTTTTATACTTAGAAACTTTTCCAACATGAGGCCTTGAGCTGGGCGCATTTTGCCATATGTGAAGGATGAAGTTCTTGACTTAGAATTTTTCTTAGCCATTTGTGCTTGAGGGCGCATTTTGCTATGTGAGAGGGATGAACATCAATACTTAGCCATTTTTCCTCGTCCCTGCCAGTTTCTCCATGTCTTACTACAAATAGTAAGCCCCTTAATTCTTGTATCTCTGAAGCTCAGAATGATTTGAAATTTTGGACGCTGGATCCTCACGACTTCATCAACCTGTTGACACTGCTATTTTTAGTCAGCCTGCTATTTTTAGCCCATTTTTGAAGGTGATTTGCTATAAATAGCAACTGCTTGCTTCTGATATCTCCACAGCTCTGATTGACTTGAAATTTGAATGACGCGCTCCTCACCACATGACCTGCCTGCTGGCATCGGCGCATGCACCTGATTTGCTAATTTTAGCCTGTTTCCAAAATGACTTACTATAAATAGTAAGTGCTCCGTTTGACTTGAAATTTTACCAGCAGATAGCCTGAAGGATGCTGATCGCGGTGGTTTACACCGGTTTTCAAAAATTCTGACTTTTTACCCCTCTTTTCAGGTCCCGGCTGGAAACCCTAATTTGCTCCGCATGCGTATCAAATGGTCTCCGTTTGCCCCCGTTTCTGTTGCATTGCGATCAGCTCGTGATTATGAAGCGCTGGGAGGCGGCTACCGGGACGCACTTGCTAAAAATTGTAAGTTCCTTACTGAGTGACCATCTCCGTTTGCATGTCATATCACTACGTAGCTCTCGAAAAACCCATAAGGAATCATCCGACATGCAAAAGAAACCCTGCAAAACCCTAAAAATAGCCTCCGAAGGTTGAACTCTGAAAGTTGTTGTCTCGCTTTGCATGTTATACCATTGCGAAGGTCGCGAAAAACCCAGAAGGAATATGCAGACATGCGTTGAAAAACTTTGCATCTAAGCCCTGAAATCTGCTCCGGAAGCTGAACTGCTAAAAATAGTAAGTTGTCTGTTTTCGCTTAAATTTTGCATGCGAGCAACTTGATGTGTTCTGAACACAGTGTGACAGTCGGAATTTCAGAAATGCTGATGGATTGCCTGTAATTGCATACTTACTAAAAATAGTAAGTACTTCAGAATCTGATGAAAATTTGCTGAGAGCTTGCTGGAAGCATACTGACAACAGTGTTAGCCTCAGCTTTCAATTTATTCACCTCGTTTGACCCCGGACAGACCAGGAAAGATGAAACCGTAATTTTCAGACTTGGCCAAAATTTCACGTTTAAGCTTATCGGCAGAGAAATCCTCGGAGAGGCAGATAGAAAAGAGACGGAAAGAGAGAGAGAGAGACAAAAACCCAAACCAAAAGACCAGAATGAAGCAAAAATTAGGGGTCCCCATTTTGAATGGGGGCAATGTGTGAAAAGGTCACAACAGGACAATAAATTGCATAGGCGAGACACGTATACAATCTACGATCAAACTAGCCACTATATCTAACTAAAGCAAGAATTCACCATCATAATTGCATGAAACCCAAGTGGCATAACAATTCATCATAAGAGTAAATACTCATGAACAGATACAGAACGAGCAATATTATAGGCAAGGTAGGCACAAAATATATTTCTCTCTCGTGCAAAATTTATCTACAAAAGAGCCACCTTGAGTCAACTACAGTCTCTCAATGCATGCAAGATTTATTGCTAAACCCTAATAAAGCAAATTATACAGTTAACTGGAAAACTACCATCAGTTAACCGGTACAATTAATCTAAAAATGGACAATGTGCAAGCACGCACGTCCTTATTGAAAGCAAGTTAACTGGAATACTACCATCAGTTAACGTAAACCCTAAATACAACTCCAAGTGAATAAAGCTAATCCTAGAATACATATGCATGAGATGAAACAACGAGTTAACTTGAAAAGATAATACCAAGTTTAACTCCTGTGTGTAATGTCTATCCTGAGAGGTGGGAACTAAAGTCTATTGGTCGTGGTCTCGAGCAACCAATCCCTCAATGAGATTGTTAACTGCATCATTGTTTGGAGCTCTGATACTCTGCCGAAGTATGCTATGTCTGTGCAGCATGTCTTCACCAGCTGTGATCTAGGACTGAAGTTCACCTTTGCTCCTGGTTGCTTCATCGAACAATGCCGACATGACTATAAGTTGATTAATCTTACAGCCAATGGTCTCCCCACTGAAAATAGTATGAATGAGTGCTTGGAGTTCTGACTGTACATCAGTAAGCTCAACATATGCACCACCCTCAATTTGATACTGGCACGGTAAGCGAGATACTGAGGTTCTCACAAACCGGAGTGCACTAGTAACGTGCTCTCTACTCTCAGCCAACTCTGATGCCATAGTTTCCTCTATCTTTGCCTTGAAAACCAATTGTGTTTTCCAAGAGTAGATAGCCTCTTTATCCTCTGCATCTGTGACTGATTCATATACCATACTCAGGTGAGCAATCATAATCTCGTCCCAGGGTCTACTAATCGCCATGTCTCGCTCCTCATCCTGGAGACGTAGACGAAGCTCTTGTGCATTATACCGCAACTGATATAGCTATGTAAGCATAGAACGACCTCTAGCAACAAACTCCTCCTCCCATTCCTCCAAACGTTTGCCATATGCAACCAAATGATTAAGCTGGCCCTGTTTTGCTGGAGGCTCAAGCATTGGCGGGAGTGTGGTGGTAACATCTGACCTATGTACAAAGCTAGAAATGTACTGACGAAGCTGTCTGATTTCAGCCTTGAGGGCTGCCTTGTCTTCTCCGTCCTTCAACATTCTATCCTTGGCACTGTCTGTAGCAACCTGTAGGAGATCAACCTAAGTCTGGCGTGTGCTACGACCAAGGTTGACTGTGATAACCTCGAAGTCCTGAGATCCCAACTCTTCCAAACTCTTCCTCTGTGGAGGTATAGCAATCTCAATGATGACCTCCATATCAATATTCCTCTCCACGTGGACCATGTTCTTGATCCTCTTGTCTGGCGCATCCTGGTAAACCTAATCAAAGTTTGAATGATTAAGGACATAGGATGGCTGCCTCCTCTTCCTTCCCAGTTGAGTTTCAATCCAAGTCTCGGCTAATGCTACTGGAAGGATCTGTACTAGCAACAAGAGGCTCTGACGAGAGTGAATATGTAGAGGAGCTACTGTGAGATGGGGAGTCTAAATCTAATTCGATATGAATCGGGACTGGTGACTGCTCCGAAACTGGTGTAGGAACTTGAGGATGAACCTCAGGCACTGGCGGACTCTGAACTAGCCTCTGAATTGGCTCTGTGACAGGATGTTTGACAGGCTCTGTGTGTGTATCGATGGCAAGCACCTTGCCTTTTGAACTATTTGGCACTTGACCTTTCTTGGGAGGGTTACTCTTCTTCTGTTTAAGTTTGGACGAGGACGGTAGCGAAGGATCCACCATTGGTGGCTCTGCTCTAGGCACATTTACCCTCCTGGTCTTCTTGCTGTTGAGGTAAAGTATACTGTTTTGAATAACTCTACTTGACCTCTCCTTTACTGACGCGTACTCCTTGGCATACCAATCAATTGTTGGCAGTGGTTGTGTGTCAACCCGCTCTTTGAAAAACTAAGGAAGGACTCATCATCTGATAAACCTCCCACATCTTCTGCCAAGAAAACAAAAATCTGTGAGAGAGAAGCGGCCGTAGCTACGTCTATGGACCTCGAAGTCGTCCACGCAATTTTCCCAATAGTCTTCCATAGGAGGCTCATGATATGCACGACCACCGAGACGTGCTGTGTAATGACCCCAAGGATCATAGGCACGTACCTCAACAAGATACTTGAGATGATACCTCTCTAGCTCCTGTCCTGCAGCTTTGGCATCAATTGCCGTCTTGCACCAATATATTCCAAACTGAAAAGGAAAATTGGCAGTTGGTTTATGCTTACAACGCAAATGACGATGAACATCATGTAACTGCCTCAGGAACTCCATAAAGACTGTTCTATCCAAAGGATAGCGTGGAAGCATGGTTGGGTTTCCTGTAAATCCATATACTCGGATATAGGTGTATGTCGGGAACTGAATGAACCAGTCTGCCCAACCATCCATTGCTGCTCTAGCAACTGCCAAGATACGAATGTGCAACTCCCTGTCCAAATTTCTCACTGTCTAAGTCAAGAAAGCCTCATGAACACGCTTGAAGTGATGTTCAGCCTTAGTGAACTCAAGCTGATCGTAATAGTGATAGACTTTCTGAACATTGAGAATGCCAACGGTGTTTAACCCTCAGAACTGATCCTGATAGGCAATCAAGTACACGAGGTAAGAACACATGTGAAACTCGTGGGCAACTAGGAAATCGGTGATTTGCTTATGGATAACATCGCTGATGAAGGATGCCCAGTCATAATGCTCCTGCCCAGATATGATGTGACCAATGATGTAATACATCCAAGGCTGGAAAACATTTGCATGTGAATGACCTCAGACACAATTCAAGAGTGTAATTAGAATTGCGTACTCATCCTTGTACTCACCACGACCCACATTGTTTGGCAATTTGTTCTTCGCTTGCTTCAACCATCGTTCTGCCATCTTGCTTTGGCACTTGTCTACATCAGCATTGAATGCATGCTCACACTGCTTCATAGAAATAACCAGACTATTCAGGTGTTGAGGGATACCAAAACTTCTTTCAACGTCCAGAGGCTTGAGACTGCAAATAACTCGTCCATCTACTGACACTATCTCACAAGTAGCAGAGTTGTAATGCTTAATACAAGACATCACAAACTCAACACAATGAGCGGAGATAGGTATGGAAGCGGCCTCAAGTAACCCGGACTGCTGAATGTTCTGAATAATCAAATCTTTGATTTTGACTACATCTTAGACTGCCTCTGGCAACACCTTATGGAGATTCGTCTCAACTGTCCTGATGAAGTCGTGAGTGTTGTACCCAAACCAAATTTTTTGCTTCATTAAGGCATTTTGCTTAAAATAGTCTGAACCTTGCTAAAATGATGTCAAATACAAGTTTTTGGGCAATATCAAGTATGGAGTTTTGTCAGTGTTTTGTCAGTCAAAGGCAGTATCCATTGATCAGAATCTGAATCAGAGACTCAGAATGAAACATTTCACAATGGAGGAGCATTTCACGGCGACACTTATACTTTTGTATGGTTATTTTAGTGACCAAGATGAAGATTTCAGTGGTCAATTTTTGAAGATTTCTCAAGGAAAAACAAAATTGCGCCCTTGTAGCCTAGGGGCACCCTTCTTTTTGAAGGCCTAGATTTTGTGGTAAATGCTCATGAATACAGTCAATCTCTTCAGAATTAGTCTGCCTATCCGATGAGCTATCCTGCGAGGCTATTCGAGACTCGTAACTCTGGTAACTGGCGATAGAAGTTGAAGATTCCAAAGTTGCAGTTTGCAGAAGCTTGTCTTTTTCTAGCTTTTGCGCCCCTATAGCTCAAGGGCGCACCTCTTTAAAGGGGGTTAGATCTTGGTATTCCTGATGGTTGATGCAGTCAATCTCTTCACGACTAGTCTGCCTGTCCAACGAGCTATCGAATGCAGTCATTTGAGTCCCAGAGCTCCGACAGTTAGCGTCTGAAGATGAGCTTATGGAGAGTTCATATCATGAAACTTCCTTAAATGGTGTAATTGCGCCCCTGTAGCTTAGGGGCGCCCTTCAAAATGACCTCTAAGATGATTGAAATTGCTGACGAGGTCTTCCTGACATCAGTGCTACTCTAGTCCGGCTTCGCGATGCACCAAGTTGCCTGTTAATCCAACATTCTGAGAGATCGTGGCAGAGATTCTACTAGGCATGTAATTTAATGGGCGAACTAGCATAAAATATTCATTGTAACTTTTGTAGGCCAGGGGCGCCTAGCCTTTAGGCCTGTTAGATGATGTTATTGACGTTCGAAGTCTTCACGGGACTTGAGCGTAATTACTCCATCTATCCACCGAGCCCAGCCGTCAGCCTTCGGGATTTGCCAAATGCTCGTACATGCTAGGTCTTTGTAAAATGCTGAAAAGTGAAGGCATCCGGAAAATGGCCAAGTATGGAGCGTATATTTTAAATAAAAAATGCACTTGTATTTTTGAGGTCTTAGAAGCAGTTTTTTCGCTTCGTCATCTCCAAAGACATCTCTTCTCAATGCTCCTAGCTATGCAGGGAGACTGTCGGTGCACGAATCGGGGCATTCCAGCTCTCAGTGTCGGAGGACAAAGTAGGGTACTTGGATGAAAGTTCAACTTTTGTTAAAACAGTCCCGGTGTGCCTGAAGCCCATGCACACCTTTGTTTTTCAGGTCCCCATCACAGCTTTCAGATGCCTTGCGTATATTCGTTGGATGCAGAATACTCCTAGTCATGCAGTGAGCTTGTTTGCCTATCAGCAAGGTTCACTGTTCGTCGTCGGTAGTCGTTTGAAGCATCAGATGGCAGTTTGGGAAAATGGTTTAAGTCTGGTACCTGAAAATCAATTTAATCAAGGGCGCCTAATTTTTTGAGGTGTTAAATGATGGATTCTGCAGTGATGACTCCCAGCAGACATTTCTTCCTTGCTCTGCAGGCTTCGCGATGAATACACTTGTTCAGTCTCAGCATCATCTGGTCACCCAAAAATCAGTGTCGAAGATGGCTAGTTGTAACTTTGTAGTCAGCTACAAAGTAGGAAGTTAATAAAAAACGTGATATCTTGAGCAAATGGACGCCTATGAGGTCAAATGAGGACTTTTTGAAATCAGTGAAGTTCGCTGGTGAATCCAAGTGCTTTACTTGGTTTGTCAACTGATTTTAAATAATATTTAATATTTATTTTGGCATATTTAAGCATTAAATGGCGATTTTCTAAAGTTGGCGCCCTCTTTATGCTAGAATTTCAAATTGCATAATAAATATTTTATTATTATTTAAGTTTCAAACTTCAGGATAGTTTCAGTTCAAACTGGAGGGGGTCCAATCAGATAATTCTTTTCGCAGTCAGGGTTTTTAAATCTTGCAGTCACCTTTGAGGTGCGAATTTATTCTATTAATTCCATCATATTTCATTCACACAGCTTGAACAAATTCGTAATTCTTCAGAGCAAAGGCGAATTTCTTTCAGAGTTGGGCGAATTTCTCATCAACAATCATTGGCAAAGACATGAAAACACTTTCTTTGCAGGTACAAGTCAGATTTATCAGCAAATTTCAAGGCAGAGTGGCGATTTTGGCAGAAGATAACATCAAAAAAATGTCTTTCTTCTCAAATTCTTCCATTTTCTTGTCTTAAATTCTTCGCATGTTCGAGAAATAGGAAAATTTTCGCAAAACAAATCATCTGGGTTGATTTAGAATAGCTTCCTCGAGAAAACCCATGTGCCAGAATTTTTTAGGAAAATTTACTCCAGAGCATCAGTTCTCGAGGCTCTAATTTTCTCAACTGAAAATTCCTTGCATGGTCGAGTAGAAGCCAAATTTTAGCATTTCTGACGTTCAAGGTTGTCTTAGAATCTTTTTCTGGACAAAACCCATATCTCAGAATTTTTCGTGAAAATTGCTCTTCGATAGGCTATTTTTAGCCTCAGCGGGCTATTTTTAGTTTTCCAGAAAAGTTGTCAGAATATTGCCGTGTTCACAGTCAACAAGCAAGTTTTCCAGAGTGCAGTTCACGTAGACTGAATTCAAGACCAAATCGGTCTTAATTCACGATTTCATCAGAAAAGCTGAGACCGATTTGTATCGAGTGCATTTAGAGGGTTGACAGGCGTAGTTACTCAAATCCATATGGTTGCATGCCTCGTATGGCCGATTGTCTTCCAAAGCCGGTTTAGAGGGTTGATACTGTTGGAATTTTGCATGTGTAGCAAGTTCGTTTGCATTTCTCACAACCAGAGTGTGCGCAGTTTCGTCATGCAACACTCTTTCATTAAGGAAAAGCGTTACGGAGCCGACAAAGTTATAAGTCAGTGAAATGCTAGTTTGAGTGTGCAAAGATTGCCAAGATTGCTCAAGTTGCTGAGGGATTGATTATTCGAGATCACGACCAGTAGACTTCAGTTCCCACCTCTCAGAATAGACATTATACACAAGAGTTAAACCTGGCATTACCCTTTCAAGTTAACTCGCTGTTTCATTTCATGCATATCTATTTTGAGATCAACTTTATTCACTTGGAGTTTTATTTAGGGTTTACGTTAACTGATGGTAGTGTTCCAGTTAACATGCTTTCAATAAGGACGTGCATGCTTGCACAATTGTCCATTTTTAGATTAGATGTTTCGGTTAACTGATGGTAGTTTTCTAGTTAACTGTATAGTTTCCTTTATTAGGGTTTAGCAATAAATCTTGCATGCATTGCAAGACTGTAGTTGACTCAAGGTGATTTTAGGGTTCCCTACACCTTTCGATGTCTATAAATAAGAGTTTTTGCTCTTTTGTACATAACTTTTGCATGAGAGAAATATATGCTGTGCCTACTTTGCCTATAATATTGCTCATTCTATAGCTGTTCATGAGTATTTACTATTGTGATGAATTGTTATGCCACTTAGGTTTCATGCAATTATGATGGTGAATTCTTGCTTTAGTTAGATATAGTGGCTAGTTGATCATAGATTGTATGTGTGTCTCGCCAATGCAATTTATTATCCTAGTTGGCTATCCTTCATGTTTTGTGTTCAATAAACTCGTTCAGATTGAACTAATAGATGTGCCACCTTGCCGTCAAGTTGAGAATCTGTACTTGGTTATCGTGTGATTGTGTGAATAATAAACTTATTCAGATTGAGCTGATAGTTGTGCCAGCTTGCCTTCAAGTTGAGAATCTGTACTTAATTTATCGTATATTGTTGTTTCCAATAAACTTGTTTAGATTGAGTTGATAGATGTGCCACCTTGCCTTCAAGTTGAGAATCTATACTTGTTTATCGTCAGATAGTCATCCTTGCTCCATTTCCTCATGCTTTGTTTTCTTGAGGAAACTGGATAGATTTAAAGTAGTTAGTTTAGTTGTAGTTAATGATCTGCGAAACCAGAAAATCCTTAGCTGCAACGTTCTTGGTTTTCTTAACCTTGTGCCTCTTCTAGTTGAGAACAAAAAGATAGGACTTAGATTACTTTTCTTTTCCACGCATTCCAGCACTCCGAGGGAGCTTCCCCTCCTAATTTGAAGAGCACTTATTACGTAGTGTGCATAGCTGTCCGTACAAACCTGCACTCTAGAGGTGTTAGTTTTTACGCCAATAGTGAGTTAGGACTGATTTGGTCCTGTATTCGAGCTAAGTGTACTACATGTTGAAAAACTCGCCTGTTGACTGTGAACTTGGCTATGTTCTAACAAGATTTCTGGAAAGCTAAAAATAGCCTACTGAGGCTAAAAACGAAGGGTTATTTTTGGCGAAAAATCTGAGATATGGGTTTTGTCTAGAAAAAGATTCTAAGATAGCCCAAAACATTAGATTTGCGAAAATTTGACTTCTACTTGACCATGCAAAGAATTTTCAGTTGAGAAAATTAAAAACTCGAGAATTGATGCTCTGGAGTTAAAAAAAAATCATGAAAATTCAAGCACATGAATTTAATTCGAGGAAGCTATATAGAATCAATCTAGATGATCAAACTTGCCAAAATTTTCCAATTTCAGGAACATGCGAATTCAAATCTGAGAGAATTTTGAGAATCAGAGAGGAGAAAAGACGTTTTTTTGGTGTTCTGTCAAAATCGTCCCCTGTTCTTCAAATTTACTGATGACTGTGAATCTGTACCTACAAAAGGAATATTTGATGTTTCTGATTGCTGATGATAAATTCGCCCAACTCTGGAAAATTCACCTCTGCACTGAAGAATTACGAATTTTGCTTAAGCTGAATGAATGCTTAATGATGGCGCCATGAATAAATAGAGAAAATTCGCACCATAATGCTGATTGCAAGATTTAAAACCTTGACTGAAAATAGAATGCTTCTAATTGGACCCCTCCAGTTCGAACTGAGACCGACTTGAAGTCCGAAATAAAATAATAATAAAAATATTCCTCATGCAATTTGAAAATCCAGCACAAAGAGGCGCCAATTTAAGAAAATTGCCATTTAATGCTCAAATATGCAAATTAAATATTTAATATTATTTTGATCAGTTGACAAACCATGTTGAGCTTTTGGACTCATCTGACGAACTTCACTGATTTCAAAAAGTCCTCATTTGTCCTCATAGGCGTCCATTTGCTCAAGATATTACGTTTTTTATTAACTTGCTACTTTGTAGCTGACTACAAAGTTACAATTGACCATATTCAACATTGATTTCCGGGTGACTAGATGATGCTGAGATTGAGCAGGAATATTCATTGTGAAGCCTACAGAGCAAGGAAGAAATGTCTGCTGGGAGTCATCATTGCTAAAATCAACATTTAACACCTCAAAAAATTAGGCGCTTTTGATTAAATTGATTTTACGACATCAAACTTGGCCATTTCTCCATTCTGCCATCTGATGCTTCAAACGACTGCTGACGATGAACGGTGAATCCTGCTGACTGGATGATAAGCTCACTGCGTGACTAGAAGTATTCCGCATCCAACGAATATACACAAGGCACCTAAAAGCTGCAATAAGGACCTCAAAAGTAAGGGCATCCTTGGCTTGAAAAGGCTCAAACACCATTTTGATAAAAGTACAACTCTCAACTAGATGCCCTTCTTTGACTTTTGATATCGAGAGTTGGGGTGACCTGATTCGAGCACCGTCTGTCTTGTTGTGCAGCCAGAAAGACCTACGAGAGATGTCTCTGGAGGTGATGAAGCAAGAAAACTGCTTCTAAGACCTCAAAGAGAAGGGTGCCTTTCCCAAGATGGAATATACGACCAAACTTAGCCATTTTCTGAGCTATCTTCGTTTTTTTAGTATTTTGCAAAGACCTCGCACGTACAAGCGTTTGCCAAATCCCGGAGGCTAATGGCTGGGCTCGTTGGATAGCTGGAGTAATTGCGCACAAGTCCCATGAAGACTTTGAGAGCAAATAACACCATCTGATAGGCCTAAAGGTTGGGCGCCCTTGGCCTACAGAGGCTACAGTGTATATTTCATGTTACTCCACCCTCTAATTTACGTGCCTAGTAGAATCTGTGCCACGATATCTCAGAATATCAGATTGACTGGCTGACTAGTGCGTTATGAAATCAGACTAGAGTAGCACAGATGTCAAGAAGACCTCATCTGCAATCTCATCCATCTCAAGGATCATTTTAAAGGGCGCCCCTGAGCTACAGGGGCACAATTTTACCATTTGAGAATTTTTCATGATGTGAAGCCTCCTTGTAACCTCATCTTCCGACCTCGACTGTCGAAGCTCTGGGTCTAGGATGTCTACATTTGATAGCTCGTCCGATAGCTAGACTAGTCGTGAAGAGATTAAATGCATTAGTAGGCATGAATGCCAGAATCTAGACCCTCTTTTAGAAGGGTGCCCCTGAGCTATAGGGGCACAAAAGTTGAAAACTGACAAGCTTTTGCAATCTTTAATCTTCTGAACCTCAACTTCTGACGTCAGTTACCGGAGCTATAAACCTCAGATAACCTCACAGGATAGCTCATCGGATAACTAGGCTAATTCTGAAGAGATTGACTGTGTTTATGAGCACATGCCACAAGATCTGGGCCTTCAAAGAGAAGGGCGCCCCTGAGCTATAGGGGCGCAATTTTGCTTTTGCTTGAGAAATCCTCATAAATTGATCATTGAAATCTTTGTCTTGGTCATTGAAATGATCATGCAAAGGTATAATTGTCGTCGTGAAATGCTCCTCCATCATGAAATGCTTCGTTTTGAGTCCTTGATTTAGGTTTTGATCAATGGATACTTCCTTTGACTAACACAACATTGACCAAAACTCCATGCTTGATATTGCCCAAAAACTATATTTGACATCATTGTAGCAAGGTTTAGAGTCTTTTAAGCAAAATGCCTTGATGAAACAAAAAATTTGGTTTGGGTACAACAACATAAGTATAAACGCAAATTTTAGTTGAAGGAAATAAGTAATTACTTAATACTTAATAGTTAATACCAATAACAATAGTAAGAGTTTAAAGTTTAAACAGTTAGAATTTAGATATATAATTGTTGTGAAATGTATACAATACTCATGGAATATGAAATCCATGGCATCAAAAGTTTCAAACATATAATAAAAGTAAAACAAAAGCTATAAGTCTATGGCTCAGAGGAGCCTGCATCACTAAGGCTCTAAGCTTTAGTCCTCTTGCGTAGATGTCTAAGATAGGTCCTGGATGATGTTGCGGCCATCATCTTTGCCTGTGTCTCAGTGTCAGACTTAGAGGCACCCAAACCAACATCCAAGGTGTCTCCCTGTGCTCTATCCTCCTCCTCTGCCATGGCTACTGCCTCTGCCTCTTGATCTGCCTAGTCGACCTGTTGTGACCTTTTCACATATCACCCCATTCAAGATGGGGACCCCCTAATTTTTGCTTCATTCGGGTCTTTTGGCTTGGGTTTGTGGGTCTGTCTCTCCCTGTCGGTTCTTTATGTCTGGTGATGTACTTACCATTTGACTAGATTTGAATTTTGGCTAAGTCTGGAGGGCTTTTTGATGTATTAGGGTTTACATTCTACAGGCTATTTTGAGGTCAAATTGAGTTGGTTAATCAAAATTTGAGCTTAGCACTACTGTTAGGATGCTTCAAGCAGGCTCCCACTAAATTTTCATTGAATTCTGATAACTTCCTATTTTTAGTAAGTACCAATTTGGGGCCTATTTCCTTGGGATTTTCAAATTTTGGCAATTGCACTGCACTTAGAACGCTGTGAGCTGCCTGCTTGCAAAATTTGAGCTGAAACAGACAACTTCCTATTTTTAGCAGTTCTGCCTTTAGAGGCCATTTTTAGGGTTTGCATGTAGGACTTTTCAACGCATGTCTGCATAATCTTTCTAGGTTTTCCGAGAGCTTCGCAATGAGGTAACATGCAAACAGAGTTGATCACTTTTCTGGGACTTGCTATTTTTAGCCAGTGCTCACATGTTGATAATTTTTCTGGGTTTTTCTGGGTTTCTTGAGATCTCTCGGGCAGTGTGACATGCAAACTCATCCGAAGGCTAATCGGTCACTTTTTCAGACACTTACTATTTTTAGCAGTACCACTCCGCCAGCTGCCCAACACTTCAGAATCACGAACACAACAACCTGCAATAGAAATGAGGTCAAACGGAGACCATTTGAGCAACATGCAATACAAATTAGGGTTTCCAGCTTTAGGACCCAAAATGAGGGGTCAAACGCCAGAATTTCCAAAAACGAAGGTATCCCATCACGATCACTATCTTTCAGGGAACCCACTGGTAAAATTTGAAGGCAGTTTGAGCACTTACTATTTATAGTAAGTCACTTTCGAAACAGGGCTATAAATAGTAGGTCAGCATGAGGCACCAGTGTGACCAGGTCAAGCAAGTGATGATGACCCCATGGTGCGAATTTCAGATCAAACGGAGTTGCAGAGGTTCAAAAATCAAGCACTTACTACTTTTAGTAGGCCTGTGCAGAGGAATTAGGGTTTCCTAAAATGTAGGGTGAAACACGACAGTTACACAAAAGCAGCATCCAGTCACAATCAACACCCTTCAGGCAATCCACTCACAAAGTTTGAGCTCATTCTAAGCAATTACTATTTTTAGTAAGTTGCTAAAAATAGTAGGTACATGCAGGCATCAAGCGCTAGCAGCTCAGTCACGTCACAGGGTTCGAGGCAAAGTAAAAATCAAGCTTTTTGGAGCTAGAAATCAGCTTAAAATGCAAAATTTGAGAAACTTTCTAAAAATAGAAAGCTAGGGCAAGCTGAGGGCAACGTGAACAAACCACTTCAAATCGGACTAAAGCTTTGAAATTCATCCAAGTCTGATAAAATGAAAGCTCTGGGGTCAAAATGCGCCCAAGGAGAGGAGGAAGTGATTGAAATTTGTCTAAGTCCTCAAAATTTGAAGCTTGACCTCCTATATGCGCCTTAACTTGAAAAGGGAGGTTGAAAATGTGATTTAGTATTAAAAACTTGAAGTGCAGACCCTTAAATGCGCCTTAACTCAAGAAGAGGTCAATAAAAATTTCTAAGGCAAATAAACTCCAAGCTGGAGGGGTCATATGCGCCTTTGACTTGGAAGGAGACTTTGTTCAAGAGAGGATAGAGTATCCGTTGGGAAACTTTTTTTTGTGTTGGTGTGGTCACGAAAAACACAACACGACCCAATCAAGGTCCTCATCAGTAAAAATAGGATCCTTGACCTCAGTGATCCAATCTGATTGTGGATCAACCTCCTCCAAAGTGATGGGTGACAAGTCAGTGCCCAATATCTTTCTATGGCGAAGGCGCAGGTTGTAATGAACATAAACAAGATCATTCAACCTCTGCATTGACAACCTGTTGCGCTTCTTGGAGTATATGTGCTCAAACATACTCCAATTGCGCTCACAACCCGAGGCACTGCATGGTTGGCTCAAAACTTGAATCGCAATCTGTTGTGACCTTTTTCACACATCGCCCCATTCAAGATGGGGACCCCTAATTTTTGCTCCATTCTGGTCGTTTTGGCTTTGGTTTTTGGTCTCTCTCTCTCTGTCTGTCTCTTTTCTATGGTCTGCTTCCTGGGGACGTTCCCGTCTGCAACCTTCAACATGAATTTGGCCAAGTCTAAAATTAGGGTTTGAGTCTTTCCAGCCAATTTGAAGTCAAACGAGGTGAATACATTGAAAATTGAGCTTAACATTGTTGTCAGCATGACATCCAGCAGGCTCTCCAGCAAAGTTTCATCAGATTCCAAGGTACTTACTATTTTTAGTAAGTGTGAGATTCGCAAACTTCACTATTTTGAGATTCCATAATCACACGGCATTCGGTATATCGACTGCTTGCATGCCAAATTTGAGCAAAAAGGACAACTTTATTTTTTTAGCGATCCTCCACGAATTTCGAGAGTGCGAGTTTTCTTTGCATGTCGGATATTCCTCGGTTTTCAAGACCTTAGCGATGATGTAACATGCAAGTCGGGCGACCACTTCGGGATCAGCCTTGAGGCTATTTTAGGGTTTGCATGTCAAGGTTTCTTTTGCATGTCAGGTGATTCCTGATGGGTTTTTCGAGAGCTTCGCGATGGTGTGACATGCAAACGGAGATTCCCACTCAGTAAGGAACTTGCTATTTTTAGCAGGTATGCCCCGGCGCCGCCTCCCGATAGTTCAGGTTCACGAGCCGATCGCAGTGCCACAGAAGCGAGAGCAAACAGAGTTCATTTGGGATGCATGCAAAGCGAATTAGGGTTTCCAGCTTCGGAGCCTAAAAATAGGCATCAAAAGTCAAAATCTTCAAAATCCGGTGTAAACCACTGCGATCAGCGTTCTTCAGGCTATCTGCTGGTGAAATCTCGGGACAAACGGAGCACTTACTATTTATAGTAAGTCAGATTGAAAACATGCTAAAATAGTAAATGTTGCATGCGTCAGATACACAGTAAGGTCACGTGGTGAGGATCGCCTCATTCAAATTTCAACTCGATCGGAGCTGTGGAGGTACCAGAAACGAGAGCTTACTATAAATAGCAAAACACTTCCCAAAATGTGCTATTTTTAGTAAGTCAGCTTAGAATGGCAGTGTTGACAGGATATCAAAGTCGTGAAGATCCGGTGTTTAAAATTTCATGGCAATCTGAGCTTCCGAAGTAAGAAAATCAAGAGGCTTACTATAAATAGCAGGGTGTGAGAAGCTGGCAAAAACAAGAAAAATGGCTAAGTCTGGAACTTCATCCTTCACTTCCTTGAAAATGCGCCCATCTCAGCTGGAGGTCATGAAATTTCTCTAAGTGTTGAACTTCGTCCAGTACACATGCTAAAATGCGCCCTCAAGGAAAAGTTGGAGCTCAAAATTTTGCTAAGTATGAAGTTCATCTTGCTCAGGGGGTGAAATGCGCCCAAGAGACAAGGAAGTCAAAGCAGTCAACAGTTTTCATCCGCCTCCTATAGCAAAATGCGCCCAACTCAAGATGCCAAGCATGAAAATTTTCTAAGTATCAAAACTCGTCCTTCACCCAGGCTGAAATGCGCCCAAAATCAAATTGGTCAAAGCAAAGTCAACACTCAAATCCTCCTCCACATCAAAAATGCGCTCATCCTGTAGCATAGGCAAAATGCGCCAAAGTTGTAGAGGGTCAAAGCAAAGTCAAACATTTTCATCCTTCCCACTAGGCAAAATGCGCCCAAACAGGGCCATGTGAAGACAAAAATTGGAAGGCGAAGAGTCACCCAAGAACATTGGAGAAAGTTCATCCACCAGCAAGTATAAAATGCGCCAAGTTGTAGAGGGTCAAAGCAAAGTCAAACATTTTCATCCTTCCCACTAGGCAAAATGCGCCCAAACAGGGCCATGTGAAGACAAAAATTGGAAGGCGAAGAGTCACCCAAGAACGTTGGAGAAAGTTCATCCACCAGCAAGTATAAAATGCGCCAAGTTTGAAGAGAAAGGTCAAAGAAGTCAAAGATATTCATCCTTCAGCATAGGCTGAATGCGCCCACATGACAGCAAGATGCTAAAAATTTTCTAAGGGAAGAAACTCGTCCTCCACCCTAGGCTAAATGCGCCCAAATCAGGGCATGTAAGGACAAAAGCTAATGCGTTGGAGAAGATTCCACCTTTCAGCAAGCTGAAATGCGCCTAAAGAAGAGTAAGTCAAAGGGTCAACGTATTTCATCCTCCACCACCTCAAATTTGCGCCCATCCTCCTTGCATGCCTAAATGCGCCCAAGTTGAGGTGTAGAAAGTAAATGGAGCTGGTAAATGAGGTGAAAAGTGCTGAAAATATCTCAAGGCGTGGTGAATACAAGGTAAATGCCAGTTTTTATCCTCCTTCAAATCCAAAAGGCGCCTAAGGTGGCAAGTCTTAGAGATTTTTTTAAGGCGTGTGAGGCGTGTTGAGAATAAATGCTAAGGCGTGGTTTCAAAATGTCTTCTAAGTGATAAGCGCCCAGGTGATGTGTTAGAGAATATTGCAAGATGTGTTGCCTAGGCGTGATTTTTGAATTTCCTCTCCTAGCCTCATATGCGCCAAGGGTGATGAGTGTCATGAAGTGTTAGAAAATTTTTCTAAGGCGTGTGAAGTGTGATAAGAATTTCCTAAGGCAAGGATAAATATAAAACGCGCCTAAGATGTTAAGTGAAGAAAAATAAAATATTGCTAAGGCGTTTGAGCTTCAAATAAATATTTTTCCAAATGTGAAGTAAAATGCAAGGTGGTGGCTAGAAAAATAAAATGTGCCAGGCACCTCTGTGGATAAAATTTTCTAAGTGAAGTTGGTATTTTCACAGGCAAAGTGGATCGAGCTGGATACAAAATTTTTAAGGAAAAATTTTCCAAAGAGATGATTTCAAAAATTTCTAAGGCACAAAATATTTTCTCCCTTAGAAAAATGCCTAAGTCTGGAGAAGTGGTAGAATTTTCCTGAAGCACAAGCAGAGTTGCCAGGGATGAAGTCAGTGATGCTAGCTCCGCAGGGTCAATAAAATTTTTCAAAGTAGAGCAAAGAAAGTTTGCCAGGAAAGAAGAAATGGATTAAATTTGATTTCAAAGGTTCAAAATTCAAGAAAATTAAATGAACCCGTTCGTTGGGCACCCATGAATTCAACGCGTTCTGGAGAAAATTTTCTTCTGGGTATCGAAGATTGCCGATGAGGAGTTAATTTTAAGGTCTTCCACAACTTGTCGAAGATTCTGGGATGAAGATTTTTGATGGGCACCAGGTTGATGAATTTTCCTAAGGGGAAATTTGAAAATTTTCTAAGGCAAGGAATAAAATTGGTTTTCAAGATAAAAATTCGCCTTGGCAGATGAACCTGAAAATGATCGTCTAGATGATTTGTGATCGAGTTCCTGATGAAAGCATTTTTCCTCGAGCCCGAGTTGGAGAAAATACCAGAGTGAAGATGATACACCCTTGAAGAGGATGGATTGAAAAATTGGCTAATGCATGAAGAACTTGAACACAAAGTTGGCGACAAACGCTTGGAGATCAAAGCATGAAAATCAGGTAAGTGAGTTAAGTTTATATCATGAAGTATTCTAATACCCCTCTCCTTGCTTGTTTTGCAGGAGAAACGTCGAGGCCAAGCGTCGATGACTTGAAGTGGAAGCACGATGAAGATGAGTCTCAATCTCGAAGGAGAAAAAGTTGCAAGAAAATGACTAAGTGTTGGGACTTAGTATAATTCAAAGTGACAAAGATGAAAACCCTCAAGTGGAAGAAATCAAAGAACAACGCCAAGAAAGAAGATCGAGAGCAGTGTGAACGCGTCTACAAATGGAATCTTCTAGAAGGATGATGGTGGACATTATGGCGCATTTATTACCCCACTCTCTTACGTGGCGGTTTTTAGGGCAATATTATTTAGGGCTGAGGTGGCGATTCTGGCCACTCTATTGATTGTAACCCTAGCCGTCTTTTGGGACTTGGCTAGCTATAAAGGGGGAGTCCCCTCATTTGTAATCTCATTAGAATTAGGATTGAGAATGAGTAGACATTGAGAGAGCATTAGAGCTAGATAGTGTAGCATTGTAGAGCATTTTTGCATCATTTGGAGAAGAAAGAAAGTTTTCCCTTTGAAAACTTTTGAGGAGATTGTTGTGTAACACATTTTATGATAATAGATCTTTTCATTGATGATGGAATTCGTCTTGTCATGAAATGCTAGCAAGGTTTCTTCTTCCTTTCGTATCCAAGTAGATTAAATTCATGCAAGTAGCATACTTTGGTGTGTGATGTTTTATTGAGATAGCTTCGCTTTATTCCATACCACTAGCGGCTTGTTGATGATAAGTTCGCCTTGTGTGGTCGACTGGACATTATCTTGAGTTTAACTTCGGTTGTGATTTATATGCTTATATGCGTCGTTGTGATGGTGTATGCATGTTAAGTCATAATTTGAACATCTTTGCTATTTCCCTTGAAGATTGCACCGATTTTCTGAGGCTGTCCGACGGAGGCTAGGTGAAATCCGGTTGAAGTCTATCGAAGCTCCACATATCCCGTTGAATAGAACATAAACTTCTTAGGCCCTACACCCTTTTAAATTCAGTTCATTTCCGGTTAGAATTAGGAAACTTGTGATTACCCGCCAAATCATTTGAATCACACGAAAGCCCTTAGTCTCTTGTTTGTTGTCCGTCGAACAATTGTGTAAGTCCCCTTGACATACCAGCAATATCACATCGAGCCAAACTGAGCCTATTCGCACTCAAGGAACCTTGGAGTTGAAAGCATGATCTTACTCGCAATCTTAGCATGCTGAATACTTTGTTCAAGAGAGGATAGAGCGTCCGTTGGGAGACTTTATTCTGTGTTGGTGCGGTCTCAAAAACCACGTCAACACAATCCTCTGAAGATTTGGTACTTTAGCACCAAATCTCTCCCACCATGCATCTGAGATGAGAAAAAGAAAAAAAAAATTCTCATTGTGAAATGTGAATATTTAATTATAATATGAACATTGAATATAAAAGATTGAAAAGTGGTAATTTTTAAACTACTATTATGCCCTTAATAAATTTTTACTTGGCTGCAATGTCGATCGAGTATCTTTGCATATATCTCTTGCAAAGAGATCTCCTTGTGCAAGTCTGAAAATCTCTATCTCGGCAACAATTTGGGCTCCAACATGAGAATCAAACATCCGCTCAATGACTGTGTAGAGCCCACTCAAAACCTCCTCATCTGCCTTGAATTCTTTGCGGAATTGGAATGCTAGATTGAGAAAATATGTTGCTGCGTGTAGGGGCTTGTGAAGCTAGAGGTGCCATCGTCTATCGATGATCTCCCAAATGGGGTGATACTTACTATCAACTCCCCCATAAATGGATCTAATGGCCTCTTTGGCCCTATCCATGCCCTCGTATATGTAGCCCATTGCGGGCTTCTCCCCATCGGCAACTCATAATAGAACCACTAAAGGCTTTCTAACCTGCAATTATTATGAAACATTGACATAAGTAAGAGTTAACAAAAAAAAGCAAATAAAATAAAAATAAGAATGAAAATATAATGTAGAATTACTAAACTAATTACTTATTAGTTATTACATTTACCTTGACAATCTCCTTAGTAGGCACCCAAAAGCCCTGCTCATAAAAAATCCAACCTGACGCACTCATCCTTGCATTTGTCTTAGAATATGTTGAGGAAGCCCACTCCTCACTAACAAACATCCGCCTCAAAGCTTCCTTTGACTGCAGTAAGGATTGTAGAGTGATGAAGTTGGTAGCAAAGCGTGTTATCCCAGGGCGAGCCAACTCTTTTTGCCTCGTGTATTGCCTCATAAGGTTGAAGACCCATGTGTGATTATATACGAACTTACAAATATTCCTTGTGGTCTCCACACATGCTTTGATCTAGTCAAGCTTGCCAAGATCCTCCAATATGAGGTCAAGGCAATGAGCGGCACAAGGTGTCCAAAATAATGACAGGTGCCTATCCATCAATAGCCTACCTGCAGCAACATAATTTGCTGCATTATCCGTGACTATTTGCACCACATTCTTCTCCCCTACCTCAACCAAGATACCCTCCAAAGCCTCACAAAGGAATTCAACATTTTTGGAGTTGCCGGATGCATCAATAGATTTAATGAACACGGTACCACCTGAAAAAGAAACAAAATAAATGATTCACTTAAATATAAATTTAAAATCTTGATTGTTAATCACTAAAGCAATGCATTTTAGGAAGTAAAATATTTACCTGAGGAAGAAACAAGAAGTTGACTAATGCCCTATTTCTTCTATCGGTCCAACCATCAGTCACGGGACTCGCCCGGAAGCGCCCAGACGCGGCCAGTCGTGCTCTGCGCGCCCCTGGCCGCGTCCTGGGAGCGCTAGTGCGGACTTGTCCAGGCGAGTCCCGAGCCCTGGACGCGGCCGACGCAGCCAAGGCCAGAAAGGCCAAAAAAAAACATAAACTTAAATTTTATTTTATTTTTATTTTTTACTTATATTATCTCCTTAGCCCTAAAAGCAACCCCATTTCATTCATTTGGCAAAATAGGAGGAGAAGAGAGAGTTGTGAAGAAAAATAGGAGGAGAAGAGAGGGCAACCAGCAAGCTGTTGAAGACAAATCCAGGGTAATATATCATTTGGGGAGCTTCATACCAACAAGGAGGTGCATTGAGAGCTCATTACCAGTGATTGGAAGGAGTTTGCATTGCATTCCAAGCCAAATTTTAGAGGTAAGTTCGATTTTAATTGATTTTTTTTGTGTTTTTTTAACAAATAATTCATTGTAATTTGTAAAATCATTGTTTTTTTGAGTTTCCATATTTTTTTTACAAACCCTATTTGCAACTTAAATAATTTTAGAAACCCTACTTTTGCAGCCACATTCATTTGCAAATCAAACCATATTATTATTTTCACAATGTCTCAAACCACAATCAAATAAGACCCTACTTGGAAACATGCTGAAATCTTTCCCGGAATGAAAAGAGGAGACGCAAAATGTAACTACTGCAAAACAATATATCATGGAGGCATAAATAGATTAAAATACCATCTTGCACACATACCCGCCCATGATGCAGTGGGTTGCACTAAAGCACCTCCTGAGGTTGTTCGTGAAGTGCAGGTGCAATTAGAAACTTTTGAAATGCAAAAAGAAATGAAAAAGAAACAGAAGCAGGAGCTGGTGAGTGTTGGAGTTGGACAGGGACTTGGTGATGTTGGAGATGCTTCTTCTATGCCTCCATACCGTCCTAGTGCTAGTGCTAGTGCTTGTGCTAGTGCTTATGTTTCTGCATCAGCTGTGCCTATGCGTACTCCTAGTTCTGGTGGCGCTGCTACTGCTAGTGGTAGTGGTAGTATTAGCATTGGCCCTAGAGTTCGTATATCTAGGTGGACTCATATTTTGTACCACACACTACTCCTGGTTCCCAACTGTCGCTTGAGAGCATGGGTTGGAACAAGGACACACATGATGCAGCAAAAAAGACAATTGCAGACTTTTGGTACTACTACACCATTCCCTTCCATGTAGCTAGGTAATTCTTTTTTGTTTAATTGTTTTAAAATTTATATTTAAATTTTAGAATCCAGATGTATCTCATTATCGAATTCAAATTTAAAGTTAAAAATTTAAAACTTTTCATTTTACAATACTTATGTAACTTATTAATTTCTTTATGACATGTTTAGGTCACCTTTTTGGAAAAACATGGTTGATGCCATAACCATATGTGGGGCGGGGTTCAAAGCTCCTAGTGAAGATGAATTAAAGGGCCCACTTTTGACTCAAAAGGTGGCAGATGTGAAAGCACAATTAGAGGAGCAATGCAAGCAGTGGAGGATGATTGGTTGCACCATCATGACTGATGGTTGGACCGATAGGAGAAATAGGATGCTGCTTAATTTCCTAGTTTCCTCCAGAGGTAATTGTACTTCCCTCAATGCATTGAAATTTGAATTTGATTTAGTGATTAATATTTAATAATTTAATATGGCTGATTTATGTTTTTTAATTTATTGAATTATTGGTTTTGCTTATTTTTTCAAGTGACACCGTCTTCATGAAGTCCATTGATGCTTCTGCCCAATTCAAAAATGCCACATACCTGTGTGAGGCTATAGAGGAGGTGATAGCTGATATGGGGGAAGAGAATGTAGTGCAAGTGGTGACAGATAATGCAACAAATTATGTTGCTACTGGTAGATTATTGATGGAGAGGCACCCTACTATATTTTGGACTCCATGTGCCGCCCATTGCATTGACCTCATGTTGGAGGATCTTGGCAAGCTCCCATGGATCAAAACATGTGTGGATGCAGCAAAAAACGTATGCAAATTTGTATATAATCACACATGGGTGCTTAACCTTATGAGGCAATACACGGGGTTGAGGGAGTTGTCTCGTCCTGGCATCACTAGGTTTGCAACAAATTTTATCACGATGCAATCCTTGATTCGGTCAAGGGCAGCTTTAAGGCGCATGTTTACTAGTGAGGAGTCATCTTCCACATCCTACAATCATTTGTGATGCATTTTTGATGAGCAAGGGTTTTGGACACCAATGGACGAGATTGTGAAGGTAAAATTTAATTCTTTATTATGTTTTAATTTTTAATCATATCTTACTTTTATTTGTTTATTTTCGTTCACACTTATTTGTGAAACATGTTTGCACTTTGCAGTTTATTGAGCCCTTGCTAGTTCTCCTACGAGTTGCAAATGGGGAGAAGCCCAATGGGCTACATATATGAGGGAATGGATAGGGCCAAAGAGGCCATTAGATCAGTCTATGGTGGAGTTGAGGAGAAGTATCGTCCCATTTGGGATATCATTGATAGGAGATGGCAAAACCAACTTCATAGGCCCATCCATGCAGCCGCATGTTTCCTAAATCCGGCCTTCCAATTCCGCCGTGATTTCCGTGCAAATAGAGAAATTCTTAGTCGGTTCTACACGACGATAGAGCGGATGTTGCCCGTTGTTACTACACAGATGGTGCGGGAGATAGATGCTTTCACTAAGACACAAGGAGACTTCTTTGCAAGTCAAATGTGCAAAGATAATAGAACAACATTACTGCCAGGTAAAAATATATTTAAGGGCATAATTTTCATCTTTTTATATTATAATTTATTATTAAATGTTGAACTTGAACTTGAAACTTGAAATGAGATTGATTTTGTTTCTTTTTCTTATCTTAGATAGATAGTGGCATATGTTTGGTTCTGATACACCGATCTTGCAATATATTGCCATTCATCTGGTTGTGAGCGCAATTGGAGTATGTTTGAGCACATACACTCTAAGAAGCGCAATAGATTGACAGTGGAGAGGATGAATGACTTGGTATATGTTCATTACAACCTTTGGCTCAGATACAGGAAGCTTTTTGACCACAACAAAACCCCAATCAGTCTAGAGGAGGTTGATCCACAGTCTGAGTGGATCACTGAGGCTACAGATGCAGTCTTTAGTGACGAGAACCTTGATTGGGTGGACCGGCAGAGAGAGAGGCCGAGGTTGTAGCCATGGCTGAGGAGGAGGCTAGACATGGGAGGCTAGACCCTTAGACGCCTTCGTAGGAAGGATGCTGGCTCCACTATGCCATAGGGCATAGAGTCATAGACTTATAGCTATTGTTTTACTTTTGATATTTCATATTTGTATGGAACATTTGATGTCATGGATTTCATATTCCATGAGTTTTGTATACATTTGACTAATTTTATATATCTAAGTATGCTATTTCCTTCAGCAGCGCAACTACAATTTGTGTACTTTATACTTATGTGATCGTTGTATACTTGTGCATGTGATCAAATTTGCTTTTATTTGTGTTGTATTCAATAAAGGGTGCTTGAAACAAGTTTTAAATCCTTAAAAATCTCTAAATTTCTAGGGTTTTTTCAACATTTTTTCATTTTGCCGAGTCTGAGTCCCGAGTTGCCGAGTCGTGTGCCGAGTCGCCCTCGCCGAGTCCGAGTCTTGTTACTATGGGTGCAACCCTTCGTCCTCCAAATTTCTCACTGCTCCTCTATTCTGACTTTCACATCAGCCACTTTTTGGGACAAAATGGGGCCTTTTATCGCTTCATCATTAGGGGCTTTGAACCCCGCCCCACAAACAGTAACTGCATCAATCATATTTTGCCAATATGTAGACCTAACACAAATAAATTAAATTTAGTAATTAGTATTGAAAAATGTATAATTTCAATTTGAATTCAACATAGCTCTAAAATAAAAATTCAAGAGATAAAGAATCAACTATCAAGCAACAAGCTATATATTTTAAAACAAAACAAAAGAAGAATTACCTGGCTGCATGAAATGGAATGTCACAATAAAACTAGAAGTCTCCAATTGCAGCTTTGGCTGCATCATGTTTATCCTTGTTCCAACCCATGCTCTCAAGAGACACTTGGGAACCCAGAGTAGTGCGTGGCAAAATATATGAATCCAGCCTAGATCCACGAACTCTGGGCCCAATGCTAACGCTACCTCTGCCACTGCCACTACCACTACCACTACCAACAACTGAAGGTGAAGATCGTGGAGGAATTGGAGGCATGGAAGAACTCGAATCTCCAACTCAACACATGGCTGCCATCTCATCTTTTTGCTTCTTTTTCAACTTCTTTTGTTGCCCAAAGGTTTCCAATTGCACTTGCACTTCACGCATTACCTCAATAGGGACCTTTGTGCAAGGATTAGCATCTTGGCCCAGTATACATGCAAGGTGGTATTTCAATCTATTAATGCCATCCCCAAGAAAAAGAGTTTTGCAATGAAAACATTGTACTTCTTTTTTTTGCCCAGGGGTAATAATGGCATGTTTCCAACAAGGATCTCTTCTACTTTGAGACATGGTGAATATGATGGAGACAATTTATAGATATAAACAATGCTGCAATAGCACATAAATTTTAAAAAATTAGCATTCAAAGTATAATTTATAATTAAACTAAAAAACCTAGGGTTTGCAAGTTTGCAACTATAAAACTATTTTTTTTTTGCAAGAATGCCTAGGGTTTGTTCAACAAAAAACTTAAAGTCTTAAACACACACACCTAGGGTTTGTATTTATTTGTAACTTGTTTTTTGTTTCACTAAAACAAAATAGAAAAAACAAAAAAGAAAAAAAGAAGAGAAATGAAGTTTTGGTTAAAAAAAAACAAAAAAAACCTTCAAAACTCAAACATACCTCTTCAATCTTCTTTGAAATCAATGGAAATCTCTTTCCAATCCCTTGTAGACTCCTCTAGATGCAGCAAAATCACCTACGAACCTGCACAAATGTGATTCAATAAGCGTTTGGTGCTCAATCTCTTTGCTGATTTTCCTTCAATGCAAATGTGTTTTGGCTCTCTTCTCTCTTTTTTCTCTCTACTTGGCTTGAAAATGAAATGAAGTGCCTTTTGGAGGGATAGAGGCAAGTATAAAAGCAAAAAGAAAAAAAAAAGAAACTTTAAAATGTGTTTTTTTTTGACACACAAGCCCACAAAGTGACGGCCAAGTTTTTGGCATGGGACTCGGCGAGTCTGGCGAGTACTCGGCATCCGAGTCTCTGGGACTTGCCAAGCCTCACCTGCCTCGGGACTCGCGAGTACTTGCCGAGTTTGGGCGAGTCTTGTAACTATGATTGAAATTAACCACACAGCGAAAACCCACGTCTGGCCTTGAAGCCCTCACTTTCACGCTGGAAACTCACTTTCATGCTGGAAAATGTAATCACCTAGCTTAAATAAGGATTCCAGATCACCAAATCATACCTTCAATCGCCAAAAACAGATGGAAAAAAGTGTCGGGTCCCAAATTGACATCGATCCACATAAAATTTTCCTGCAAAGCAATAGAACACAGACTTTGGCTCTTCTTGCAGCTTGCAATGTCAAGACCCCGTCTGTCAGTCAATGTAACACGTCGTCTTCTCCAACTGCTATGTTTGCAGTAAAATCACCAGCAATCTTCAGCCAAATAACATGGCTCTGATACCATGAAAAATAAACACAAACACAGGAGGAAACAGAACAGATCAAATTGGCTCAAAATAGAGCGCTGCAAAACACAGGCTAGAGTATTTCATTTATAGATGAATTTGAAATAAATACAATAAACACTGTAGCAAGGAGTTAGCTCAGAAATTAATAATGAGCAGTTGAAATAGGATTCAACGTGGATGATGTGAGTCGGCTGCAGGTGGCTAAGTAGGCTAAGATGTTGGCTATGTGAAAAACGTGCATATAATTAATTTATTCTAACACTACTGTCCCAGCTGTGACAAGAAGTATCAGACTTTTAACTAAGACAACTTAAATGAAAATCTAAAACAGAGATGCCAAAACAAACTGCTTTTTTAGTTGACTACTAATACTATAGATAATGTTATTGAAGACTTGTTATTTTTAAACTAGGGTCTAGAAATCAAAGATAAACCATAGGAGAAGTTTCACCATCAATTGAGGTCTGAATACTTCACAGTGTGCTTATAGGGTCCCGAGTAAATGAAATAACTGGCTATTTGTCTTGACATCCCTTACATTGTTATAGCTCGTCTTTCTTCTGATCGCTTTCTCCAAGAGAGGAATCACCATGCCGGTTGTCATTAGTTTTCTTTTGGAATGGAAAATCCTTCAGAAAAATAATTTTGTAATCTCTCAGGTTATGCAAAAGATACAAATGTTGAAAATAAAATATAATATCCGGAGAAAAAGTTTTTCCCTTTATCTCCATTCCCATACGAGGTAGGTCCTTATATTTTAAGGATAAGATCTCTTTAAATCTTTTCATAGCCTTGGGGTCTTTTGGGATACCAATGAGGTCAGATTGGCTAAGGGGTTTGCAACTGCATTGTCAAATCTATAGAAGTGATGAAAGCCAAGGTGAAATCTGAGTTTATGTCCAACGATAATTAATTCTCCAGTCATTACATTCATTATAAACTTGGATCAGATTAGTTGTGCCTCTCATCTACCATATTAATTTTATTTTCTTCCTAGACAGATTAATATCTTAGAACTCAATCATGCCATTCTAATTTCTACCAGATTAATATCATTGAATTTTGCCAACTTTGGTTGTGACAGAAATTTGTCATTTGAATATTGAATTCCCCATAGTATATAGCTAATTTGCTTTTATTGAGATGCATTTTGTTTTGTTTTATGGGCATATTTTACTGTTTTAAATTATTAATATGCCAGATTTTCTGGAAATAAAAGATGAAAGCTACTGAAGACTCAGACCATATTGTAGCCGCTTAGTAAGATAGATACTGCTTTTCCTTTACTGAAGATTAAAAAATGATATTTTGTCCTAGCCTACATGAGTCGCTAATCCAAAAAATCAAACATTTTGTGTGCATGCTCACATGTGTGGATTTGTGGGTTTCTGTTTGCAAATTTATGTGTGCCTATACATATGACACACACATATGCTTATGTTATATTGTAGTTTTTTTTAAAGCTCTCTTATTTTGTAGTTCCATATAGTAACATAGCAACATTGTGACTTTCTTGGAAATGGGGTTTTATGCATTTCATATGAATATGAATATGTCTACTAATAAAAGTTTTGTTATTCTTTGATCGATGGGTTTGGTAGATGTTGATCGTATTAATTAGTTCTTTGTCTGGATCAGATGTGGGCAGTTGTATTGCTGTACAATTATTACCATCGAAAACAATTTCCGCATCTTGAATTTCTTGATGCTTTCTCTTTCTGCAAGATGGCTGTAATTAAGTGTCAAATCCTTCTATCATACATGGGAATCTTGAAGGGCAGTAATCTTTCAGCACCAGAATTTGTTCGGCAACCTACAATAACTGAGAAAATGGTTAAGGAAGCTTGTGAAACTTGTGAAGCATTGAATTCTCCAAGAACTATGTTGAATGCAAAGACTTTTCCAGTATCAAAAGTTGCTGTGTTTGTAGTTGATGCTACATATGAGAGCTGCATCCTTACATTTGGTTCCATAACAAAAGGTGTTTGGTCTTTGGTTGAAAAAGACGTCGGTGGATTTGACAGCTTCCTGGAAGGAACTCAAGAGTGTGCCAGGAAGAATCAAATAAAAGGCTCAAGTAAGAGGCCAGTTGGACGTATTGCAAGTGCTGGTGATACGTCAAATAGAACAGCAGTCAATGGGATAGCGACCAGTGAAAACAAAAAACTAAAGCAGCTGGCCTTTTCAGCCGTCAAAGAACAAACAGGTCCCTATTTTTATCTATTCTTTCTCTCTATGTTTGGGATAATTATTTTTGAAGTAGAAAACTGATGAAAAAAATGAAGCACTTCAGCTCTGTGTAGTTGCTTATCTTCAATTATTTAGTTGTGTGCTTGCTATGCACCCATTTATACTTGGTTTTATTTGAACACTCAAATTCAAGCATATGAAAGGGTGCAATGATTAATTTCTAACAACAATTCTTATCTAAACAGTTGTTCGCTGTGTTGTCATACGCAACCTTTTTCATTTTCTCTTTTTTTATTGGATTTATGAATTCATTTTGTACAAATAGTGCTTAGCTTAGCAAAAATATTTTATGCATACATGATCTGAAAGAGGTTTCAATTTGCAAAAAGTTGGTAAGATGAATATGACAATTAATATTGTTTTATACAAAAAAATCAGATAATATGGATCCCTGGAGATATTCATTATTCAGAGGACAAGTTTCCAAACTGTTAGAATCTAGATGTGTTATGTGCGGTAGTGCTATTAAACAATGATCCAGAGATATGAAATAACATGCAAATAATGACACTGGAAATATGATAGAACTGGAACAGAAAACTTATTTCTATGACTTGTGTACTGGCATACACTTGAAGGAGATTCATGCTGTGTATTTTCCCGGCTATGCCTATGCCTATGTTAAGGACTCTCTTGCCTGAACATGAAAATTAGGGAGCAAATTTTTTATAAATACACTTATTTTACAAGATAGATGGTTACAAAAACCGTTTATTCCAACAGTTATCTTTCTTCTTGGTCTTTTCTCAACAAACAGAAGTTTTGATGATGACTTGAGTGCCCTTCTATGATGTGACTTGTCATGCAATGCCTGTGGATCCTGATGCACTGGCGATTAGTTTGCAGTAACATTCGTATAGGGTGTGGAGTATTTTTCACAGGATTCTTCTTAGGTGTGAAATGTTTGTCACAGTGACACTCGCAGGAGCTGTAGAATGTATTGAAGTTTGAACTGAGTTGCAAGAGCTTTGAATGAGGCTGGAATTCTGCGAAGCGAATGCCAAAGTGCCCATGCTGTGAAGCACAAATCTGCAGGGTTGCAATCTACCTGCTGCAGAGCTGTGAAGACAGATCTGTATCCACCTAGATTATCTAAGCATACATAGTGATGTAAAAATTTATTCTAAAATGCTTGATTATTTTTGAAATCCTTTCTTTAAAATATTTGTAGGATCAGAGGGAGATAACAGAAACAATATAAATGCATAAAACAGACAAAAGCATTACAACATGGAAATAATAAACATCATATTGCTGCTGCAATAATACATTTAATTGATCTCAATACAAATACATATGCAGATTCAGAACTCTGCAGAGTTCTTCTGATATCTGCTATCAGAGATCACTGTCTGATGATGTTTCTCATAGGTCCAGGAAGCTTCATTTATAGCTGGAGGATAGTGGTGAAGATAAGGATAGGATAAGCTATCCATAAATAAAAGCCTGTCATATTAATTGCTATGTAGCTGCGCCCTGTTCCATTGCATGTGATTGCATTTATTTGGGTAGTTGGGATTACACTTTCCAACAATATTTTCTTTTTGGCATGTTAGTGTTTTAAATTTGTAACTAGTCTCTTTTGAGACAATTCAAACCGGAACAGTACGTCAGGTAAGACCTTCCTTCAAATAATAAAAGGAAACTTCTTGAGATCTGTTGGGGATTTTCATGTATATTGTAGAGGACCGACAAACTGGAATAATGAATTCTTAAGATTATGTGTTTAGTTTACTGTCAATAGCATGTACCAAATCTAAATATCAACACATATAAGAGTAATTGAACAATATAAGATCACACAAGACAATTTTTTTATGTGTAAACCTTGGGCGCACATGTAAGCTGGCAAAGTCTCACCAAATTTCCTTCCTCAGTCATTTAAAGGTTGCTGCATTGATAAAAAAATCTGCTCTTAGTCCAAGGATTTGAGCTTAATAGGTTAAAACATTGAGTTCTCATTGTGGAGACCTAAATTCAAATCCCAAAGGGGCATCTAATATGGAATTCTAAGTTGTGACTCTTGGTCTTCCATAGTTGGTTTTTAATGTGGAGGTGGTTTCTAAATAAGTGGATTTCTAAGTTGTGATTCTTGTTCTTCCATAGGTGGTTTCTAGCATAGTTTACATACTCTCCGATTACTCTCCGAGTAGCCGAGTAATCTCCAAAAAATTTGCATGCCGAGTAATTTCTGCTTTTACTCATAGGCAGTGTGCAGATGGATTTTCTCCTGTCAAATTATCGAGTAATCACCAGTAGCTCGCAAAAAACCCACAAACTTGGCATGTTTGTGTGTATAAATATGTCTGTGTGTGTATATGCATGCAAACTTGGCATCCTATGTATGTTTATAGATATGTATGTGTGCACAGTGCAGTCCTAAGTATACACATACATAAATATCTACACACATTTGCCGAGTATTTGCCGATTATTTATCAAGTATTTGCCGAGTTTTTCCCGAGTCAAATTTTTTGGGCTTGCCGAGTACTCTCCAATTCCGAGTATGTAAACTATGGTTTCTAGAGTGGTTGCTTAAAAAGAGCTAAAATTATCTCATTGTTGTGCTTGCAAGAGCTTGTATTAGTCTCATGTTGATGCATGTATGAGTTAGCAGTATATAAAAAAAAAACTCTGCTCTTAAGGCATAGGTATGCTCTTGTGATAGTCAAACCAGCAAGAAACTCTGCCATGCTTGTGAAATCAGCTTAAGTGGATACAATTTCCACCAAACATGCAAGGAAAGGTGGCAAACAAAAGATGGGTGCACTTTATGAGTGGCTCAGCCACTATGAAATTCCGCCAAGTGATAAGAAGTGATGATAGTGAATGCAAACTCTACTTGAAATTCCTCTTAATCATCAAAAGGTGGTAAGAATGCCAAGGTTGCCAGCCATAGATGGTTTAACCCTCCTAAATCTCGGCGTAGTCTTAAAAAACACTGTAGTAAGTGAATGTATCTCCACCTTGGCTTAAATCTTGCTAAGTTCTGCTTGGGTTAAGTGAAGAGTTTCTCCACCCATGCAATTGAGGCACACTTTTACTATGGTTCTATAATAAGAAAACTCCATCTAACATTGAAAAGGTGGCTTAAGTGGAAGATTTTTTTGCCTCTCATGATCTAGGCACACTTTTATCATGGCTAAACCACTCTACATCTTTGCCAAGTCAAAAAGGTGGTTAATCTATCATTGGCATTTGCTAGTAGTGGCTATGTGACATCAAATTTCTTCCCATAAGACAACATAATTCTCTGCTCACTTAACCTTGGTGCACTTTATTAGTGGTTCAATCATTTGATATCTCCTCGGCTTTTTACAAAGTGAAAAACATGGTTGAAGTGTCACGGGTGCACGCTTGGGCTGAAGGAGGTCATGCACCTACAAAATAGGTGCTTGGAGCATGTTTCAAGTGGCGAGGGTGTGTGCTAAGTGCCCTCGACTGGGATGAAACCTCAATTTAGTGGAAAATATATTTTTGAGGTGTCCTTTAGCAATGAGAGGATGCAGTTTAATGGTTTGGATATTTAAAAGACACCTTGATGTTCATTGATATGTTTCAAGTGGCGAGGATAAAGAAATGTAGTGGTAATGTGTATACAATTATACATTTATTGTATTAATTCACACCTTATAATGTGACATTAAATGGAATAAATATGTGGTAGAGTTGCTCTTCAACTAAAAGGGGAAGTTCCTTGTGAGTAAAAACTAACCTAATCTACATAATATACTTGCTATTTACAATCTTTACAATGTTTCTTGATTCAGGCCTACGATTTCAATATTGAGTATGTTAATGGTAAGAAGAACATAGTTGCAAATGCCCTTTCCAAAAAACCAGCATCTTGCTCTCTCACAGAGATTTCAGCAAATTGGAAATCTCACTTATTGGTAGAGTACTCCAAGAATAAATTTGCTTGTGAGCTGATGGACGGATAGTTTCAGGATGACTGTTATAGGGTAATGGATGACATCATTTTCTATAAGGATAGAATCTATCTAGTGCCTGAATCTGAACTCAAGGAGAAAATTTTGAAGGCTACTCATGACACACCCTTAGCAAGACACTAGGGCTACTTTAAGACCTATTGGCAGATTGGGGAGAGGTTCTCTTAGAAGGGCCTCAAGGATGATGTGTTGAGATATGTTAGGGAGTGTACGACTTGTCAGCAGAACAAGCCAGAGCATTCACATCCAGCGGGTTTTTTACAACCATTATCTATTCCAGAGCAGAAGTGGGAGATCATTTCAATGAAATTCATCACCGGTTTACCCAAGGTACACGGTAGAGACTACATATGTGGTTGTAGATTGGTTAACGAAATTTTCTCACTTCTTTTCTATAACCTCAAAGTACAAGGCGCCTTAGGTGGTGGAATTGTTTTTCAAAGAGGTTTTCAGACTGCATGGGTTATCGAGGTATATAGTCAATGATAGGGACAACAGGTTGTTGAGTGCTTTTTGGTAGGAGTTGTTCATATTAGCAGGTACAAAGTTGACACCGAGCACGAGCTATCACCCTCAAACAAATGGTCAGACTGAGATTGTGAATAAGTGGATTGAGGGATATCTATGTAATTATATTTTTGGACAGCAGAGAGTGAGGATTAAGTGGTTACACTTGGGGGAGCACTGTTATAACACCACTTACCACATGTTGATGGGGGTGACACCTTTTTGTGCATTGTATGGCTATGATGCACCATCATTTTTGGACCTGGCTTTTGGAGAGAGCAAGGCTCCTAAAGCTAAGGATTGGATATAGGAGAGCCAAGACATTCTTAAGGCTCTTAAAGATAACTTAGACGTGGCACATAACCAGCAGAAGACCTATGTAGACAGGCACAAGGTAGAGCGCAATTTTGAGGTGGGAGACTTAGTATTCCTACGGTTGCAGCCCTACAGGCAATCTTCACTAAAAAGGAGTGGTGCAGAAAAGCTTAAGCCACAGTTTTATGGCCCTTACAGGATTACTAGACGAGTGGGAGAAGTAGCCTATGGGCTAGAATTACCAAAGAACAGGAAAATCCACAATGTGTTTCATGTTTCATGCCTCAAAAAGGCGCTTGGACAGTGGGTTGCTTCATCATTGGAATTGCCTTCGTTGGATGAGGAGGGGCACTTGGTGTTGGTTCCTAAGGAGATAATTGATACCCAAGAGAAGAGATTGAGGAATAGGGTAATTATGGAGTATTTGATCAGATGGAGAGACTTGCTAGCAGAGGACGCAACTTGAGAGGGTGAATAGATACTACAACATCCCAACTTGCAATTGCTTGAGGGCAAGCAATCTCGGGAAGGGAGGACACTAATGTCCCCTTCTCTGTGATCACCTAGGATGCTAGTTTAGCCTTTATAATACCCGAAGGCTAAAGGAAAATTAAGGGAATTCATTTATTTAATTATTTAATATTACCTGACGAAAAAGTAAAACATAAAAAGGTAATGTTAAGTGATTAATTAAATATTTCATAAAATGACTTTAAGTGAAATATTAAAAGAAGACTTTATAAAGTCACTTTATACTATTTGAGTGGGAAATTAAAGTGGGAATTATAAAAGGGCGTTTGGAGGCTCATTTTCATTTTATGCTTGTTTATTTCTCACTTTTCTTTTGGAGAGCTCTCGAAGCTTTGTGGTCTTGGGGCTGGAAAACCCTAGGGCAATCTGGTTTCGGTGGTGAAACGATTCCACCCTAGCTGGAGCATTGAGGAGATCACAAAGGTCTTCTATTGGAGTGATAAAACAATTTTGTGGGTCTCTTTCAAAGACAAAATTGGTATTAAACGAATGTATTTCAGTTTGGATTGCTACAGGGATTTTGAAGTTTAAATGAATATCTCTTTTTGGTTTTAATGGCATCATTACCTTCTGTGCTTGAATAGACTGTATCAAAGGGTTTTATCTTTTAGCAATGAACTTCTAAGTTAGTGATTTTTCAGCATACCCTAGGTGTCTGTATTTATTCTCTGTTGGACAAGGACATAGGAATATTTTGGGATTGTGAGGCTTCTACAGGAAAGCGCCTTTTCTCGTGGAGGAAGTGATTTATAATAGCAGCTCCTGAGCCAACATTGAGGTCTGGAAACACCCTTTCAGGATGACATGAAGATTCTCAGACCAGTTCGTGGTCATGTGTGAACGTGAATGAACAGCATGAGGGTTGTCAGCTTGAACTGGGTGGTCGACTGGGTTTAAGGCATTCAAATCTTGAGTGAGCAGCTACTGTTATCCTTCCAGGTCCGTGGAAGACAAACACCAGGACGTCGGTCTGCAACATTCTTCTGGGCGAATTCTTTGCACTCAGCATCTTTGGCGCAGCCTCTGTGAAAAGTTTCCCAGGTCTGCAATATTCACACATTCCATACAATTTGTAAATCTGCTGCTAAATCTGGAAATCCCTGTTGTAAGCCACTATCACTGTTATTTCAGTCATTTTGTGTGAAGATAGGCAGTTTGTAATCTTGTTTCCTGTCTGAGAGCAAACTTTTCTTAGCTGCAAATCATTTCTGAGTAACGTTTCCTTCATAATAGCACTTTGTAATGCACAGGATAGTTTATGATAAGTCTGAAAATAGTATTTCTGAGTATGCAAATGTGATCACTGTCCTTTATTTAATATGCTGTTCAAGAATTGAGTTATCAGTCCTTGCATTCATTGTAAATTGGAATTAGCTATTATTGTCATGCATTGCTAGAGCTTAAGTTTGATAAAATAGAATATCTATCTGTTGTACCCAAAATAAATTTTTGACATTTTGCTTAAATTGAGCTAAATCATGTAAAATTATTGTCAAAAGTATGTTTTAGGTCAAACCAAACATAGGGTTTTTGTGGGTTTGTGTCAAGGAAGATACTTGCAAATTTTGGAAAATTTGAAAATTAGGGTTTCAAACCCCTGTTTTTAGGAAAACCCCTAAAAATAGGACCTTCCCAGAAATGATTGAAAATGATTTTGATAGGATAAACTGACTTCACGATCTCATTGGCCAAGTCAAAATCATCAAAAAGTATGTTTTACTCTGGTGGGTCTTGTTGATGCATGTGTTATGACTCACCAAGCACTCTAGAATAAAGAGTCCAAAGACGCTCTATCCTCTCTTGAAAAATTACCTCTTATGCTAAGATTGCTAGAAAGGTCATACGGTAATTCCAATGTTTCATTTGGGGGGATGGACAAGCTCAATGGATGATGTAATATGCTGATTTCACAAAGGGACCTTGGATAATGAGCTTATTCAAAAGTAGGAATTAGAATTAATTTGACGTTGAATGCTCTTATGTTTTTGGGATTTTCGGTTTGGAATAAAATAAAAGGAAAAAGGGATGAGGGTTAAGAAACTAGATTTATGCAAAACTACTCCTACGAACTTAAGAGACAAATGCTGGATAGTGAAATTAAACCAATCTTTGCTTTGCCAAGCACAGTACTACAACTAGACAAAGACGGTGCAATCTTCAATGGGTTTACGAAAGATGTCCTATTACACAATACCACCATCAATTGGATCAATGCATATAGGTAATAGAATTCAAGTCAAGCAGTTTCAATGTTCAGACTAACCTTACACATCAAATTGAAAATCATTCAATTGAAAAAGGTATGAACTAATTTCACTATTTCCAACACTATCAATCTTTCATTCATCTAAAAAATGCTGAAAACTAATTTACTCTATTGAAGAAATCATGAAACCATGCGGGCTCATAAAAATAACAAATGCTCAACTCTGAATCCACTTATTATTTAAACAGCAATAGTAGCAACAATTTCATAAGTCTCTCCCTGAATAAATGAAATGCGTGGGGTTTATATAGGCACCCCAATTACAAAGCAACGGCCAAGATTGACTTAAGATCAATGGCCAAGATCATTTCAATAAACCCTAACCCTAAAAAGCATAACCAACTTAGAGGACACATGGCGCAAACAGAACAATCCACTTGTAGTATGGAAAATGGTGACACCTTGCGAATCATTCGAGCAAGTGGGAATCCATAATGCAATTCCCTTTGGACTGCTCCTTAGCCGCAAATGCAAGAAATTTAGCTAACACAGAATCGAGTTCCTCCACTGAGATACTTGGCACAAAATCCAGTTGCACTCCGATCACGTCCAAGGTTTCAAGGCATAGAGTGAAAGTACCTTCCCACCTATCCTCCTACTTCTGAAAGTTATCCATGAAGGTCAAAAGGGAAGACATATCATCGAGCTGGTTCTCTATAATAATCTGCACTTCACTGAAGTAAATGTTCATCACATTTTTCTTCAGTCCTTCTAAATCTAAGCCATTTGCATCATGATGCTCCTGTCCTGTTAATCCCTCAAGAGAAGTGAGGATTTTGAACTGAATTTTCTCAACCGCACTCCGTATAGCAACACATTCTTCCTTCATTCTGTCATATGTCTTCCTTTTAGCCAATAAGGAATGATACCACCTGCTGAAATCATATGAGGCTCCTTCCTCGATTACACCCTCCTGGATTAATATTTGTAGGGAAACTTCCTTTAAAACCTTCAAACGAGGTATCACTTTGTCCTGTACGTACTGGAAATCTTCCCAATTGTCTTCAACTTGACTAACTTTAGATATAAGCAAGGCAGATCTGTCATAAGTTTGGGCGCACTTCTCTAAGAATTGCTCCATTTGTTTTGAAATATTGATAACCCAACTCTTGGTTGCTTGACTCGTGATCCTCATAGCCTCAAGAACATCAACAGTTTCCGGAGTAAGAGATGATGGTGGAATAAAAGCTTCACCTTCTTGGCGCAAAGGAGCTGTTAGCTGCTGAATGAACTCTATCAGTTTTAGATTTTCCAACTCTAGCCTTTCTTTCTTCTCCTCTGTTTTGTCGAACTTTTCCTTGATGGCTTTGGAATTGTCTACTAACTCATGGAAATCCTGATCTATTGTGGTTGGCCCAATGTCCAACGTTGTAACCTCGTAATTGTTGTGACCTTTTTCACACATTGCCCCATTCAAGATGGGGACCCCTAATTTTTGCTCCATTCTGGTCTTTTGGCTTGGGTTTTGTCTCTCCCTCTCTCTCTCTGTCTCTTTTCTGATGTCTGTCTTTCCGGGATTTCTCCGCCTTTGAGCTCAATTGTGAAATTTGGCCAAGTCCGAAAATTAGGGTTTCATCTTTCCTGGTCAGTCCAAGGTTGAATAAAGTCAATAAATTAAGATTTGAGATTAACATTGTTGTCAGTGTGTTTCTAGCAGGTTCTCAGCAAATTTTCATCCTATTCTGAGGAACTTACTATTTTTAGTAAGTGCACAATTACATGCAGTTTGTCAGCATTCTTGAGATTCCGACAGTCACACGGCATTCAGAGCACATCAGGCTGCTCGTGTGCAAAATTTGAGTTGAAACAGGCAACTTACTATTTTTAGCAGTTCAGCTTCCGAGACAGATTTCAGGGTTCAGATGCAGAGTTTTTCTTTGCATGTCTGGATATTCCTTCTGGGTTTTTCAAGACCTTCGCGATGATATAACATGCAAAACGGGACGACAACTTTCAGAATGCAGTCTTCCGAGGCTATTTTTAGGGTTTGCATGTCTGGATATTCCTGATGGGTTTTTCGAGAGCTTCGCGATGGTGTGACATGCAAACGGAGATTCTCACTCAGTAAGGAACTTGCTATTTTTAGCAGGTGTGTCCCGGCAGCCGCTTCCCAGCAGTTCAGATTCACGAACTAATTGCAGTACCACAGAAACGAAGAGAAACAGAGTTCATTTGATACACATGCAAAGCAAATTAGGGTTTTCAACTTCAGAGCCTAAAAATAGGCATAAAAAAGTCGAAATTTTCGAAAACCGGTGTAAACCACCGCGATCAGCATCCTTCAGGCTATCTGCTGGTGAAATTTCAAGTCAAACAGAGCACTTACTATTTATAGTAAGACAATTTGGAAACTGGCTAAAAATAGTAAATCAAGTGCATGCGTCAGTGTCAGCCAACAGGTCACGTGGTGAGGAGCACGCCATTCAAATTTTAGGTCGATCGGAGTTGTGGAGCTATCAGAAGCAAGCAATTACTATTTATAGTAAATCATCTCCGGAAATGGGCTAAAAATAGCAGGGTGATTAAAAATAGCAGTGTTGACAAGTTGATGTAGTTATAAGGATGCAGTGGGCAAAATTTCAAGTCGTCTCGAGCTTCAGAAGTGCAAAATTGAGAAGGCTTACTATAAATAGCAGGGCATGAAAGCTGGCGAAAAACGAGAAAAATAGTTAAGTCTGGAACTTCATCCTTCACTTCCTTGAAAATGCACCCATCTCAGCTGGAGGTCATGAAATTTCTCTAAGTGTTGGGCTCGTCCTTCACACAGGCCAAAATGCGCCCAAAGAGGAAAAAGTCAAAGGAAAGTCAACACATTTATCCTGCAGGCATAGCAAAAGGCGCCCTCAAGCACAAATGGCTGAGAAAAATTCTAAGTCAAAAAACTCCATCCACCTGCCTAGGCTAAATGCGCCCACCTTGAAGGCAAGTTGCTAAAAAATTTCTAAGGCACAAGCTTCGTTCTGCTCAGGGGGTGAAATGCGCCCATCCTTCATCAAGGCAAGAATGCGCCCAAGAAAGTCAAAGTAGTCAAGGGTTTTTATCCTTCAGCATAGGCTAAATGCGCCCAGCTCAAGGTAGAGGCATAAAAAAATTCTAAGTGTTGAAAGATTCTCCACCACCCCCTAAATGCGCCATCCTTCATGCATGTTCAAATGCGCCCAAAAGGCAAGTGGTCAAGGTGGTCAAAGCTTTTTATCCTTCCCCCATGGCAAAATGCGCCCAAATGGGGCCAGAAGAGGACAAAGCAAAGAAAGCTGAAGAGTCGCCAGCTAAGGGGTTGAAATGTTCATCCTCCACATCATGCAAAATGCGCCCAAAGCATGGCAAGTAAAGACAAAAATAAGGAAGTCAAGGTGGCGTTACATGTGCTTCATCCCTCATAACCTCCAAAATGCGCCCATGTTTTAAGCTTCATCCGCCTCACTATGTGAAATGCGCCCATAAGGCTAAGAGGTCAAGAAGTCAACAAAAGTTCATCCTTCAGCTTATGTGAAATGCGCCCAAAACAGATCATATGAAGACAAAAGTTTTAAATTTTTCTTGACCCCACCACATATGCGCCTAAGGAAAAGATAACGCCTATGTGGCATCCCCTTGAAATGCGCCCATGCTTAAAGTCAAAAGTCCACATGAGTATCTTGGACGCGCCATGAGGACAAGGTAAAGTGGAGTAGAGGAAAAGGAGTTAAGGCATTGAAGGTGTAAGGTAATAAAATATTCCCCATGATGTGCCAAATACGCCAAGACACAAGATGAATACAAGGGAATATGTAAGGCGTGGTAAATAAGACAAAGTGTTGAGGGTAAAATGATTAATGCTAGGCGTTGGAAAAATATTCTCCATGGCAAGTGATGTGCGCCTAGGACAAGTGAGGTGATATCCTTTTCAAGTGAGAAGTGCGCCTAGATTTGAAATTGATATTGCTAAGTGGTGGTGAAATAAAAAAAATTGCTGGGCATTTGAAAAATATTCACCTTCAAGTGTGATGCTAGGCTTGTGAGTGCTAAGGCGTGATTTTTTCTCAAGTGTGAAATAAAATATAAGATGAGTGACAAGATGATTGCTAGGGCGTTGGAAATTTTATGGAGAATAAAATACAAAGGATGAATAATGCAAGCCAGATGAAAAATAAATTAAGTGTGATGCGCCTTCAAGGAAAATTTTCTAAGTAAGTTGATGAACTGAAAACTTCCGTCGCAGGCAAGATGATCAAAGTTGAGTAGAAAATTTTCTAGGGCAAAATTTTCGAAGTGACTCAAAAATTTTCTAAGGCACAAATATTTTCTCCCTTAGAAAATATGCCCAGAACTTTGGGGTGGTGGAATTTTTCTTGAAGCACAGCAGAGTTGCCAGAGATGAAGTCAGTGATTGCTAGCTCCACAGAATTGATAAAAATTTCTCAAGTCAGAGCAACAGGAAATCGTCACAGATGTGGAAAACGGATTTAAATTTCACAGGGAAATAATTTTCTAAGGTTCAAAATTCGGAAAAATTAAATGAACCTATTCGTTGGGTACCCATGGGTTCGATGCGTTCTGGAGAAAATTTTCTTCTGGGTATTGAAGATTATCGGTGAGGAGTTGATTTTAAAGTCTTCCATGCTTCGCTTCAGCCTTCAGGATGAAGATTTCAAGTGGGCACTAGATTGATGAAATTTCCTAAGGGAAATTTGAAAATTTTCTAAGGCAAAAATGAAGAAAATGTGTTTTCAAGGTGAAATCCTCCAGGCGATGAATTTGAAAAGAACTGCCTAGGTGAATTTGCTTAAATCCTTCGTGAGGATAGTTTTCTTGAGCCAGAGATGAATAAAACCAAGGTTGTCAGAGCTACAACAGGTGAAATGAATTCCTTGAAGATGCAGTTGAAGTTGATACTGTCAAAAGGATGATACGCCTTTGAAGAAGATGGATTAAAATTTGGCTAAGGCATGAGGAATCATGAAGAAGGCAAAAGTTGGCTAGTGAAAACGATGAGCCCTTGAAGATCAAAGCGCGAGAATCAGGTAAGTAAGTTAAGATTATATTATGAAGTGTCCTAATACTCTTCTCCTCGCTTGTTTTGCAGGAGGAATGTCGAGGCCAGAGCACGATGACTTGAAGTGATCCAAGATGATGTTTCAATCTCGAAGGGATAAAGTTGCAAGAAATTGGCTAAGTATTAACTCAAGTGACAAAGATGAAGACCCTCAAGTGGAAGAAGTTGAAGAACAAAAGTCAAGAAGAAGATCGAGAACAGTGTGAACGCATCTGCAAACGAAATCTTCTAGAAGGATGATGGTGGACATTGTGGCTCATTTATTACCCCACTCTCCTTTGTGGCGGTTTTTAGGGTATATCTTGTTTAGGGCTGAGGTGGCACGATTCTGGCCACTCTATTGATTGTAACCCTAGCCGTCTTTTGGGACTTGGCTAGCTATATAAAGGGGGAGTCCCCCTCATTTGTAATTCATTAGAAATTAGAAGTAGAGTTTAGACGTCAGACTAGAGAGTAGAGCGAAGGTGCTTTAGTTGTAATATCTTAGCATAGTTTAGATTGAAAAGGAAAGTCTTCCCTTTGGATACTTTGTAAGAAGTTGTCATGTATGCTTTCATAATAAAAGAATTTTCATTGATGGTGAATTCTTCTTTGTTGTGAGTAGTTGTTGAGGCTTCTTCGTCCTTCCAATTCACGTAGTATCTTGAAGTAGCTTAAAGTAAAATAGCTTTCATTATCATGCAAGTAGATGTTAGTTGTGGACTTGTGGTGTTAATTGAGGCAACTTCATTTTTATCCATACCACTAGCGGCTTGCCGACAGCAGGTTTGCCTTGTGTGGTCAACTGGAAAACTTTACAAACTTAACTTCGATTGTGATTCATGTGTTGGTATGCGTCGTTTTGATGGTGCTTATATGTTGAGTTATAATTTGAAAACCTCTTGTCACTCCCTTGAAGATTGCACCGACTGTGTGTAAGTTGTCCAACGTGAGGCGGAGCAGAGTCTGGTCGAAGTCTGTCAAGATTGATCCCACATTCCATCCTTAGATAAAAGATTAACTTCTTAGGCCCTACACTCTTTTAAATTCAGTTCATTTCTGGTTAGAATTAGGAAACTTGTGCTCATTTGCCAAATCATTCGAATTACACGCAAAGCCCTTAGTTTGCTGTTTGTTGTTAGCCGTCGGACAATTGTGTAAGTCCGCTTGAAATACCAGCAATATCACATCGAGCCAAACTGAGCCTATTCGCACTTAAGGAACCTTGGAGTTGAAAGCATGATCTTACTCGCAATCTTAGCATGCTGAATACTTTGTTCAAGAGAGGATAGAGTGTCCGTTGGGAAACTTTATTCTGTGTTGGTGCGGTCTCAAAAACCACGTCAACAGTAATCTGTAGGAGTAATCTGATCTTTTGGCTTATCAATTTTCGGGACTGCCATCTGTAAGATCCTGGATCATGCATCATTCCTGGTAATTTGAGAATACTTCCTAGGCTTCTTTGGCGTTTTAGCTTTGCCAATTCTGTCTAGGAAGTCTTGCATGCTCTCAACTGGTTGAACTTTATCCAGTGGTCTGGACTTCTTCATCAAACTTTCGGTCAACCAATCTGGGATAGTGGATAATTCCATCCCATCTTCTAACTGAACATCATCATTAATTCCTTTTAGAGCAGAAATTACCTCATCTCCTAGCTCTTCATTGTTCTCAAGGATCTCAGTATCTCCTGTGCCTTCAATCATCAACGTATCATCCCCTTCCAAACACTCAGTGAGGGTTTATTCTTGGAGAGAATCCAACTGTTCTAACTCTTGAAACTCGATTTCTTGCTCATGGCTTGGCTCGATATCAACAATGGACACCTTTTCAATTACTCCAATTGATAAAGCACTTGAAGATGATGGATTTTCAGTCACTTTTTGCTTCTTACTCTCCAATTCCCCGTCAGCTGATTCTTTTTCCTCCGTGTGAAGGTTTTTACTCACTACCTTCCTCTTGCTAGGATACGATAGTTCATCAAGACTTTCGCCAATTGCTTCCTCCTGGCTTTCCTTATTGCTCAAGGTGGCATAAGTAAGAGAAATTCCTTCTTTCCTCAACCTGCTGATCTGATCATCTACCCATTCCCTTGAGTATGCTAAAATATCTTTCATCAATATGTTCAAATCGGTCAACTCAGGTTGTGTCCAGTTAGGCAACAGAATGGGCTTATCTTTTTCCTGTTCAAATTGAGGATGTATGTAGTCCCCGTTGTCCTTTACTTGGTCAGGTATAGGGAACAAGTCACACCTTTTTACAAGTTCAATTGGAATTCTGGACCAAGTCTTCTTCCTAACTCCATACTCGTCCACCAAGTTAGACCAATAGTCTTCAATCTGCATAACATGAAGGGATTTCTTCCCATGAACTCTCAGGTACGGATCATAATCGGACCTTGGATTATAAGTGCTGAACTTATAAAATTGCAACTCTACCCTTGCTGTCTTGGCTGATTGTAATGAGGGGCAGACTTCTAACATTTTTCCAATTGTAACCGGAAAATCCACTCCTTGTTTGTTCTTTTTCGCTTGAATAGAGTCTACACATGCCAGTTGCCTTGCAACTTCAAGCATAACAATCTTGTCTGTTGGATACCGAGGAAGTCTGTACGGAGTATCCGAGAATCCATGAACTCTTATATATGTGAAGGTCGGAAACTGGATAAACCAAGATCCAAACTTGTCAAGCATCACCATAGCTTCTTTAGATAGCCTCCTTTGAACTGTTCCTTGAAGCACTCGCGTGATATACATAAGGAAGGCGTCATTAGTTATCTTGTAATTGTCCCTGTAATGTAGCTGGAGCTGCGGGTAACAATCACATGCTTTGAGTTGATCTTTCCGAAGTCCAACTTCGCCTTTACAAATCAGTCCTCTATACTTGGTGAACCGCGCCAAGATATAAACCACATAAGAACTCATATAGAAGGTTTTGGTCTTCTCTAGGTTTCTCAACTGGAAATCAATATTATCACTTATTAACTTCACCCAATTTATTGCCTCCATTCCCAATACGATCTCCTCCACATACCAAAACATCCATACTTCGAAGAAGGCTCCTTGAGAAGTTCCCATAATCTTGTTTAGCATATGAATCATATCACTATATTCTATTTTAAAATCCGTGCAAATTAATCTCTTTGGCAACTTGGAGCAGTGTCTTTTGGGTTCCTTGATCCAGTTAGAATTGACTATGTCCATACAGGATTCCTTGGCTTGATCGAACATGGCCTGTGATTCCTGTTGAGTCCTGTTTAACATTTTTCGACGATGGGGAATACCAGATACTTTCCTGACTGAATCCTCTGTAAAGTACGCTAAGGTGATCCCATTGGATGTTTTAATGGATCTTGTTTGCGGATGGTACCTTCTGGCACACTCGACCATTAACTCACTGCATTGAGCTGCAGGTGGAAATCCTACTACTTGGTGAAGTCCAGACTTAACAATATTTGTGGCAATAGGCGTAGGCATTTTGTTCTGAGTGCCGAACATCCTTCTCTTATGTTGAATTGCATTAAACTGCTCAAAGTTTGTATCTGCTACTTTCTTCCACTTCGAGGATAACTGGGATTCTGGATAAAATTCTTTGAGGACTTCCTTTACTTGAGCTTTCCTAACTCCACCTCCCACGTTCTTTGGAGAAGACATTGTGCCTGTAAGAAGCTCGAAGTTAGAATATTTTAACAAATTTGTAAAAAGGGCGATTTCTTGGCTGGAGAAATTTTAAAAAAAAAAATTTAAAATCCAAAACTCGATTAAAAGGCTGTGTAAAGAATAAATTCTTAATGAAATTTGATCCACCTTTATTGTTTTCAAAGAGCATTCATGGAATTTTAAATAATCTTCTGGATTTTTCAAGACTTATACTGAAGTTTTCTCAAATCCACAATGAAAAAATCCTATTCCCTTTTAAAATCGCCAATAATAACCTTGCAGTTGTTTGAGAAATCTAGAAATGAAAGAGGAAAATCGAACTCTATACTCCAGAATTTAAAAAATCTCTTTGCAGCTGAAGAAAGACGTCTTTGGCTTGAGAGAGGGGTTTTGCCTATGAGAAAATTCGACTTTGTAAATAATAGAAAATGAGCTCACAAGATCATCTTTTATAATAAAACCTTTCCAAATTGGTTTAGGTCGACTTCTTCTCATTGGGTGTCTTTGCTTTAAAACTAAAAAGCAATCTTATCTTGATCTTTGACTTTTCAAACAAGGCGTCCCTTTTGGCTTGACAACGAAGTTTCACTTTTAAAAAATAAAACTTTAAGTTATTTCTTCTATTCTTGCCTTTAATAAAATTCGACCCTCAAGTGGACTTTTTGACTTTTCAATTGGATTTCTCTTACCAAGGCGACTTTTCCTTAGAAAATTTTCGATTCTTGTCTTGAAAAATTCGACTCTCAACTGGAATTTTCTACTTCCCAACTGGAATTTCACTTCAACTTGAAGTTCCTGAAGTCCAGTTCAAAACTTCTCTTGCCTTAGTCGATTTTCATCTTTGTCCAACTGGAATTTCGAACTTTCCAACTGGAATTCCTTGTAGAAGGCGGATTTTGTCCTAATAGACGAATTTTCATTGGATTTCTCAGTATTTCCCTTTGATCAATGGATTTCTCAACTGGATTTTTCGAAAATTCAACTGGATTTTCCCAATGGCGCACCTCTTAAGACTTAGGCGAATTTTTATCATGATTTTTCTTGCTTTTTTACTTGACTTTTCAATTATTTTCTCTCAAAGGCGCGATTTTGTCCAGTTGATTTTTAACCTTTGCATGCGCTTTTTCATGCTTTTCCTCACCTTGCATGCGCCTTTTCCATCCTTGCATGCGCTTTTCTCATGATTTTTTCAATTTTTTGAGACCTCTGCTTGATTTTGCTTGCTTTTTAGTTCCAAAAGTGGAAACTTTTGACTCTACTGCCAGTGACACCTAGCACTTTCTAAAAATAGAAACTTACTAAAAATAGAAAAAAGCAAAAAGAAACTTTCTAAAAATAGTAAATTCCAGATTGGTCCAGAAATGCCAAAAACAAAAAAAGCAAAAAGCAAAAAAGCAGAATCCCTAAAAAATAGAAAGTGTCAGAATTGAGCGAAAGCACAGGCGATCCTCGTCTATAGGGTCTTCTAAGCACTTCTATGGCGTTAACGTTCAGTTTCAGGCTCAAACTCCCAACTTGGCTCAGATGATGACTCCAGACTTTGACATGAAATTCCCAGATATCAGAGACTATGAAATTGCCACTCAAACCTAAACCCTAAGAGTAAACCAGCGAGGGTCCCCATTTGCAATGGGGTGATGTGTGAAAAAGGTCACAATAGGTCTATTTTCATTTTTCAGGGAGCAAGTTGAGACCTTTGCAACCATGAAATGCAGAATGGCCAGTACCAGGTGCTGAAAGCTAAGCCTCAAAAGCTTCAACGAAGAATCCATGGCGGAAATGCTGAAAAAGATGCTCTGTGATGGAGGGGATTTTCAAAAGTGAAAATTGCTAAAAATTGGCTAAGTTTGGAGAATGCACGCCTTGCTACCAAGAGGAGGCTGGGCAGTCAAATGCCTTAGCCATTTTTCCAACACCCATACACGTAGCATGGTGAAGGTGATTGCCAAGACGCACATGTTCGCATCGTCAACGACAATGCTCGAATCAGTCAAGCTACATGACGAATGTGAGACATGAAAAGATGAATATTTTTCAAAGGAATGATGAAAGTGCAAGCTAAAAGCCAAGGGTCCCCTTGGATTTAAGAGGTCAAATACAGCCATCAAATTCATTTGAAGCAACCATCTTCTTCGTACTCCTGTTGGCTTTCCAACGAAACATTCAGCGAGATCATCTGATTCGATGATCACCGGCAAACGTTGACAGAGTATGGAGATGCTGCAAGCGAGAAACATCCAAAATGGCAGTCTAACATGAAAAAGGAACCCCTGCTAAAGAAAGGCGCCCTTGAATAAGATGATGATGTCACTTCTTGAGAAATGTTGTCTTCATAAGATCTCTCCAGCTTCGATCCAGCTTTGCAACAAACCAATCAACAAGCTTGCAAGACACATCAAATGACAACAATGGTTGATCAACAAAGCATGCAGATTGCAGGACTAATCAATGAGCTTCAAGGTAAAAGTGCCCCTACTGGCCAGGGACGCCCTTCTTTTCAAGACACCTGATGAAGTTATCAACAATTGTTGTGTATAAGGCATTTGTTCAGCTCCCTCTCAGCCTCTCGATCAATCCAACAACATGTTCATCAAACCTGTCAAGCAGTTAGAGGCAATGATCAAGCAAAAAATGCCTGAGATGGAGACTAAATGAAGAACATTGGAAAATGTGCTAAGTGTCAAGAAAAAGCGCCCCTGATGAAGAAAGGCGCCCTTTCTTTTGGGCATGCAGATGCAGTCTTTTTGTTGAGTGACCTCCAGGATGACCTCCATTTTGATCGATCTCAACAACGAAACCATCAGCGAAGACATTCGACAAAGCTATCATCTGACGATAGAGATCAAACTGAGGCAATTTTCAACATGAAAATAATTGGTCAGAAAGCCAAAAGTGCCCCTGTTGTAGAAAGGCACCCTTGTTTTTGAAGACCTAAAATTGACTTTCAGAAGTTGTGAAACCAGGCATCCTTTCCAAGACTGAGCTGGTTATCTGATGAATCGTCAAGCGAGATCATCAGACTCGTCAATCAATGGAGATATCAAATCGAAGCACAAAGGGTCTAAATGAAGAAATTGAAAGACAATCACGAAAAATTGACTAAGTCAGGTGAAAAAGCGCCCCTGCTGAAGAAAGGCACCCAGTCTTTTGGAGCCTTAGATTTAGTTTTCAGGCTTAATAGCTCCCAAGCACATCTCTTCAGCATGTTTCCAACTCAACAACAAATCCATTAGCAGCTGCTCAGGATCAATTGAACAACCGGGAGCGAGGATCAAATAGAGGCTCTTTGCCATGAAAAAATAATGAAAAAAGAGTTCAAACTCAAGGAGGACGCCTAAAAGGTCAAAGTAAGATATGTTGACTTGAGTTAGAGATTTTGGAGGCAAACTTGGCCAAAACGTTCCACAATTAGTGGAAATCAGTTTTTAGAACTCCAGATCAAGCCAAATCACTCCTCAATCATGAGTTGGTGCCCATACTCGATGCATTCAGGCATCAATCACTATATATCAAGCTTGGACATCATTATTCATTGTTTTTCTTTGTAGGTTGGAGCTCAAGAACAATCATTTGCTATCCAAGACGTCTTTTCAAGATCTGATAGAGGGTTTTGACCATTCTTCATTATTTTTTGAAGATTAGCAGCACAAAAGGATATTTTTTTTCAGAGGTTGCATCCAGAGGCAGATTTTTACAAGAAGGCAACAAATAACTAAAATCTTCCTCTTATCTTCTTCCTCTCTTCTATCTTAAACTTCTTGCATGTCATAGAAAACAACAGGCTATAACAGATCTGGCCAACTAGGTATGATCAACACAATTTTCTAGCAAAACCTATCTCTTCAAATTTTCCAAGAAACAACAAACTTGCTGCCCCTATTTTTAGGGGTTTTTCCGAAAAAGTCATAGAATAAAAAATCTAACAAACTGGGTTTGTTCAGCATTGAAGTACGAACAATACCCATGTGTCAGATTTTTTCTAGAAAAATACTTCTCAGTGGGTGGCTATTTTTAGGGGTTTTCAAAAGTTGTCTGAACATATCCGTGTTTACAATCAACAATCGAGTTTTTCAAAATATAGTACTCTCAAGTTGAAATCAAGACCAAAATGGTCCTACTTCACGAATTTATGAAAACACTCAACACAGACATGCATCAAGTAAAGCCTGTAGTCAAGTTGGACGCCGTGGAAGGCATTAATGACATCACCATTCAATGGATAGCCAAATGTGGAAGGTAGTCATTCCAAACACAAAGCCACCACCGGTTACTACCACACTATCTTCCACGTTCCATGTCAACAAGGCTGGATAACATAGCTGCAAAGAAGATCGAATATCAAAAGCAGTTTGCAAGAGGCAGAAGTCAATGCCTGGTTAGAAGAACTATTGACTAGTGGTAATGAGGTGTAAAGCACCCCAAGAAGGACATCCTACCCTCCAAAGTAGCATTAATGAGACTGAAGTTAACTTGATGCCCCTTTCCAAGTTAACTCCATGTCCCACAGATCATGCATGTCAGATCCCACTAATTAAGGATGTCTAATTTGACTTCCATAATTTGTGGATCTCAGATCTCCACTAAATGTGGATGTCTATTTTGGAGGCACACTTTGTAATAAAGTTCACCTTTAGTTTAGTTTCAGTCAATTGAAGTAGTTTTCCAGTTGACTCTTTGTGTACTCTCAGTTAATTAAAATAGATTTCTAGTTAACTGATTGCTCACCTACTTTTAGACATAGGAATAAATCTTGCTGATTGGCAAGAACTGATTGTTAACTCAAGGAGATTTTAGGGTTGCCTACTCCTTTGAGTTCTATAAATAAGAGCCTTGGGCTCATTATTTGTTAACCTTTATTTACTACGCAAAATTGCTGCGCCATTGTTACCAACAAGTTTGAAAGTGATTATTTGTTCACTCTTGGATGAGAGTTAATTGGTTTGATGAGCAATTGTGCATGATTTCGTGCCTTTGCATGTCCCAATTCTTTGTAACTCAATGAAGAAATTTGAAGAAGAAAATCAAAAAGCGCTTGCATTTTGATCCAAATATTTGAGTTCCTTCAACGTTTTGTGCTTATAACTTGTTGTTTCAATCTCCTCCTTGGATATTTTGTCATTAACAGTTATCGTATGATGTTGTTTAATGAATTGTCTTTCAACCTACACTTTGGACAGGGGTTTCTCCTCCTTAGCAAGTTTGTCAGCCAAATCATCGTGATTTGTTGTTTCTAGTAAGCTGTTTCCTAGCCTATACCTCAGACAAGGGTTCCTCCTCCTTGGCAAGTCTTAGATCCAACTTACCGTAAAGAGTGTTTTCTTGCACAAAGCTATATTTCTAGCATAGATCTGAGAGTTCAAAGCCTCAGACTCATTTTGGCGAGACGGTCGAACCAAGCAATCCAACCATCCATTCCCGCTCCTATGCCCTCATGCTTTGTTTATCTTGGGGAGATAGAATAGATTAAAAGCTAGTTTAGTTGTAGTTAAGATTTGCAAAAACCAGAGAAAAGCTTAGCTACGACACATTGTGTTTGTGCACCCTTGTGTCCTGCTGCTGAGTAAAAAAGATAGGAACCTTAGTCTACTGTACTTTTTACGCATAACATCAACAAAGAGGGATCTTCCTCTTTATAATCTGAAGGAGCAGTACTATAACACTTGCAATAGCTAATCATTTCCAATAAGCACTCTAGAGGTGCTAATTGAAACGCCAACACTATCAAACTAGAAAAAGAATCGAAAAGCTTTATCCTGTCCAGAAAGGCATTTTACACACAGCAACAAGAACTTTTACGCAACTAGGCTCTCTTGTGCAACAATCAAAAACTCTTGCATGACAATAGGTTATCCTTGCACATCAACAAGAAATCTTGTGCAGCAACAAGAATGTCTTACACAAATGTACCTTCTCTCTGTACCTTTAGAAGCTCACAAATGCAATACAAACACTTACCTATAGCAATTTTAGTTCATTAGTTCATTCTGTCTATTTCTACTCGAGAAGCAATCAATTTCTCTACAACACTTTTAGTATAAAATGTAAATCACTTGAAGGGTATATTATGGATAAAATGGATGAAAAGTATGAGTTTGGTGTGTACTAAGGTCACAAAAAAATGTTCAGAGATATAAAAAATATTACACAATCATGTACGTTCCCAGGGCTCATCATCATCATTAGTATTTGAGTTAGAATAGATTTAAAATCAATATTGGATTGAAAATCTAGATATGAGAAACATTAAAATCTAATTAAAAAAACATGGGGCTTTTATTAACCTATCATTACTCCACGGGATCCATTAGGAATGCATGGTGGTTGCAATAGATGAATTAACCTGTTTTCAAAGATCTTCTAGGTCCACAAGATTATTGGGCTTAAAAAATGTTTGTAAGAGAAACTTAACCATGTGATAAACCTTTGTTTGTACTCAGTTTAGAATCATGTTAATTATGAATACTAGTATAAACATCTGAATTTAAACCAAGCTTAAGTCCCAAATTAAAACGGGTTTAAGAAAATCATTGTGTTTGGAAAGGTTATTAGGTTAAAAAAGCAATTGGGAGTACTAAGTCACCCAAGGAGTAATCCAGACACAATAAAACCATAAATAAGGTTGGAATCCTAATGTTGGCTCTAGCAAGAGTATGTAATGTCCCCTTTTTTGGCATGATCATGTTTGATGGTGGTTAGCCTATTACTTAGACTCTCGTAGGCTAACAGGTTGGTTAGAGGGTCAGTGGTACTTTCTGGAGAGTTGATCGTTTTTGTTTTCAGAGCCCAGTGATTGGTTCACGACAAGCGTTAGCAGTTTAGGAGTCGACGGTTTCTGACGGCACATGATTCTATGAAGATTTGTGGAAGTTATGCCTATTTGAGTGATTTAAGTTATTAATTAACTTAATATTTTATTGTAAAGTCAAATTGACTTTATACTTTTTATATCACTTAAATATTCTCTAAAAGTGATTTAATATTTTAATCACTTAAATTAATAAAGGGCGCCCAAGTATTTAAGTCGGAACTATTGAAGTGACTTAAATTATAATTTAAAAGATTTAAATGTCAAAAGTGGCATATCTTCTTGGAAATGCGTGCCTTCTTTATATAAGGCAATTTTGGCAATGAGAAACCCTATGATTGGATATTTCGACTTTGCCATTGTGTTTCTTCCTGTGCATTCTCCTGTGATCAGGGTTTGAACAAATTTTCCATTGGAGAACGATTCCTCTTCAATGTTGAGCACTTTTGAGATTGTGAGAGATTAGTCGAATCAGTGCAGTTGAGAGTTTCATTCAGAGGTTCTACTTGATTCTATCAGAGGTTTTACCATTCAGTATTTACTTGTCTGCAATAAGGGAAGAGGGTTTCTTCTCCAGGGATGCCATCTTCTACAATTTTCAGCTTTCAGAGTGTTCTATTGGTTTTCTACCTTGGCCGTACTATTTGCATTGGGAAATGTGCCCACTTAGGGAGGTGTGTGAAGTATCTAGCTGAAACGCCTTTGTTTTGGCTCCTGTTTGTCTTCCATCATTGGCGTGTACCCTTCTCAAGTGCTTGTATCCAGATTCTAAAAGGGAGAACTCAAATCTGGAGGCGAGGCGACCTTATATGCCAGTTTTCACCATTCTTGGCTGGCGAGCTAGCTTACTTCTTTAAATAAAAAAACTGGAAACATTTTGGTATGTTTATCACTTGTGATCTCATTGTTTCAATAAAATAACGTCTTCTGCATTTCCATTCTGTAGGAAATTGCTCTGTTTTTTCAGTTTATAAGCTTGTATATGCTACGCCCCTTCTCTTCTGTCTATAAACTTTTCTCTAAAAAACTAAAATAACTCATTAAGACTTAAGAAAATACTGGGATTTGAGCTGATTCTTGGCTGGCGAGCTAGCTTACTGCTTTAAATAAAAAAACTGGAAACATTCTGGTATGTCTATTACTTGTGATCTAATTGTTTCAATAAAATAACGTCTTCTGCATTTCCATTCTGTAGGAAATTGCTCTATTTTTCAGTTTATAAGCTTTTATATGCTGCGCCCCTTCTCTTCTATCTATGAACTTTCTCTTAAAAAACTAAAATAACATTTTAAGACTTAAGAAATACTGGGGTTTGAGTTGAGAGCCAGCAGGGCTCATCACAGTGGTATCAGAGCACTGATCCTGCCAGCTTGTGGGGTTAGTAGATTCTATGCGGTCACACCAGGACAGATTTGACAGGTACTACTCACGCAAGGGTCCTGAATATCAAAGAGGTGATTTTAATCCATTTCTAGCATTTCCATTTGAAGAACATGAGGAGGAAATAGGTTTGGATAATATGGCTAACAGGGAAGGAGAAGGTTCTCACAGGAATCATCTCACCAACGAGGACCGAGAAGCCAGAGATGTGCTCAGAGGCATGGTTGCAGGCCAAGAACAGGGGGTGAATATTCTCCAACAGCTCAGCACAAATGTTAAAAATTTGACACTTCATAGAGGTCAGAATCAGGGTCGAGATCAGGAAGGCAGTACTCATGGAGAACCACACAAAATTATTGCTCCAGCACACACCTTTGAGAGAGCTACTTGTCCTACTTTTATCAGAGATGAAGCTGATGAAGAGGAAGAGGTTGAATAGGGTGGTGAAGTGAACTTTGTTGATAGCATCATGACTATGTATGATGAATGGGATGCATTGCCTCCGAGAGTTAAGGAGCACCTTAACTTCGATCGATTCATGAGCCAGAAGAGAGAGTATAACCGTAACAGGAATGACAAGAGGCCTAGAAACAAGCAAAGTGATCTCAGACAGGCTACCAACAAACTAACTTTAGTTCACTATGATGGCAGTGGTAGAGTTACAGCACGTGCCTGGGTGAGTAAGTTGGATACATTCCTGACACTACTTCCTATGCTAGAGGAAGATGCTATACGATTTGCAGCTCTCCACCTTGATGGCGTAGCACATGACTAGTGGATTCATGGCATGGCTACACTACACCATGATAGGATTACGTCGTACCAGGAGTTTACTAATAGATTGGTAGAGAGTTTTGATAGACGTGATCCTGAGCAATTCTTCAGAGACCTTGCTCAGCTAAAGCAGTTGGGTAGTTTGGAGTCTTATATTGGTGAGTTTCAGAAGCTCTCGGTTATGGTTACCAGAATCTCAGAGAGGAGACTTGTCATTCTATTTGTAGAAGGTCTCCATGAGCCTTGAAAGGTTGGATCAAAGCATTCGATCCACCTACCCTGCATGAAGCTATGAGAAAAGCTCGTAGCATGGAACTTACAGCTTCACGTGGTAAGTTCACTTCAAATGCAGAAGCATCTACATCCTATACTAATAGTCATTCAGAACCTAAGGAATCAGAAAAAGTTGATGCAAAGAGGAAGTTTGCAGCTCCTTTGGACCGAGAGACAATAAATGATTTGCGTAGGAGGAAGCTATGTTTCTATTGCAAAGCTCCTTATGACCAACACCACAATTGTCCTCTTAAGCCTAAGGGTTCAAATAGACAAATGGAGTGGTTTTATGAGGGTGATGACATTGCTGATTTAACGGACCAGCAAACTGGTTTTAAGGATGGGAGTATGCGATCTATCATTCTCGTCAATGCAAAAAGTGAGAAGATAGAACAGGAGATTCTAGAGGAGTAGGAGCGCGAGATGATTTAGGAGGATTATCATTTTGCTTCTAGTCCCATGGAATCAGAGGTGTTTGATTGGGATCACTATAGTTATGCGGCTCAGTTTGTACAAAATCCTCTTTATGAGGCGGATGCTACATCTTCTTGTGATAATCCGCTCTTTGAGGTGGATGCTGATTCTACTCTTGACCCTGATTTAGGGGTGAGCTTTGATCATAGTATCGGAGATTCCGTCAGTGCATCGAGATTTCAAACAGAGCTCGTTGTGGAGATTCCTAGTGTGTACTTGGTCAGGAATCTACACAGTTTCACTTTTAGTCATCATGTACATGACCTATTTCGGATGCACAGTTCTAGAATGCACGTGTTAGACATGTTGGATGATAGCATATCTCATGCAGTTTTAGGGAGCAGGTGTTGTCAGCGGTTTGACTTGCTTTCTTTTGAGTTCCTCTCTCCTGTGACAGATGGTGTTTTGATTGATAGGGTATAGCATGATGATCCAGCTGATCAGATTTGGGAGTTACAGGGGACAGTTGATGACAGTAGGGACATTTCACAACACTATCCTTGGGATCCTGGTGGAGTGGTTGTTTCTTTGCTGTTGAGATTGCTTGCGGACAAGCAATTTCTGGGAGGGCGGACTGTAATGTCCCCTTTTTCGGCATGATCATGTTTGATGGTGGTTAGCCTATTACTTAGACTCTCGTAGGCTAACAGGTTGGTTAGAGGGTCAGTGGTACTTTCTAGAGAGTTGATCGTTTTTGTTTTCAGAGCCCAGTGATTGGTTCACGGCAGGCGTTAGTAGTTCAGGAGTCGATAGCTTCTGACGGCACAGGATTCTATGAAGATTTGTGGAAGTTATGCCTATTTGAGTGATTTAAGTTATTAATTAAATTAATATTTTATTATAAAGTCAAATTGACTTTATACTTTTTAGATCACTTAAATATTCTCTAAAAGTGATTTAATATTTTAATCACTTAAATTAATAAAGGGCGCCCAAGTATTTAAGTCGGAACTATTGAAGTGACTTAAATTATAATTTAAAAGATTTAAATGTCAAAAGTGGCGTATCTTCTTGGAAATGCGTGCCTTCTTTATATAAGGCAATTTTGGCAATGAGAAACCCTATGATTGAATATTTCGACTTTGCCATTGTGTTTCTTCCTGTGCATTCTCCTGTGATTAGGGTTTGAACAAATTTTCCATTGGAGAACGATTCCTCTTCAATGTTGAGCACTTTTGAGATTGTGAGAGATCAGTCGAATCAGTGCAGTTGAGAGCTTCATTCAGAGGTTCTACTTGATTCTATCAGAGGTTTTACCATTCAGTATTTACTTGTCTGCAATAAGGGAAGAGGGTTTCTTCTCCGGGGACGCCATCTTCTACAGTTTTCAGCTTTAAGAGTGTTCTATTGGTTTTCTACCTTGGTTGTACTATTTGCATTGGGAAATGTGCCCATTTAGGGAGGCATGTGAAGTATCTAGCTGGAACGCCTTTGTTTTGGCTCCTATTTGTCTTCCATCATTGGCGTGTACCCTTCTCAAGTGCTTGTATCCAATTTCTAAAAGGGAGAACTCAAATCTGGAGGCCAGGCGACCTTATATGCCAGTTTTCACCATTCTTGGCTGGCGAGCAGCAGAACTGGAAACATTCTGGTATGTCTATTACTTGTGATCTAATTGTTTCAATAAAATAACGTCTTCTGCATTTCCATTCTGTAGGAAATTGCTCTGTTTTTCAGTTTATAAGCTTTTATATGCCGCGCCCCTTCTCTTCTGTTTATGAACTTTCTCTTAAAAAACTAAAATAACATTTTAAGACTTAAGAAATACTGGGGTTTGAGTTGAGAGCCAGCAGGGCTCATCACAGAGTACTAATTCACCCATGGTGTAGTTGAGACACAATAAAACTGTAAAATAAGATTGGAATCTTGATGTTGGATCCTAGGTTAGAATAGGTTTAGAATCAATATTGGATTGAAAATCTAGATGTATGAAACATTAAACTCTTATTAGAAAAACATGGGGCTTTTATTAACCTAGCATTACTTTGCGGGGTTCACTAGGAATGCAGGCTAGATGCACTAAATGAATTAACCTGTTTTGAAATATCTCCCAGGTTCATCAGACTATTGGGCTTAAAAAATGTTAAGTTTCTCTCACAATAGTGTGAGAAATTTAACTGTGTGATAAACCTTTGTTTGTACTCAGTTTAGAATTAGGCTAAGTATGAATACCATTATAAACATATGAATTTAAACCAAGCTTAGATTCCAAATAGAAATGGGTTTAAGAAAATCGTTGGGCTTGGAAAGTTTATCAGGTGAAAAAAGCAATCTAGGGTACTAAGTCACCCAAGGAATAATCCATAAGCAATAAAGCCATAAATAAGGTTGAAATCCTGATGTTAGCTCCAGGGATCTTTTGGATTTCAAAATTGGAGAATGTTCCACTTTGTTTACTCACGGGAATGAATTCCAACCTACTACGAGAGTAAACGGAATTAACAAAACATAGACAAGTATGAACAATCATGAATGCATATTGCACAACAAAATAGTACTTCATTTATTATTCACAGTAACCAAGTACAATTAGCCGTACTAGAATGTAACATCAGAGTGTAACATGTAACATAATATCATACATACCAACATAATGTCTCGCGACTATATTGACTCAAGTACAAATAGCCACTAGCGGTGGTTGAGGAACCAATTGTCACGACGCTTCATGACAACAACTAATCACTAGCGTCCAGGAATTAGTCTTCCCCAAACATGTACAAAAGTATATGAAATATTATAAACTAACTATAGTCTTATTTAAATATAATTAACTGCAGCCGACTGTTACTGATGATCGACTATGACCGACTACACACTTCGTTAGACTCTTAGGCAAGATTGGATTTCAAAATCCACTCCCATCTTCCAATTCCTTTACACCTAGTTATACCATTTATTCAGGGGCATCTTCCAAGTTCAGGCTGTCCGTATATTCAAATCAACTATTCTGAATATTCTGCTCCATTTGATCCTTTTGTTTAGCCACTGAATTGATGGATGCCTCCATGACTATTGAAGAAGTGGATGCATTTTGTCTGATGAGGATTAAGAGACGCATGCGGGGACAATGTGTCTCCCTTTCCATTTGACACCTTTGATTGAATCAGAAAGCCCAATCCAAGTCACTGAGATCTGGATACAGGGCACAAAAGGCCACATAGATTCAAAAACATAAAATACATGAAACAGTAGCTGCGAAAAAATTAACCCCATAAGCACATAATCATTTTGCATGAGTACTGTTGAATTTTTTAATCTATCTTACCAAAATGATCATAAATGTAGTGTAGTTTTTATAACTGAGTCAAATATTGGTTTGTAAAAAGTTTCATTTTGTTTTGGTAAATAATAACGGTGTTTATAACATGTACTTTTTAACAGGAATTGATAATTGTGATTTGGAAATGCTTTCAAAACATTTGGTATATTCTTTAACAAGAGCAAAGACAAGTAGTCAATTATATATCATGCGCTACATAAAGGAAGCTCCTCTTAGTTCTTTCCAAGATGCAGAGGTTAAATGGGTTCCAATCAAATCAGCTCTTAGCAGGTATGATCTGTCGGTGTATGTGGTTCCCAAGTAATTCTCTTGATTATTCTGTTGAATTATCCAATTTTAACGGTTTCTATAAAGTATTCATTGGAAGGGACTTTAATTTTTGAGATAGACATTTATCCACTAGTTGATTGGAAATAAGAAATGGTACCTTTTGAACTGAATTTGTTGACATTTTTTTGAGAGCATTTACCAAATGTATCATTTTGATAATGGACACCTTTGATTGGGAAGCTACATTCTATTGATTATTTTTTGTGCTATGGAGGATTTTTTTTTTGGAGATTTCAAATGCAAGAAATTCTGACACAATATACAATGAAGTACATTAGCCTGTTTTATGTTGCAGTGTAGAAGGCCCTTTGCTTGTAAATGAATCTAGCAGTTATGGGGCATCATCAGCAGTTGGTTATTTTCATCTGCGGCCATATTCTGAAGCTATCCATGATTGCTTGCAATGGTAAGAATGTTAATAATACTATTCAAGTTACACTTTTTAGTATTTTGCTTTTAACTATTTTAGGTGGAGCATCTACATGATTCATAGAATGCTGTATCCATGTGCTCAAACCTTACAAATTTTTGACTTTTGAGATATAATATGCAGCAGAGTAAACTTGCAAATTTCTCATTTTTGGGACATAATGTAGCAGTGCAAGATTGTTGAATTGTTGATTTAGAAGTCCTGATCATTGTCAAAACTAATTTAAGAGATGATTTACCTTTATCTGTTTTACAGGAAATTTTCAAGTAACTATGACAGAACTTCAGAGACATTTGATGCTATGAAGGATCAAGCTTCAGATCATCAAAACAGCCAGGCACAACCTAATAGATCTAACAGAAATAACCAAGAACATTTGGCACCAAGGGTTCCATGTATGAGTGATGAACTTGGAAAAACTAAGGCTGATTTCATAGAGGATCCTATTGAGAATGACATAGCATTTAAAAGCAGAAGTGAAGAGGCTGCAGCTGCAGCCGACCCTGCAAACAACACCTTCAAATATGGACCGAACTGCAATCAAAAGTCTTTGTCACCTATGAAATTTAGTTCTGTTGCAACATTGACAACCGAAGATGGAGGGGATGCAGGGCAAGCTTTGGGGCAGTTCTTAGACAAATATCCAATCCCTGTGCAGCATAAATTCAGTGCAACTAACCAGGTTTCATCACCTTCCACTAGTTTTATTATAATAGCAGAGACATGGTCTGCTGCCTCTATTAGAGCATTAATACTATAGCTGTTTTGTTGTAGGGTCATTCAAAATTTTGTATTCTGCCTTTATAAAAAATAAGCTTCAGGAGAAAATTGCATACAAAACATTGGAAAAACTGGCGATACAAAACTTTGTCTGCAATGTTTCCCTGAAGCTTATTTTTATAATCATTAATGCTTGAAGTCTCTAATATCATCGTTCTGTAAATATTTGGCAAACACGTTTTTTGGTTACTCTCTGATGGTGATAAAGTTGTGAGTATCAAGTGCTCATGTTTTGTTGCCATCTCCTTTTATGATTTTTTGATGATTTGAATGCAATATAGGATTTGATGCGACCATCTTGTTTCATCACACATTAATAGAGAACTTTTTCTAATTCATGATCTATGTACTGTATTGAAAGCTTAGTAAAATTAGTAAAGGAATAATTTCATAGAAAGATTCAAGATATGCATTGTAATGCATACCTTTTCTTGCAGACAAATTGTAATTTTTTAATGACAAGTGTGGAAATGTGCATAGATGGAAGAATCATTTACCAATAAGATTCAATGTGTGTAGATAGAAGAATCACTACCACTAAAATTCAAATAGTTTCTACTTTGAGATCATTTGGATTATTGCAGATGCAAATGTCCAGCAGAAAGTTCACAAAAATGTTTTCTCCATAATATGGACAATGGTAAATCAACCCTAGTGCCTAGGTAAAGCAAATTTATAGAGGTAGGCACTATTCAAACAGCATTGGTGAGCTTCAATCATTTGTGAGTCTGAACATATTTAACATAAAAAGACTCATTTGTAATCCCATTCACGGACCCCATCCTAGAGGTGATGGCTTGACATAAGATAAAGTCTGTTCTTGTGATGTCTATATTTGTCATGGAAATAAGATCTATGCATAAATTTGCATGCCATTTGGACTATGTGTTGCACTATCTTTAAGAAAATACTTGTGGAGAACTTCAATGCATTCTTCACTAGCTAGTCTATTCATGGCCCCAAGGAGTTGTATCTTCAAGCACTAGATGAATGCAAAAGACCATGCCATGAGATCCATCTGGTCCTAAACCCAAAGAAATGTTATTTCTTAGTCTTTGTTTGTGAACGCTAGCTTGAAGATAGACCTAGATAAGATCCAAATAATTTTGGAGACAACTCCTATGGAAATGTTGGCAATAAAACCATTTTTGGGACACACTAAGTACTATAGGTAGTTCACCAACTATTTTGCCAAATAACTATTTTGCCTTTGAATGAAAAATAAAGAAAAAAATTCAATCGAAGAGTTGAATAAGAAGCTCCATGTTCATGTGCACTTAATCCTATTGATTGCACTTTGACATAGTAAGTCACTTGTTTGACCACCTGTTGACAGGTGTTTTATGACCGCATCAACACAGAATAAAGTTTCCCAACGGTCACTCTATCCTCTCTTGAACAAAGTCTCCTGCACGCTAAGATTGCGAGAAAGATCATGCATTTAACTCCAAGGTTCCTTCATGCAGTGGATAGTCTCAGTTGGCTTGATGTGATTTGCTAGTAATCTCAAGGGGGACTTACGTAATTGTTCAACTGACAATCAAAGAGAAAAGGGATTTTGCGGGATTTGAAAGGTATGTCAATGTAGCACAAGTTTCCTAAACTAACCAAAAATGTACTGAATTGAATGGTTGCAGGGATTAGAAAAGCTATGGACTAATCTACGCGCAGGACGTGGAGATCAACTTTCACAAGCCTCAACCAAACTCCTCTTTGCCTCACTTCAGACAGTTTCCACAGAACCGGTGCAATCTTCAAGGGGAGTAACTAGAAATGTTCAGATTACAATTCAACAATGAAGACACTGTCATGACAACACATTCCAACATGAAGATCATAATCGAAGTTAAGTCCATACTATTCCAGTTGACCACGTGAGGCGAACCCACCGTCAGTGAGCCCGCTAGTGGTATGGATAAGCGAAGCTTGCTCAAATTAAACACCCCATTCCACAACTATCATCTATTTGCATGAAATAAAATCTACTTTACTTTAAGCTACTTAATGATTCTAAGTGAATTGGAAGGACGAAGAAGCCTTGCTAGCTACCCACAACAAAAGATGGAACCATCAAGCAATGATAACTCTTTTTATTATGAGAGTGTTCACAACAACTTCTTACAAAGCATTCAAATTCAAAACTTTCCTTCCTCCTCAATCTAAACTTTGCAATCAATCTATGCTATCTCTCTATGCTCTATCTCAACTCTATGATCTATCTCTAATCTCTAATCTAATGATGTACAAATGAAGGGGGATGCCCTTTTATAGTTGGCCAATTTCAATGGATGGCTCAGATTCAATTACAATGAAGGGCTCAGATTGAGCCACATAAGCCCTAGCCCTAAAAACTACCACCAAGAAGAGGGGTAATAAATGAGCACAAAATGCCCACTCTCTTCCTTTGACCACTATAAGCAATTAGTGCCCACCATCTTCTAGAAGATTCTCGTCCAGAAATGCATTCCCACTGTTCTTCTCTTTGACTGCGAATTCGACGAATCTAGCCAACACTGTTTTAACCTCCTGAACTGATATGGCAGGCACAATCTCATTCTGAAACTCCAAGACTGCAACCTCTTTCTCCTGCTTGATGATGATTTTCCCCTTAGCTATCATTCTTTAACTCTGAAGTGCTTGAGGATGATTTCTAACCCCTGGGCCTTCATTATTTCTCCTTCCTGATTTTGAAGGATTTTCCAGGCTTGGACTCGAGCATTTCTTCTTTGCCACCTACCTCCTTGTGTTGGGTGCATATTGGGTCTTTGAGGAGAAATCGCAGCACTTAGCCATTTCTTCCAACATCTCCCTTCATGGTTTGGGCGCAAATGAGACATGATGGAGGGGCTTCAAACATGTAACTTTATCCCCCCTCCAAGGTTGTAGTATTTGTTCCATCACCTCAGGTCATCATGCTTTGGTCCCGGTGTTCATCCATTTTTCTCTAGCAAACCTTGCTTTCTTCATATCTTTTCAACATCTGTGTGCTAGGGCGCATTTGGAAGTCTGTGCTTCATATTTCAATGCCTTAGACAAATTTCATCTTCCCCGAGGGTGTATTTAAGAGATCTTACTTCAACTTTCAACGCCTTAAACAATTTTCCAAGTCTCCTCATACCTTGGGTGCATATGGTGGGTCCTACTTTTATTTTCCATCACTTAAAACATTTCTCACCCAACCTCTTGTCTCCCTGGGCGCATCTAGGGGGGGTGTACTGCCCCTTCCCATGCCTTAGAAACTTTTAGATTGACTCCTCTAGGTTGGGCACATTTTAGGGGTCCTGCTGACATTTTCAAACACTTAGAAAAATCTTCAAGTCACCCTCCTTGCCAAGGGCGCATTTAAGGGGTGCTACTTCCAGTTTCTTAGTGCCTTAGAAAATTCCTTGCTCATTTTACCAACTTGGGCGCATTTTGGGGGGTCACCTTCCATTTCCCTTTGCCTTAGAAACTTTTCTCCTTCATTCCTTGACTTGGGCGCATTTCATGGCTTGAGGTTTCATTTTTTTGTCACTTAGAAAATTTCACGTCTTCCCCATGATGGGCGCATATGAGGGTCCCAAGCAACTCTTCATAACTTAGAAAAATTTTATGCCACCACTTACAACTTGGGCACATTTCAAGGGTGGTGGTTCCATTTTACCATCACTTAGAAACTTTTCTGATGCCTCACCTTGCTTGGGCCTGAACACTTAGCCAATTTCTCAACCTGCCTGCCCTCACTTTCTATTTTTAGTAATTCCTTGATTCTCGAACTTCTACAACTCCGTTTGACTTGAAATTTTTCCAACGTGATCCTCATGACCTAACTGTCCTGTTCACACTTGCTTTTCGTGTTGACTTGCTATTTTTAGCCCTATTCTGGAGGTGACTTACTATAAATAGTAAGTATGCAGATTGCGCTCAAATTTTACAAGTAGACTCCTTGAAGGATGCTGATCATAATGGGATACATCAGTTTTTTATTTTTCTTGAATTTTACCCCTCATTTTGAGTCTTGAAGTTGGAAACCCTAATTTGGCTTGCATGTGCCTCAAATGACTTCCGTTTGACTCCGTTTCTGCTCTGGACTGCTTTGTTTGTGATACTGAAGCTCTGGGGGCTGCTGGAGTGAACCTGCTAAAAATAGTAAGTGCCTGAAAAAGTGACCAACCACTTGCCGGATGTGTTTGCATGTCATATTGCCCGGGTGATCTCAAAAAACCCAGAAAAAACCCAGAAAATTGGTCTGCATGCGAGCACCTGCCAAAAATAGTAAGTCCCTGAAAAAGTGATCAACTTGACTTGCATGTCACATCATCGTGAAGCTCTCGAAAAACCCATAAAGACTATCCAGACATGTACTGAAAAATCATATATGCAAACCCTAAAAATGGCTCCCAAAGTCGGGACTGCTAAAAATAGCAAGTTGTCTGATTTCACTCAAAATTTGCAGGCAAGCAGCTTGAAGGGTCTTATACGTGGTGGAGCAATCAAAATTTCAAAAGTCCTAAGGAAAAGGTCCCAAATTGAGTACTTACTAAAAATAGTAAGTTGTCAAAATTCAGTGAAAATTTAATGGGAGCCTTCCAGAAGCTTTATGATTGCAGTGCCAAGCTCAAATTTCAATTTTCTCACTTAAATTAACCCCAAACTAGCCTGAAGAATGAAAACCCTAATTTCATAGACTTAGCCAAAATTTCAACCTAGGCCCAAAGACAAGCACATCCTCGGAAAGATAGACGAGACAAAGAGAGACAGCCGCAAAACCAAAGCCAAAAGACCCAAATAGAGCAAAAAAAAGAGGGTTCCCCATTTTGAATGGGGTGATGTGTGAAAAGGTCACAACACCACCCAACCTTCTTTGCAAGTTAGTTGATGTTTGAAGTGCAAAAAACTATAATAGGACCAAAAGGGATTAATTGAGGATGCTCATACCATAGTTTATAGACTTAGACTTGGAGAGTACTTGGCAAGCCCAAAATTGTTTACTTGGCAAAAACTCGACAACTTGAAAAGTACTAAAATTTCTTATAAAAACAATTTTTTTTTTTGCCAAATTCAATTACAAATTGTATCCAATGAGTCTAAAAGCCATGACGAAGTGTTTTCTATTAAATTTGATTGTTGAATACATATGGATTACAAAATGGTATCATCATACGAAGCCAGATGGTGGAACTAGGTACAATAGCTAGCTAGTAACTAATAACTAACATGAATTTATGATGATTGAATTTGAAAATCATCATCAAAAATTTCATATCTAGGCAACTTAGACATTACAAGTTTTTACATCTTCCTCTTCCCCAACCTAGAGAAATATTGGGAGGTAGAGAGTATGGTCCCCGCACTCGATTCTGGCTTCGTACTTGCCATACAAGATTTTGGCAGTGGCTCCACCATGTTGATAGGTGGCAATGGCTCCTCCTTCGCCATATCAATGTCATCCAATCCAATCTCCCTTGCTTCTGCTGCAAGCATAGCTTGCTTCTCAAAATCATAGCAATTTCATCCTCTATAAACAAGGAGGCCTCATCATCTTGCACGATCCAATCACTGTAGGGATCAATGACATCCAAATCAATGAGTTCGTCTGGCTGGTCCTGCACCTTTCTTGTGCGAAGCCGAAGAATATATTGAACAAAAAAAAAGATCATTGAGGCGTTGTTGGGTCAACTTATTATGCTTCTTTGTGTGAATGGCATCAAACAAACTCCAGCTGCGCTCACAACCATAAGCACTACAAGGTTGATACAAAATTCATAGGACTAGCCTTTTCAAATTTGGGGTATTTCCACCCCAATCTTCCCACCAAGAACCAACAAATAAGATATTCATTTTTTTGTAAATAAACAATATTCTAATAATTAATTCATAACTTGCAAGATATAAGGCTTCAGTTTTTCTTACTTGGTGTTTGGATCTCTCTTCCTCGTATAGCTAATTTGGAAGAAAACAACATCCCCCTAGTTGCCTTATAATTCTACAACTCTAAAAGGATGAGGTCTCTCATTGCAGATGTAGGTGTCATCCTCTCAATGCATGTGGATAGGCCCTCCATAACCTCCCCATTAGCATCTGTGAAGCCATCAAAGAAATAGAACTTGGGGTCAAGAAAGTACCCCGCTGCATGAATGGGTTGGTAGAGTTGATTGTTCCACCTTCGATCAATGATCTCCCAAATAGGGGAAAATCTATTTGCATCCCCCATGTAATAGTGTTGGATGGCCTCTTTGGCCCTATCCATTACCTCATAAATATATCTCATTACATTTCTCTCACCATCCACCAAGCGCAAGACCCTCACCAATGGCTCAGTCATGTACAAAGTACAAAGTAGAACCAAATTTAAGTTACAACTTACAATGAAACAAAATACTTTTAAAATTAAAAACTAAAAGTAAAGGACTCAATTTGAAAATTAATTTAAATTGAAGTTACCTTGACAATCTCTAATGCTCTAGTTTAAAATTGACTATCAAAAATTATTTTTACAATCTTTTCTCCATTAGCCTTTTTTGAGTGAGTTGAGTCTACCCATGTTTGACTCACAAACATCTGCTTCAAACCTTGTAGCACCCAATCACACAAGGTCTTTCCCCTTGGTGCGATCTCTCATCAATTGAAGAACCCATGGGTGATTATATATATATTTTGTTATATCTCTTGCTTCTTCTACAATTGGTTTCACCCAATCAATTTTGCCTATGTCCTCGAAAAGAAGGTCAAGGCAATGAGTTGCACAAGGGGTCCAAAAAAGTGTTGGATGCCTCTCTTGAAGCAATCTACTAGCTGCCACATATGCTGCTACATTGTCAATAACAACTTGGACAAAATATTGTATGCCCACCTCTAAAACAACCTCCTCCAACATCAATCTTAAATTTTCTGCATTCTTTACTATGTTGGAGGCATCAATTGACTTTAGAAAAACCATCACATCATTTGAAGCCACTATAAAATTGATAAGAGTGCATTTTCTTCCATCCGTCCAGCCATCTAAAAGAATTGAGCATCCATACTTTTTCCATTGCTTCTTTTCAGCTTCCACAATTTCTTTTGCATCTACAATAGCATCTTCAAGTAACCTGCCACTTATATTGCTTGGACTAGGGGCCTTGTTTGCTTCTTTGTGCACCTCCCTATTCCACCTAGTACCTTCCAATGAAGGTTGTGATCCTTGTTCATTTCTGGGCACAAAAGATTGGAATTTGCTCAAAGTGGATGAAGAGGATGGGGTACTTATATGTGGACCGGACTTGTTGGTTGGAAATTTTGTATTCTCGTGAAAGCGTACAAAATTGAGATTTCAACCACAGCACGTGAGTTAAACTCTCCTAATTAAGGGAAGGCTCCCCCTTTAGCTAAATAAAATTAAGGGTAGGACAGCAATCGTTCCTCTTGTTTCAGGAAAGATTACGTTCTTCTCTCTTCACAGAAAAGACAGTAAATGTTACTAAAACTTATTATAACAGCTATGCAGTGAAATTAAGAGAAAGGAAATAAAGTTTCCTGAAAGCGCAAAGACTTCCGTTATTTCCTCCGGGACGGGAAAACAATTCGATAAGCACAAAGTCTTAAAGAATGAAATCCTATCAACCTTTTTTTAGAACGATTACTTTATAGAAATATACAAGATAAAACAGCTCAAAGACTGTAATTATAATGTATACTTTCAACTATTCTAAATGAGAAATACTATGAGCGTAAAGACTTATAATTCTTCTCTATTTCTAACACTAACTAAGAATTCAATTCTCAGATTTACAGCACAAAGACTGTAGATATTTAAATTGAATCTCTCTTCAGCAATCTTCAACAATTCTCAAGTAATCACAATATGATATTGATCTAAAATGACATAAGAACATTTGAGATGCAAAACAAGAATTCAGCTCAAAGTCTGAAATTCCAGCCTTTTGATATCACTTGAAAATTTACAATATTTCACTATAAAGCTCAAAGACTTTATGAGTATAAAATTCTGCAGAGTTTTCTTGCTTGCTAAAAAGATAAAAATTACAATAGACCCCTCAAGTATTTATAGGAGGAAGGTCTGGAGAAAAAGGTGGGAGGATCTCAACAAACTTGAGAAAATCTCTCAACCGATAACTAATTGCGATTGACTTATTCAAAATTACAATCCAAATTGTGATTTGTCTTGTAAGATTTTACATGTAATTACATTTTCGAAAATTGCAAGGAAAAGACACTTGCAATTGCAAAATTTGTTTTTACATATATATTGTCGAAAGTAAAATTACATAAAACAATCTAAAACTTAATTTATTTCATTCCTATCTTTGAAAGATAAGAATTTGCTGATGATGGTCTTCAACTCGTTCGGATCTGGACCCAAAGTGTTCTTGGCCACTGCAACTGTCTTCAGAATTACATCAAAGTATCTAATAGTTGCCAATCTATGCTCTTCATAAGAAGTTTGCATTTTCTCAAGGATTGTTTGATGATTGATAAGCTTTTGAATCGAATCCATAGAAAATTGCTCTGATTCCATTTGTTGACGAAGATTGGCTGCCATATCTGAAGTAACTGAATCAGCTTCAAGTAACTCATCTTCTTGATTCAAAACTGTACATGAGATCTTTTCAAAATTTGAAAGAATATCCTGCTGAACTTCGTCATTCATTTCTAAAGTGGCCTGGATATCTTTGATAAGATCTTGAATGACCAATGACCTATTTGTCATAAGTTCCTCAAATTCTATGTACTTTTCCCTATTTGGCAAAATCAAATTGCTGCATAGGATTAGTAAATCAACTTGATCTATCTCATGCCAGATTTTTAAATCTTTTTCAAGCGTTTCCAAACTTTGCTTGAAGGCTTCTAAAGTCTGATTCAGCTTTATCCTTGCTATCCTGACATTCTTGAAAACTTGCAACGTCTTCTCAATCATTGGAACACTTTGCTCAATTAGCTGAGTTATCCATGAATCAATTGCCTTAGCCTTTTGCGCAATTCTTTCTAACTGTCTAACTGATTCATTTGGAGGAGCTGTAGATAGAGAATCAACTGCTTCTGATGATCCTGTAATCCTCTGAATGACTGCAACCAGCTGAGCATTGTCTTCTTTGAGCTTTTCCTTTTTAGCTAAGAGTTCGTTATAGCTTTGTGTCAGAATTGTCACTGAACTCTGAGCATCCTGCATCATATTAGCGTGAGTCTGCTTACCCAATTCCACCCTCGTGAACCTGTAGTCAGATACCTGCATCTCTTCATGCGGTTTATCAACTAAGGGCTCTGCAATCTCAGCATATTTCATCCTGTTGCTGTCAACAAAAACCTGTGAGACTGTTTTGGCTTTCTTTGCAATCACTGGTTTTTGTTTCTTCAATTTTCGGAAATCAAAAATATCAGGAGACACTGCCTGTTTCTTTCTCTTAGGAGCAATTGAATTCAACCATGGAGGAAGATCCAAGGATGTCACATCTGAAATGGCAACTGCGGTCTCAGTAGAAATAGCCTCAGTTTGAGATACAACAGAAATTCTTGAAGGTGCCTCAGTTTGTATAGCAACAATGTTTTGCTCAGAAGACAAATTGCAACTAGGATTGGCCATGAAACAATCAAAGTTCGTGACGGACGTATCAATTTCTGGAAGAGTTGTTTCTGACATAGCTGAAAAGATTGGATTGATATCAAAAATACTCTTGAAATTACTAGGCAAGTTCATCATGGGAGCATTTGTTACAGATGAAGGCTGATTACAAGTCTCTTGTGTTGGAATAGAAGGAACAAAAACGGTAGAGAAAGAATCAACATCACTGTCGATAGGAGACAAAGGAGATATAGCTGATTCTGGTATTGGGGCCTCAATGTGAGGAATTATCTCACTTAGGATAGTGGAGGTCTCATGAACCTCGTCTTCTTCTTGCTGATCTAATACTTGAATCTGCATTTCATTGACTTCCTTACCCTTTAATGTTTCACTATCCAATGGTTGTTCAGGAGCTCTGCTTACTTTCAGCTTGATTCTGGTACTTGAAGAGGAAGCTCCTTCCTTAGATTGTTCCCTAATTTCTGATTTCAATCCTCTAGGGCCAGCTGGGTCATCTTCAGCTCTAACTCTGATTTTGATGGTCTTGACACCTATGCTTTTGAGCCAAAAATTGGTGTTCGCCAAGACTGATTGGAATCTATCAAAGATAGAGACGGATTCCTTCTGAGACCATTGAATCGCAGGAATGGGAGCATTAGCAACTCCCTGTTCTTCGTACTCAGGATCCAAAATCTGCTTATCATCAATTACTCCCTCTGGAATTAAAGTCAGATTCAGGTCAATGATTTGCTCCAAAGTTAGCCTGCAATAATCCATTTTGTATACATCCTTTTCTGTACGGAGGTCTGCCCAAATGTCTTCGATGCGGTGAACATGGGTGAAGACTCTTTTTATTTTATCCTTCATCCTCCTGTAATCAAAATCCACTCTAGCTTGGAATCTTTTCAATGTTATCTCCTGAAGTTCAGTTTCCATCGCTTTGGCTCTTGAAGAGGTTGTCAAAGAATACCTGCCAATTACCAATGGATTATGTGAAGAAATACCAATTCCAGATTTGTGTTGTGAAGCTTGACGTGAATGAACTGACATCAACTGCCTTCCTAGCTCCATCAAAATGATCTTATCAGTAGGATATCTCGGTAGCATATATGGCTGATCTTCAAAGCAGCCAACTCTCATATAGGTAAATGTTGGAAATTGAAGGAATAAGCAGCCATATTGATTTACCTTATTCCAAGCTGCATCTGACACCCTGTTATTTACCAATTCTTTGTCAAACAAACACATAAAATAACCAAAGAAGGCATCTTGTACCCTTCTATAATGCGCTCGACTTGGAATAAAAGTCAGCTGATCATAATATTTCCATACGGGCACCAATGATCTGTCGCCTTCAGGAGATAAGCCTGGAAAATGTCTCAAGGAAGCTGCTATGTAGACCAAATATGAATTCATATAGAAGGTCAGAGTGGTAGGAACCTGTGCAAGCTGTTCGCACAAACAGTCACTGATTATTTCTCCCCAGAAAATTGGATGTTGTGCTTTTCTAATGACAACCATGAACTTATACATCCAGCTTTCAAACATGTTAGAAACTTTCAACCCTGCAATTCTGCTCAAAAGAGTGATCATGTCATTAACTTCTTCTATAAAATCAGACCGATACAACTTGGGCATACGGGTCGCACAAGGTCGTGATTTTAGAAGCCATTTAGAGTTGATGTGTTTAATACAATCATTCTTTTTCTGCTCAAAATGTTTGTGAGCACTCTTCAATGAAATCTCTGAATAAGTGGTTGCATCAGGTACTCTGAAAACTCTATTGATTGTCTCAGCATCAAGTCTGATAACTACGTTGCCATCATCATCCTTAATTGTCCTGGATTGTCTATCAAAGCGTGCTGCACATGCAAGGACGAATTCTGGTTCAAGGGCAGCAACAGGAAAAGAAGCCACGAGATGGATATGACTTCTCAGCAACTTTTGCATATCAGAAGACGTAGATTTCTCAACCCTTTCAAGAAAATTAGACATATCAACATGCCCTATTTCTGTATCTTTGATCTCATCGATGTTTGAAACAACGTGAGATGGAGAGATCTCATTTTGATATTTGTCGAACTTATACTTCATCTTTTTGCCTGCTGGAGAAGTTGGTTCATCCGTCATTGAACAGGAATCTGCAAGACTGGAACAAGTTGTAATACGCGAAAACGTAGAAGCAAAAACCCTAGACGCGTTGAAGAAGACAGAAAATGGCTATTTACTGGTAAAAATCCGATTTTGAAGCATCAAGGTCGACCAAATCTCCATGAAATGAGGAAATAAATGCCAAGAACAATTCAACCAGCTTGAATCTAGGAAAAATCGGACTTTTCAGAAGATTTGACAATGTAAAATAACATCAAAATCATGAATCGGGTTTTTCATGAGGTTTTTCATGCTCTTTTTTGCAAAATCGGGTTTTTTATGAACTTTGGCAATTTTACTTTTGACCAATTCGCACTTTTCTGATAAAAAGACAACTTTCATAATGAACATTGTAAAAAATTCGAACTTTTTAAGCCATTTAAGCAAAATCGGGTTTTTAAAACACTTTAGCAATTTTGCTTTATTGACAAAATAAAATGACTTTAACAAAAATCGGGTTTTTTAGATAACTTAAGCAATTTCGGGTTTTTCAGACACTTTGGCAATTTTGCTTTGGAGTTTAAATTTCCCTATTTGCTGAGTTGCTCAGAAAACCCGAAATTGGCCAAAAAGACATTAAAAACAAGTCAGAAATCGACGAAAACGGAAACGTAAAGGGGAAAAAGAGTAGCCCAAAGGTTAATCAACTTGAAACAGAGATTTTCCACCCTTTGCACCTCGTAATGCGTGCCTTAGAGAAGAAAAATCTCAAGTTTTAAGAAAATTTTGATTGGTTACCCAAATTTTTAAACGAGTTAAAAATTTAGGATAACAGCTGGCTCCGACTGGGGAACTGCCTTCGAAAACGAAGGTAGTAGAATCCAGAATCTAGAAATGCCTTAAGATTCATTGGGCTACGGAGTCACTCAATAAAACGCAAAAATAAAAGACTCAAAAGATTAAAAAGACTAAAAATTTAAAAAGACTAAAAAGCTAAAAGACTCAAATCTTATGTACAAAAAACTAATCTAAAACTCTACTGAAAGTAGTGTTTTAGATGCTGCCCACTGTAAGGAAGTGGGAATGGAGTGCCATCTTGATACGCCAGCAAGAAACTATTCTCACCAATTGCTTGATGGATGATAAAAGGACCACGCCAAAGAGAATCAAATTTCCCATGCATTCCTTTCGGTTCCCTTCTCTTATCCCAAAGCAAGACGTGATCACCAACTTGAAAGACCTTCTGCTTTGCTTTTTTGTCGAAGAGAGCCTTAACTTGCTTCTGATGGTCGTTGATACGATCCACTACTTGTGATCTTTGCTCCTCTAATTGAGAGAGAAACATTATCCGCTTATCAAGAGAACTTTCAAATGTAGCATCTTCTACAGCTTTGATCAACTTGAGGGCTGGAAGTTCCAATGTGATAGGAATCTCTGCATTTACTCCATAGAGCAACTGAAATGGAGACATGCCAATGGCTCGCTTGGGTGTAATGCGATCAGCCCACAAAGCATCATATAACGCTTTATGCCATGATCTTTGATTCTCATCAACAAGCTTTCGGATGATAGTAATCAAATTTTTGTTACTCGATTCAGCTTGACCATTACCTTGCGGGTAATAATCTGAAGAATGGGCCAATATTATACTATAATCAAAACAAAACTGAGTTACCTCATAAGATGAGAAGGAAGATGCATTGTCTGTCACGACCTTATAAGGAACACCGAATCTTGATATGATGTTTTCTTTCAAAAATCTACACACTACCTCAGAAGTAGCATGTTTCACAGGAATAGCTTCGACCCACTTGGTGAAATAATCTGTTGCAGCAAGAACAAAGGTATGTCCAGCACTAGAATGTGGGTTAATGACGCCAATGAAGTCGATTCCCCACTGCCTGAAAGGCTCTTCTATCACAACTGGTTTTAATGGTTGCGCCATCATTTTTTGCTTACCAACAAATTGCTGACATTGTGTACATTTACGTACCCATTTATATGCGTCTTGGAAAAGCGTAGGCCAATAATACCTAGCCCTCAAGATCTTATGAGCAGTTACTGATGGAGAAAAATGACCACCACAAGCTAAATTGTGAAAAGATTCAAGTAATCTGTCTTGTTGTGCTTTATCAACACAACGCTGAAAATTACCATCAAGAGTTCTTTTATACAAACCATTATCCCAAAGAATATAATTTGCAGCCTTGAGTTTCAGATTTCTCTTTTCCTTGAAAGAGAGATGAGCTGGGCATTCACCATAAGTCAGAAAATAGGCGATATTAGAATACCACTCATCAGTAGTGCTGACAAACAACACCTTAGGAAGATCTTCATAAGACTCCTCTTCACTTTCTTCTGCACTGCTTTCAGCCATCAACTGACATAAACCTCTGCCACGAACAAGCTTGGTTGGTTTAATCTCTAAATCATACTCTTGGATTTTAGCCACCCAATTTCCTCTTTTTGTACCAAAATCTTGCTGTGTCAAAATGGATTTGACAGCTGTATCCGGAACTAACACTATCGTATGAGAATTAAGAATATAGAACCTGAAATACTTAACTGCCTTTACAACCGCAAAAGCATTCTTCTCAACTGTAGAATATTTGAGCTCATGAAGCTTTAATGGACAACTCATGAAGGCAATAGGAGATTCAATTCCTTCTGAATTTTGCTGCATCAAGATAGCAGACATGGTATGCTCAGAAGCATAACTGTACATAATGAAATCTTTAGAGTAATCCGGACTAACCAGCACTGGGGCGTGGGCAATTGCATTCTTAATTTCAGCAAAAGCAGCTTTACCTTCATCATTCCAACGGAAAACAGCTTTCCCCTTCATCATATCAATGATGTGACGTGTTTTCTCAGCAAAATCTGGGACAAATCTCCTTAAGAAATTCACTTTGCCAAAGAAAGAGTGAACAGCTGTCTTACTAGAGGTAAAGGCAGATTTTGAATAGATCTTACCCTCTCGGGATCAATCTTGATTCCTTCATTTGATACAACATGTCCCAGAAGTTTACCTTCAGTAACCCCAAAGATAGACTTCTTAGGATTAAGAGAAACACCATGCTTGCGACACCTTTCCAGCACATCTTGTAAATGAAATAAATGATTCTCACGATCTTTTGAGAAGACAGTGAGATCATCCAAATACACCACGATATACCTTCCTAAGATACCACGAAAAGCTAAATCCATTGCTCTTTGAAAGGTTGCTCCTGCATTTATTAATCCAAAAGGCATTCTGCGATATGCAAAAGTACCCCATGGGGTAGTAAAAGCAGTTTTATGTCTATCAGCTTCACTTACCTCAATCTGGTTGTAGCCTGAAAATCCATCCAGCATAGACATCATTTGAGAACCTGTCACTGTCTGGAGCACTTGATCCATTATAGGCAAAGGATAATTATCCTTTAATGACTGCTGATTAAGATTACGAAAATCCACACAAATACGAATTTCTCCATTCTTCTTACGTACTGGAACTATATTAGCTATCCAAGTTGAATGATGAATGGGAAAAATAATTTGTGCATCTAGCATCTTCTGGATTTCTGAATAGATAGTGCCAGAAATTTTGGGATTATACTGGCGTTGCTTTTGTTTGAAAGGGGCTGCATCGCTCTTCAAAGGGATTTTATGCTGAACTTGTCCTGACTGAAAAGATTTCAGATCATCATATGAATAAGCCAGCACATCTCTGTACTGCTGCAATAACTAAATAATCCGATTTCTCTCCTCTGGAGTGCAACTATTACCAATGTTAACCATTTTAGGATCTTCTTCAGATCCAATATTGTACTTGTCATACCCTATAGAAGAATCTGAATTCACTTGTTGCTGCTTTTTGATATATCGGTCATGCTTGTCAAAAAGCTTTTCCAGAGATACTAGTCCCTTAGGAATTTTATTCCCTTTTAGCTGCAAAATCTCTCCATCAGATTCGGACCAAGTATCTGACATAGAATCTGAAGAAGAAGAAGAATTGCTACCTTCAAAATACAGGTTATTAAAACCGTCATCAACTTGTAAAAAGTTAATAATCTGTTTATCATCATTGAAAATCTGCCAATGATCCCAGTTATCTGGAACACTAGGCCTGCAGATTATTTCAACAATATACTTATCTTGATTAAAATCAAGGTGAGGAATAAGGAGAGTTGCTGAAACAGCAAGAGAATCTGCTCTATCATTGAATTCTCTCGGAACAACTGAGATACTGAAAGCATCAAAATCTTGAATATTCTCCCATACCAAATTACGGTAATGTCGGAGTCTATCATTCCTTGTCTGATAAATATTCCTTACTTGACAAATTATCAACTCCGCATCTCCTTGAGCGTGCAAATTTTTAATTCCTCTCTGAAGCGCAACACTCATACCTAGTAAGAGGGCTTCATACTCTGCAGTGTTATTAGTATTTGCAAACTGCAATTTAAAAGAATATGGAAAGATTTGACCTTTCGGAGAAATCAGAACCACACCAGCTCCGGATCCATTTGTAGCACAACTGCCATCAAACTCGAGAATCCAAATATCATTAGAATCATCAGTAATATAAAGACTGCTGGATTCTCCTACTTCAAAAGTAGAAGAAAGAGTGTTCTCATCTTCCATAGGTGAAGACTGATTTTCTTCATCTTGAGGAAGAAGTTCAACATCTTTTTCTGTAGTAGAAGATTCAACATCCTCTATCATACGATCAAGGGGATATTCAGCTAGTGTTGAATCTTCTCCATTATTAGAACTTCCTTCATTTGCTGAAAGAGTTGAAGAATCAACAGAACACCAATCTTCAGCAAACTCAGAAATCTCATCAATATGAAGATAGTAGTTCCCGAAACCAGCTGATTCAAAAAGAATCTGAGCATGAGGATCATCAGATTTTTCCACTGTAAACTTAGTTTCTCTTTCAGGAACAAGTTTCTGCACAATGCCTTTCACAGGAATTCTAGCCTCTGTCATATCCATGTTCAGCTCGCCTCCTACATCTTTACAGAAATTGCGTCCAAGGAGCATTCCATAAGAAGCTGGGACGTCCGCAACAAGAACAGTCATCTTTATCTTTTTCTCAGGAAAGGCTGCAAAGGCGAATTGTGCATCTTTGATTTGCCCAACGAGAGGCACTTGTTTATTATCCATAGAATAACAATTACCAAAAGTTTTGGTAAGAGTTAATCCAAGGCAATCAGCAACCTTGATTGGCATGACATTATCCGAAGCACCAGAATCTATAATACAGTTACTCAATTTGAAACCATTAATGAGCAAGGAAATATAGAAAGGATCTATCTTTCCTGGAACTGAGGATGGGATAATAACCAAATTATTGGGCAGATTCTTGGGTTCTTGGACAATAGGGCTATTTAAAACAGGACGAGTCTCACTACTTTTAACAAATTTAACCAATCTTTCAAGTTGATCAGGATTGGCTTGAAGATACTCAACCTCAGACATCTGAATCTTAGTCTTTCTAGCATGGTCAATAATATCAAAAGCTTGGAAAGAATTTGCAAGAGATGTAGATGATATACTCTCAACTTGTACTTTAGGATTAGATACATTAGTCTTGGGTTCACTAGAAAGAACAGAAGGAGAATTGCTCACTTGATTTTTTGAAGAATCCTTAGTCAAGGTAGGCAATGGCATTCCCTTCTTAGCAATGGTCACCGGCAACTGAATGTTGTTTTTCACCTTTGCTTCTTCATCCTTTTGAGCCAACCGAGTCTGGGATCTTGTGATAACAGCAAATGCTTGACTCTCAACATTTTCATTTTCAGCTGAATCATCATAATGCATGTATCGTATAGTGGAGTCGCCAGCTGCCTCTTCATCT
>VDFB02270618.1:0-23365 GCA_007258455.2 Sequoia sempervirens
TAAGGGTTGGTTTAATCCCAGGAACTCCAAAATGTGCCCCTCAAATGTTGGTTGGAAATTTTGTATTCTCGTGAAAGCGTACAAAATTGAGATTTCAACCACAGCACGTGAGTTAAACTCTCCTAATTAAGGGAAGGCTCCCCCTTTAGCTAAATAAAATTAAGGGTAGGACAGCAATCGTTCCTCTTGTTTCAGGAAAGATTACGTTCTTCTCTCTTCACAGAAAAGACAGTAAATGTTACTAAAACTTATTATAACAGCTATGCAGTGAAATTAAGAGAAAGGAAATAAAGTTTCCTGAAAGCGCAAAGACTTCCGTTATTTCCTCCGGGACGGGAAAACAATTCGATAAGCACAAAGTCTTAAAGAATGAAATCCTATCAACCCTTTTTTTAGAACGATTACTTTATAGAAATATACAAGATAAAACAGCTCAAAGACTGTAATTATAATGTATACTTTCAACTATTCTAAATGAGAAATACTATGAGCGTAAAGACTTATAATTCTTCTCTATTTCTAACACTAACTAAGAATTCAATTCTCAGATTTACAGCACAAAGACTGTAGATATTTAAATTGAATCTCTCTTCAGCAATCTTCAACAATTCTCAAGTAATCACAATATGATATTGATCTAAAATGACATAAGAACATTTGAGATGCAAAACAAGAATTCAGCTCAAAGTCTGAAATTCCAGCCTTTTGATATCACTTGAAAATTTACAATATTTCACTATAAAGCTCAAAGACTTTATGAGTATAAAATTCTGCAGAGTTTTCTTGCTTGCTAAAAAGATAAAAATTACAATAGACCCCTCAAGTATTTATAGGAGGAAGGTCTGGAGAAAAAGGTGGGAGGATCTCAACAAACTTGAGAAAATCTCTCAACCGATAACTAATTGCGATTGACTTATTCAAAATTACAATCCAAATTGTGATTTGTCTTGTAAGATTTTACATGTAATTACATTTTCGAAAATTGCAAGGAAAAGACACTTGCAATTGCAAAATTTGTTTTTACATATATATTGTCGAAAGTAAAATTACATAAAACAATCTAAAACTTAATTTATTTCATTCCTATCTTTGAAAGATAAGAATTTGCTGATGATGGTCTTCAACTCGTTCGGATCTGGACCCAAAGTGTTCTTGGCCACTGCAACTGTCTTCAGAATTACATCAAAGTATCTAATAGTTGCCAATCTATGCTCTTCATAAGAAGTTTGCATTTTCTCAAGGATTGTTTGATGATTGATAAGCTTTTGAATCGAATCCATAGAAAATTGCTCTGATTCCATTTGTTGACGAAGATTGGCTGCCATATCTGAAGTAACTGAATCAGCTTCAAGTAACTCATCTTCTTGATTCAAAACTGTACATGAGATCTTTTCAAAATTTGAAAGAATATCCTGCTGAACTTCGTCATTCATTTCTAAAGTGGCCTGGATATCTTTGATAAGATCTTGAATGACCAATGACCTATTTGTCATAAGTTCCTCAAATTCTATGTACTTTTCCCTATTTGGCAAAATCAAATTGCTGCATAGGATTAGTAAATCAACTTGATCTATCTCATGCCAGATTTTTAAATCTTTTTCAAGCGTTTCCAAACTTTGCTTGAAGGCTTCTAAAGTCTGATTCAGCTTTATCCTTGCTATCCTGACATTCTTGAAAACTTGCAACGTCTTCTCAATCATTGGAACACTTTGCTCAATTAGCTGAGTTATCCATGAATCAATTGCCTTAGCCTTTTGCGCAATTCTTTCTAACTGTCTAACTGATTCATTTGGAGGAGCTGTAGATAGAGAATCAACTGCTTCTGATGATCCTGTAATCCTCTGAATGACTGCAACCAGCTGAGCATTGTCTTCTTTGAGCTTTTCCTTTTTAGCTAAGAGTTCGTTATAGCTTTGTGTCAGAATTGTCACTGAACTCTGAGCATCCTGCATCATATTAGCGTGAGTCTGCTTACCCAATTCCACCCTCGTGAACCTGTAGTCAGATACCTGCATCTCTTCATGCGGTTTATCAACTAAGGGCTCTGCAATCTCAGCATATTTCATCCTGTTGCTGTCAACAAAAACCTGTGAGACTGTTTTGGCTTTCTTTGCAATCACTGGTTTTTGTTTCTTCAATTTTCGGAAATCAAAAATATCAGGAGACACTGCCTGTTTCTTTCTCTTAGGAGCAATTGAATTTAGCCATGGAGGAAGATCCAAGGTTGTCACATCTGAAATGGCAACTGCGGTCTCAGTAGAAATAGCCTCAGTTTGAGATACAACAGAAATTCTTGAAGGTGCCTCAGTTTGTATAGCAACAATGTTTTGCTCAGAAGACAAATTGCAACTAGGATTGGCCATGAAACAATCAAAGTTCGTGACGGACGTATCAATTTCTGGAAGAGTTGTTTCTGACATAGCTGAAAAGATTGGATTGATATCAAAAATACTCTTGAAATTACTAGGCAAGTTCATCATGGGAGCATTTGTTACAGATGAAGGCTGATTACAAGTCTCTTGTGGTGGAATAGAAGGAACAAAAACGGTAGAGAAGGAATCAACATCACTGTCGATAGGAGACAAAGGGGATATAGCTGATTCTGGTATTGGAGCCTCAATGTGAGGAATTATCTCACTTAGGATAGTGGAGGTCTCATGAACCTCGTCTTCTTCTTGCTGATCTAATACCTGAATCTGCATTTCATTGACTTCCTTACCCTTTAATGTTTCACTATCCAATGGTTGTTCAGGAGCTCTGCTTACTTTCAGCTTGATTCTGGTACTTGAAGAGGAAGCTCCTTCCTTAGATTGTTCCCTAATTTCTGATTTCAATCCTCTAGGGCCAGCTGGGTCATCTTCAGCTCTAACTCTGATTTTGATGGTCTTGACACCTATGCTTTTGAGCCAAAAATTGGTGTTCGCCAAGACTGATTGGAATCTATCAAAGATAGAGACGATTCCCTCTGAGACCATTGAATCGCAGGAATGGGAGCATTAGCAACTCCCTGTTCTTCGTACTCAGGATCCAAAATCTGCTTATCATCAATTACTCCCTCTGGAATTAAAGTCAGATTCAGGTCAATGATTTGCTCCAAAGTTAGCCTGCAATAATCCATTTTGTATACATCCTTTTCTGTACGGAGGTCTGCCCAAATGTCTTCGATGCGGTGAACATGGGTGAAGACTCTTTTTATTTTATCCTTCATCCTCCTGTAATCAAAATCCACTCTAGCTTGGAATCTTTTCAATGTTATCTCCTGAAGTTCAGTTTCCATCGCTTTGGCTCTTGAAGAGGTTGTCAAAGAATACCTGCCAATTACCAATGGATTATGTGAAGAAATACCAATTCCAGATTTGTGTTGTGAAGCTTGACGTGAATGAACTGACATCAACTGCCTTCCTAGCTCCATCAAAATGATCTTATCAGTAGGATATCTCGGTAGCATATATGGCTGATCTTCAAAGCAGCCAACTCTCATATAGGTAAATGTTGGAAATTGAAGGAATAAGCAGCCATATTGATTTACCTTATTCCAAGCTGCATCTGACACCCTGTTATTTACCAATTCTTTGTCAAACAAACACATAAAATAACCAAAGAAGGCATCTTGTACCCTTCTATAATGCGCTCGACTTGGAATAAAAGTCAGCTGATCATAATATTTCCATACGGGCACCAATGATCTGTCGCCTTCAGGAGATAAGCCTGGAAAATGTCTCAAGGAAGCTGCTATGTAGACCAAATATGAATTCATATAGAAGGTCAGAGTAGTAGGAACCTGTGCAAGCTGTTCGCACAAACAGTCACTGATTATTTCTCCCCAGAAAATTGGATGTTGTGCTTTTCTAATGACAACCATGAACTTATACATCCAGCTTTCAAACATGTTAGAAACTTTCAACCCTGCAATTCTACTCAAAAGAGTGATCATGTCATTAACTTCTTCTATAAAATCAGACCGATACAACTTGGGCATACGGGTCGCACAAGGTCGTGATTTTAGAAGCCATTTAGAGTTGATGTGTTTAATACAATCATTCTTTTTCTGCTCAAAATGTTTGTGAGCACTCTTCAATGAAATCTCTGAATAAGTGGTTGCATCAGGTACTCTGAAAACTCTATTGATTGTCTCAGCATCAAGTCTGATAACTACGTTGCCATCATCATCCTTAATTGTCCTGGATTGTCTATCAAAGCGTGCTGCACATGCAAGGACGAATTCTGGTTCAAGGGCAGCAACAGGAAAAGAAGCCACGAGATGGATATGACTTCTCAGCAACTTTTGCATATCAGAAGACGTAGATTTCTCAACCCTTTCAAGAAAATTAGACATATCAACATGCCCTATTTCTGTATCTTTGATCTCATCGATGTTTGAAACAACGTGAGATGGAGAGATCTCATTTTGATATTTGTCGAACTTATACTTCATCTTTTTGCCTGCTGGAGAAGTTGGTTCATCCGTCATTGAACAGGAATCTGCAAGACTGGAACAAGTTGTAATACGCGAAAACGTAGAAGCAAAAACCCTAGACGCGTTGAAGAAGACAGAAAATGGCTATTTACTGGTAAAAATCCGATTTTGAAGCATCAAGGTCGACCAAATCTCCATGAAATGAGGAAATAAATGCCAAGAACAATTCAACCAGCTTGAATCTAGGAAAAATCGGACTTTTCAGAAGATTTGACAATGTAAAATAACATCAAAATCATGAATCGGGTTTTTCATGAGGTTTTTCATGCTCTTTTTTGCAAAATCGGGTTTTTTATGAACTTTGGCAATTTTACTTTTGACCAATTCGCACTTTTCTGATAAAAAGACAACTTTCATAATGAACATTGTAAAAAATTCGAACTTTTTAAGCCATTTAAGCAAAATCGGGTTTTTAAAACACTTTAGCAATTTTGCTTTATTGACAAAATAAAATGACTTTAACAAAAATCGGGTTTTTTAGATAACTTAAGCAATTTCGGGTTTTTCAGACACTTTGGCAATTTTGCTTTGGAGTTTAAATTTCCCTATTTGCTGAGTTGCTCAGAAAACCCGAAATTGGCCAAAAAGACATTAAAAACAAGTCAGAAATCGACGAAAACGGAAACGTAAAGGGGAAAAAGAGTAGCCCAAAGGTTAATCAACTTGAAACAGAGATTTTCCACCCTTTGCACCTCGTAATGCGTGCCTTAGAGAAGAAAAATCTCAAGTTTTAAGAAAATTTTGATTGGTTACCCAAATTTTTAAACGAGTTAAAAATTTAGGATAACAGCTGGCTCCGACTGGGGAACTGCCTTCGAAAACGAAGGTAGTAGAACCCAGAATCTAGAAGTGCCTTAGGATTCATTGGGCTACGGAGTCACTAAATAAAACGCAAAAATAAAAGACTCAAAAGATTAAAAAGACTAAAAATTTAAAAAGACTAAAAGCTAAAAGACTCAAATCTTATGTACAAAAAAACTAATCTAAAACTCTACTGAAAGTAGTGTTTTAGATGCTGCCCACTGTAAGGAAGTGGGAATGGAGTGCCATCTTGATACGCCAGCAAGAAACTATTCTCACCAATTGCTTGATGGATGATAAAAGGACCACGCCAAAGAGAATCAAATTTCCCATGCATTCCTTTCGGTTCCCTTCTCTTATCCCAAAGCAAGACGTGATCACCAACTTGAAAGACCTTCTGCTTTGCTTTTTTGTCGAAGAGAGCCTTAACTTGCTTCTGATGGTCGTTGATACGATCCACTACTTGTGATCTTTGCTCCTCTAATTGAGAGAGAAACATTATCCGCTTATCAAGAGAACTTTCAAATGTAGCATCTTCTACAGCTTTGATCAACTTGAGGGCTGGAAGTTCCAATGTGATAGGAATCTCTGCATTTACTCCATAGAGCAACTGAAATGGAGACATGCCAATGGCTCGCTTGGGTGTAATGCGATCAGCCCACAAAGCATCATATAACGCTTTATGCCATGATCTTTGATTCTCATCAACAAGCTTTCGGATGATAGTAATCAAATTTTTGTTACTCGATTCAGCTTGACCATTACCTTGCGGGTAATAATCTGAAGAATGGGCCAATATTATACTATAATCAAAACAAAACTGAGTTACCTCATAAGATGAGAAGGAAGATGCATTATCTGTCACGACCTTATAAGGAACACCGAATCTTGATATGATGTTTTCTTTCAAAAATCTACACACTACCTCAGAAGTAGCATGTTTCACAGGAATAGCTTCGACCCACTTGGTGAAATAATCTGTTGCAGCAAGAACAAAGGTATGTCCAGCACTAGAATGTGGGTTAATGACGCCAATGAAGTCGATTCCCCACTGCCTGAAAGGCTCTTCTATCACAACTGGTTTTAATGGCTGCGCCATCATTTTTTGCTTACCAACAAATTGCTGACATTGTGTACATTTACGTACCCATTTATATGCGTCTTGGAAAAGCGTAGGCCAATAATACCTAGCCCTCAAGATCTTATGAGCAGTTACTGATGGAGAAAAATGACCACCACAAGCTAAATTGTGAAAAGATTCAAGTAATCTGTCTTGCTGTGCTTTATCAACACAACGCTGAAAATTACCATCAAGAGTTCTTTTATACAAACCATTATCCCAAAGAATATAATTTGCAGCCTTGAGTTTCAGATTTCTCTTTTCCTTGAAAGAGAGATGAGTTGGGCATTCACCATAAGTCAGAAAATAGGCGATATTAGAATACCACTCATCAGTAGTGCTGACAAACAACACCTTAGGAAGATCTTCATAAGACTCCTCTTCACTTTCTTCTGCACTGCTTTCAGCCATCAACTGACATAAACCTCTTGCCACGAACAAGCTTGGTTGGTTTAATCTCTAAATCATACTCTTGGATTTTAGCCACCCAATTTCCTCTTTTTGTACCAAAATCTTGCTGTGTCAAAATGGATTTGACAGCTGTATCCGGAACTAACACTATCGTATGAGAATTAAGAATATAGAACCTGAAATACTTAACTGCCTTTACAACTGCAAAAGCATTCTTCTCAACTGTAGAATATTTGAGCTCATGAAGCTTTAATGGACAACTCATGAAGGCAATAGGAGATTCAATTCCTTCTGAATTTTGCTGCATCAAGATAGCAGACATGGTATGCTCAGAAGCATAACTGTACATAATGAAATCTTTAGAGTAATCCGGACTAACCAGCACTGGGGCGTGGGCAATTGCATTCTTAATTTCAGCAAAAGCAGTTTTACCTTCATCATTCCAACGGAAAACAGCTTTCCCCTTCATCATATCAATGATGTGACGTGTTTTCTCAGCAAAATCTGGGATAAATCTCCTCAAGAAATTCACTTTACCAAAGAAAGAGTGAATAGCTGTCTTACTAGACGGCAAAGGCAGATTTTGAATAGATCTTACCCTTTCGGGATCAATCTTGATTCCTTCATTTGATACAACATGTCCCAGAAGTTTACCCTCAGTAACCCCAAAGATAGACTTCTTAGGATTAAGAGAAACACCATGCTTGCGGCACCTTTCCAGCACATCTTGTAAATGAAATAAATGATTCTCACGATCTTTTGAGAAGACAGTGAGATCATCCAAATACACCACGATATACCTTCCTAAGATACCACGAAAAGCTAAATCCATTGCTCTTTGAAAGGTTGCTCCTGCATTTATTAATCCGAAAGGCATTCTGCGATATGCAAAAGTACCCCATGGGGTAGTAAAAGCAGTTTTATGTCTATCAGCTTCACTTACCTCAATCTGGTTGTAGCCTGAAAATCCATCCAGCATAGACATCATTTGAGAACCTGTCACTGTCTGGAGCACTTGATCCATTATAGGCAAAGGATAATTATCCTTTAATGACTGCTGATTGAGATTACGAAAATCCACACAAATACGAATTTCTCCATTCTTGTTGCGTACTGGAACTATATTAGCTATCCAAGTTGAATGATAAATGGGAAAAATAATTTGTGCATCTAGCATCTTCTGGATTTCTGAATAGATAGTGCCAGAAATTTTGGGATTATACTGGCGTTGCTTTTGTTTGAAAGGGGCTGCATCGCTCTTCAAAGGGATTTCATGCTGAACTTGTCCTGACTGAAAAGATTTCAGATCATCATATGAATAAGCCAGCACATCTCTGTACTGCTGCAATAACTGAATAATCTGATTTCTCTCCTCTGGAGTGCAACTATTACCAATGTTAACCATTTTAGGATCTTCTTCAGATCCAATATTGTACTTGTCATACCCTGTAGAAGAATCTGAATTCACTTGTTGCTGCTTTTTGATATATCGATCATGCTTGTCAAAAAGCTTTTCCAGAGATACCAGTCCCTTAGGAATTTTATTCCCTTTTAGCTGCAAAATTTCTCCATCAGATTCGGACCAAGTATCTGACATAGAATCTGAAGAAGAAGAAGAATTGCTACCTTCAAAATACAGGTTATTAAAACCATCATCAACTTGTAAAAAGTTAATAATCTGTTTATCATCATTGAAAATCTGCCAATGATCCCAGTTATCTGGAACACTAGGCCTGCAGATTATTTCAACAATATACTTATCTTGATTAAAATCAAGGTGAGGAATAAGGAGAGTTGCTGAAACAGCAAGAGAATCTGCTCTATCATTGAATTCTCTCGGAACAACTGAGATACTGAAAGCATCAAAATCTTGAATATTCTCCCATACCAAATTACGGTAATGTCGGAGTCTATCATTCCTTGTCTGATAGATATTCCTTACTTGACAAATTATCAACTCCGCATCTCCTTGAGCGTGCAAATTTTTAATTCCTCTCTGAAGCGCAACACTCATACCTAGTAAGAGAGCTTCATACTCTGCAGTGTTATTAGTATTTGCAAACTGCAATTTAAAAGAATATGGAAAGATTTGACCTTTCGGAGAAATCAGAACCACACCAGCTCCGGATCCATTTGTAGCACAACTGCCATCAAACTCGAGAATCCAAATATCATTAGAATCATCATTAATATAAAGACTGCTGGATTCTCCTACTTCAAAAGTAGAAGAAAGAGAGTTCTCATCTTCCATGGGAGAAGACTGATTTTCTTCATCTTGAGGAAGAAGTTCAACATCTTTTTCTGTAGTAGAAGATTCGGCATCCTCTATCATACGATCAAGGGGATATTCAGCTAGTGTTGAATCTTCTCCATTATTAGAACTTCCTTCATTTGCCGAAAGAGTTGAAGAATCAACAGAACACCAATCTTCAGCAAACTCAGAAATCTCATCAATATGAAGATAGTAGTTCCCGAAACCAGCTGATTCAAAAAGAATCTGAGCATGAGGATCATCAGATTTCTCCACTGTAAACTTGGTTTCTCTTTCAGGAACAAGTTTCTGCACAACACCTTTCACAGGAATCCTGGCCTCTGTCATATCCATGTTCAGTTCGCCTCCTACATCTTTACAGAAATTACGTCCAAGGAGCATTCCATAAGAAGCTGGGACGTCCGCAACAAGAACAGTCATCTTTATCTTTTTCTCAGGAAAGGCTGCAAAGGCGAATTGTGCATCTTTGATTTGCCCAACGAGAGGCACTTGTTTATTATCCATAGAATAACAATTACCAAAAGTTTTGGTAAGAGTTAATCCAAGGCAATCAGCAACCTTGATTGGCATGACATTATCCGAAGCACCAGAATCTATAATACAGTTACTCAATTTGAAACCATTAATGAGCAAGGAAATATAGAAAGGATCTATCTTTCCTGGAACTGAGGATGGGATAATAACCAAATTATTGGGCAGATTCTTGGGTTCTTGGACAATAGGGCTATTTAAAACAGGACGAGTCTCACTACTTTTAACAAATTTAACCAATCTTTCAAGTTGATCAGGATTGGCTTGAAGATACTCAACCTCAGACATCTGAATCTTAGTCTTTCTAGCATGGTCAATAATATCAAAAGCTTGGAAAGAATTTGCAAGAGATGTAGATGATATACTCTCAACTTGTACTTTAGGATTAGATACATTAGTCTTGGGTTCACTAGAAAGAACAGAAGGAGAATTGCTTACTTGATTTTTTGAAGAATCCTTAGTCAAGGTAGGCAATGGCATTCCCTTCTTAGCAATGGTCACCGGCAACTGAACGTTGTTTTTCACCTTTGCTTCTTCATCCTTTTGAGCCAACCGAGTCTGGGATCTTGTGATAACAGCATATGCTGGACTCTCAACATTTTCATTTTCAGCTGAATCATCATAATGCATGTATCATATAGTGGAGTCGCCAGCTGCCTCTTCATCTTCTTGATTAAAAACAGCTTCATCTTCCGCTTGGAAATGATTGGAAGATAGTTCTTCTCGATCTATTTCGTAATAACCAACTGCTGTATTCTTCGGAGGTGCTTCAAGTGCAAGCCTCTCGGGAGGAGGAGGCAATTTATTCTGATTTCTGGCAGCATAGTTAGAAGCAGAATTTGGATACGTCCTCCTAGGAATATCCTTGTACGGAGCAGCAAAAGAAGCTTGTGAAACCTGCTTCTTCAAGGCAAGAAGTTCATTAGCCAATTTTTGTACCATAGGATCAGTAGAAGCTGAAGTAGAAGATTCAGAAATAGAATTTCCTTTGAATCGATTAGGATCCTTCCGGATTTTCCCAGCCAAGATCAAATCATCTTCAATTTCTGTAGCAAGGACTTGAGCATGTGCCAAAGTTGTTGGAGTTGCCCTTCTCAACAGAAAACTGACTTCTGGCAGCTGAGTGTTAATAAAGAAACACTTGAGATTTGCTGGAGTAGGCTGTGAATCAGTAGGAATTCTGTTTGCAAGTTTATTAAACTTTGCAATGAATTCACGCATGTTCTCATGTGTGTCCTTCTTCATTTGAGTCAGCTGGGCCAGCAATGCATGCTCATCTTCGGCGGGCTTGAAACGTTCTTCAAACTTTGTCTTGAGAGTTTCCCAACTAGTGATATCACCAGCTCTCAAATTGTAAAACCAATCAGCTGCAATTCCTTGTAGAGTTTCCACGAACAAACGTACAGCAACATCTTGATGTTCTACTCCTAGAACACCACAACCCATTGAGAAAGCTTTGATATGTTCATCAGGGTGCTGTTTACCGTCTCCATAAAACTTAGGCAGATTTTTACGGGAGCCTTGTGGAAGAGCATGAAGAGGTGGAGTAAGATTTAAAGGACCAAAAGCTGCTCCCCATGGACCTTGAGCCATCGCTTGAATAGTAGGAACAACTGAAATCAAAGGTTTGAGGAAAAAGGCTGAAAGTTCACTTGGGATGGGCTTTTTCTTCTTAGATGGAGGAAAGCTAGTAGTTCGTGAAAGGGAAGATATACTAGTGAGCAGCTCAAACCTAGCTTGTTCACCGGGAGATATTTCTTGAGAACTTTGTCCCTTTTTACGACGAACGTAATAACGGATTCCTTCCAGCGTAGAAGCTAAAACAGAAACAAGTAAACAAATTAAGAATACTGGACTTCAAAAGAAAGTGAGAGACTTTCAAATGCGTTCGTATCCCCAGCAGAGTCGCCAAAAACTGTTGGTTGGAAATTTTGTATTCTCGTGAAAGCGTACAAAATTGAGATTTCAACCACAGCACGTGAGTTAAACTCTCCTAATTAAGGGAAGGCTCCCCCTTTAGCTAAATAAAATTAAGGGTAGGACAGCAATCGTTCCTCTTGTTTCAGGAAAGATTACGTTCTTCTCTCTTCACAGAAAAGACAGTAAATGTTACTAAAACTTATTATAACAGCTATGCAGTGAAATTAAGAGAAAGGAAATAAAGTTTCCTGAAAGCGCAAAGACTTCCGTTATTTCCTCCGGGACGGGAAAACAATTCGATAAGCACAAAGTCTTAAAGAATGAAATCCTATCAACCTTTTTTAGAACGATTACTTTATAGAAATATACAAGATAAAACAGCTCAAAGACTGTAATTATAATGTATACTTTCAACTATTCTAAATGAGAAATACTATGAGCGTAAAGACTTATAATTCTTCTCTATTTCTAACACTAACTAAGAATTCAATTCTCAGATTTACAGCACAAAGACTGTAGATATTTAAATTGAATCTCTCTTCAGCAATCTTCAACAATTCTCAAGTAATCACAATATGATATTGATCTAAAATGACATAAGAACATTTGAGATGCAAAACAAGAATTCAGCTCAAAGTCTGAAATTCCAGCTTTTTGATATCACTTGAAAATTTACAATATTTCACTATAAAGCTCAAAGACTTTATGAGTATAAAATTCTGCAGAGTTTTCTTGCTTGCTAAAAAGATAAAAATTACAATAGACCCCTCAAGTATTTATAGGAGGAAGGTCTGGAGAAAAAGGTGGGAGGATCTCAACAAACTTGAGAAAATCTCTCAACCGATAACTAATTGCGATTGACTTATTCAAAATTACAATCCAAATTGTGATTTGTCTTGTAAGATTTTACACGTAATTACATTTTCGAAAATTGCAAGGAAAGAACACTTGCAATTGCAAAATTTGTTTTTACATATATATTGTCGAAAGTAAAATTACATAAAACAATCTAAAACTTAATTTATTTCATTCCTATCTTTGAAAGATAAGAATTTGCTGATGATGGTCTTCAACTCGTTCGGATCTGGACCCAAAGTGTTCTTGGCCACTGCAACTGTCTTCAGAATTACATCAAAGTATCTAATAGTTGCCAATCTATGCTCTTCATAAGAAGTTTGCATTTTCTCAAGGATTGTTTGATGATTGATAAGCTTTTGAATCGAATCCATAGAAAATTGCTCTGATTCCATTTGTTGACGAAGATTGGCTGCCATATCTGAAGTAACTGAATCAGCTTCAAGTAACTCATCTTCTTGATTCAAAACTGTACATGAGATCTTTTCAAAATTTGAAAGAATATCATGCTGAACTTCGTCATTCATTTCTAAAGTGGCCTGGATATCTTTGATAAGATCTTGAATGACCAATGACCTATTTGTCATAAGTTCCTCAAATTCTATGTACTTTTCCCTATTTGGCAAAATCAAATTGCTGCATAGGATTAGTAAATCAACTTGATCTAACTCATGCCAGATTTTTAAATCTTTTTCAAGCGTTTCCAAACTTTGCTTGAAGGCTTCTAAAGTCTGATTCAGTTTTATCTTTGCTATCCTGACATTCTTGAAAACTTGCAACGTCTTCTCAATCATTGGAACACTTTGCTCAATTAGCTGAGTTATCCATGAATCAATTGCCTTAGCCTTTTGCGCAATTCTTTCTAACTGTCTAACTGATTCATTTGGAGGAGCTGTAGATAGAGAATCAACTGCTTCTGATGATCCTGTAATCCTCTGAATGACTGCAACCAGCTGAGCATTGTCTTCTTTGAGCTTTTCCTTTTTAGCTAAGAGTTCGTTATAGCTTTGTGTCAGAATTGTCACTGAACTCTGAGCATCCTGCATCATATTAGCGTGAGTCTGCTTACCCAATTCCACCCTCGTGAACCTGTAGTCAGATACCTGCATCTCTTCATGCGGTTTATCAACTAAGGGCTCTGCAATCTCAACATATTTCATCCTGTTGCTGTCAACAAAAACCTGTGAGACTGTTTTGGCTTTCTTTGCAATCACTGGTTTTTGTTTCTTCAATTTTCGGAAATCAAAAATATCAGGAGACACTGCCTGTTTCTTTCTCTTAGGAGCAATTGAATTCAACCATGGAGGAAGATCCAAGGATGTCACATCTGAAATGGCAACTGCGGTCTCAGTAGAAATAGCCTCAGTTTGAGATACAACAGAAATTCTTGAAGGTGCCTCAGTTTGTATAGCAACAATGTTTTGCTCAGAAGACAAATTGCAACTAGGATTGGCCATGAAACAATCAAAGTTCGTGACAGACGTATCAATTTCTGGAAGAGTTGTTTCTGACATAGCTGGAAAGATTGGATTGATATCAAAAATACTCTTGAAGTTACTAGGTAAGTTCATCATGGGAGCATTTGTTACAGATGAAGGCTGATTACAAGTCTCTTGTGGTGGAATAGAAGGAACAAAAACGGTAGAGAAGGAATCAACATCACTGTCGATAGGAGACAAAGGGGATATAGCTGATTCTGGTATTGGGGCCTCAATGTGAGGAATTATCTCACTTAGGATAGTGGAGGTCTCATGAACCTCGTCTTCTTCTTGCTGATCTAATACCTGAATCTGCATTTCATTGACTTCCTTACCCTTTAATGTTTCACTATCCAATGGTTGTTCAGGAGCTCTGCTTACTTTCAGCTTGATTCTGGTACTTGAAGAGGAAGCTCCTTCCTTAGATTGTTCCCTAATTTCTGATTTCAATCCTCTAGGGCCAGCTGGGTCATCTTCAGCTCTAACTCTGATTTTGATGGTCTTGACACCTATGCTTTTGAGCCAAAAATTGGTGTTCGCCAAGACTGATTGGAATCTATCAAAGATAGAGACGGATTCCCTCTGAGACCATTGAATCGCAGGAATGGGAGCATTAGCAACTCCCTGTTCTTCGTACTCAGGATCCAAAATCTGCTTATCATCAATTACTCCTTCTGGAATTAAAGTTAGATTCAAATCAATGATTTGCTCCAAAGTTAGCCTGCAATAATCCATTTTGTATATATCCTTTTCTGTACGGAGGTCTGCCCAAATGTCTTCGATGCGGTGAACATGGGTGAAGACTCTTTTTATTTTATCCTTCATCCTCCTGTAATCAAAATCCACTCTAGCTTGGAATCTTTTCAAAGTTATCTCCTGAAGTTCAGTTTCCATCGCTTTGGCTCTTGAAGAGGTTGTCAAAGAATACCTGCCAATTACCAATGGATTATGTGAAGAAATACCAATTCCAGATTTGTGTTGTGAAGCTTGACGTGAATGAACTGACATCAACTGCCTTCCTAGCTCCATCAAAATGATCTTATCAGTAGGATATCTCGGTAGCATATATGGCTGATCTTCAAAGCAGCCAACTCTCATATAGGTGAATGTTGGAAATTGAAGGAATAAGCAGCCATATTGATTTACCTTATTCCAAGCTGCATCTGACACCCTGTTATTTACCAATTCTTTGTCAAACAAACACATAAAATAACCAAAGAAGGCATCTTGTACCCTTCTATAATGCGCTCGACTCGGAATAAAAGTCAGCTGATCATAATATTTCCATACGGGCACCAATGATCTGTCGCCTTCAGGAGATAAGCCTGGAAAATGTCTCAAGGAAGCTGCTATGTAGACCAAATATGAATTCATATAGAAGGTCAGAGTGGTAGGAACCTGTGCAAGCTGTTCGCACAAACAGTCACTGATTATTTCTCCCCAGAAAATTGGATGTTGTGCTTTTCTAATGACAACCATGAACTTATACATCCAGCTTTCAAACATGTTAGAAACTTTCAACCCTGCAATTCTGCTCAAAAGAGTGATCATGTCATTAACTTCTTCTATAAAATCAGACCGATACAACTTGGGCATACGGGTCGCACAAGGTCGTGATTTTAGAAGCCATTTAGAGTTGATGTGTTTAATACAATCATTCTTTTTCTGCTCAAAATGTTTGTGAGCACTCTTTAATGAAATCTCTGAATAAGTGGTTGCATCAGGTACTCTGAAAACTCTATTGATTGTCTCAGCATCAAGTCTGATAACTACGTTGCCATCATCATCCTTAATTGTCCTGGATTGTCTATCAAAGCGTGCTGCACATGCAAGGACGAATTCTGGTTCAAGGGCAGCAACAGGAAAAGAAGCCACGAGATGGATATGACTTCTCAGCAACTTTTGCATATCAGAAGACGTAGATTTCTCAACCCTTTCAAGAAAGTTAGACATATCAACATGCCCTATTTCTGTATCTTTGATCTCATCGATGTTTGAAACAACGTGAGATGGAGAGATCTCATTTTGATATTTGTCGAACTTATACTTCATCTTTTTGCCTGCTGGAGAAGTTGGTTCATCCGTCATTGAACAAGAATCTGCAAGACTGCGGTGAAAACCCCATAAGGTCAGCACATCATCAGCATCAACGTGAGTGGACATGGCGAATCTTAAACCCTAGAACAATGAAATGGACTTTGAAAGAAAAATGGAAGGTGAATGAAGATGAATTCGAAATGGATGAAATGGTGGAATGGAAAACGACATTTTGTCTCTTTGAAACAGCAAGATAAAGAGATCTCAAAACTTGGATTTGAAATTTCGTCCAAAAAGGTCAACTTATGTGCTTTTTAAGGCAATTCGGGTTTTTTAGTGACTTGAACAATTTCGGAACTTTTTGACACTTTAGCAATTTTTGCTTTTTGCAATTTCGGGATTTTTCAGAGTTTTGACAATTTTCTCAAAGGCAATCGGGATTTTTGAGTGGCTTGAACAATTTCGGAACTTTTTGACACTTTAGCAATTTTTGCTTTTAAACCAATTCGGACTTTTCAGATCAAAAAAACAATTTTCACTTTTAACAAAAATGATCATTTGAAAAAATTCGAACTTTTTAAGTCATTTAAGCAAAATCGGGTTTTTAAAACACTTTAGCAATTTTGCTTTATTGACAAAATAAAATGACTTTAACAAAAATCGGGTTTTTTAGATAACTTAAGCAATTTCGGGTTTTTCAGACACTTTGGCAATTTTGCTTTGGAGTTTAAATTTCCCTATTTGCTGAGTTGCTCAGAAAACCCGAAATTGGCCAAAAAGACATTAAAAACAAGTCAGAAATCGACGAAAACGGAAACGTAAAGGGGAAAAAGAGTAGCCCAAAGGTTAATCAACTTGAAACAGAGATTTTCCACCCTTTGCACCTCGTAATGCGTGCCTTAGAGAAGAAAAATCTCAAGTTTTAAGAAAATTTTGATTGGTTACCCAAATTTTTAAACGAGTTAAAAATTTAGGATAACACATTGCTAGTGATTGGGAGGAGTTTGCATTGCATTCCAAGCCAAATCTAAGAGGTAAGTTTGATTTTAATGGTTTTTTTTGTGTTTTTTTAACAAATAATTCATTGTAATTTGTAAAATCATTGTTTTTAAATTATTATAGTTTGCAGTTTTATTTACAAACCCTACTTGCAACTTAAATAATTTTACAAACCCTACTTGTTATTGCAGCCACATTCATTTGCAAATCAAACCATATTATTATTTTCACAATGTCTCAAACCCCAGTCAGAAAAGACCCTGCTTGGAAACATGCTGAAATCTTTCCCGGAATGAAAAGAGGAGAAGCAAAATGTAAATACCGCAAAACAATATATCATGGAGGCATAAATAGATTGAAATACCACCTTGCACGCATACCCATCCATGATGCAGTGGGCTGCACCCTAGCACCTATTGAGGCTGTTCGTGAAGTGCAGGTGCAATTAGAAAATTTTGAAAGGCAAAAAGAAATTAGAAAGAGACAGAGGGAGGAGTTGGCAGGTGTTGGAGTTGGACAGGGACTTGGTGCTGTTGGAGATGCTTCTTCCATGCCTCCATACCGTCCTAGTGCTAGTGCTTCTGCTAGTGCTTCTGCTTCTGCACCATCTATTCCTATGCGTACTCCTAGTGCTGGTGGCGCTGCTACTGCTAGTGGTAGTGGCAGTATTAGTATTGGCCCTAGAGTTCGTGAATCTAGGGTGGACTCATATTTTGTACCACGCACTACTCCTGGTTCCCAACCGTCGCTTGAGAGCATGGGTTGGAACAAGGATGCACACGATGCAGCAAAAAAAACAATTGCAGACTTTTGGTACTACTACACCATTCCCTTCCATGTAGCCAGGTAATTCTTTTTTCGTTTAATTGTTTTAAAATTTATATTTAAATTTTATTGTTTTAGAATTTAGATGTATCTCACTATCGAATTCAAATTTAAAGTTAAAAACTTAAATCTTTTCATTTTATGACATGTTTTAGGTCTCCTTTTTGGCAAAACATGGTTGATGCAATAACCATATGTGGGGCGGGGTTCAAAGCCCCCAGCGAAGATGAATTAAAGGGCCCACTTTTGACTCAAAAGGTGGCGGATGTGAAAGCACACTTAGAGGAGCAGCGTGTGCAATGGAGGAGGATTGGTTGCACCATCATGACTGATGGTTGGACCGATAGGAGAAATAGGACGCTGTTGAACTTTCGAGTTTCCTCTGGAGGTAATTGTACTTACCTTAATACATTGATATTTGAATTTGATTTAGTGATTAATAATTTAATAAGGCTGATTTATGCTTTTAATTTATTGAATAATTGGTAATTTGGTTTTGCTTATTTTTTCAGGTGACACTGTCTTCATAAAGTCCATTGATGCGTCCGCCCAATTCAAAAATGCCACATACTTATGTGAGGCTATAGAGGAGGTGATAGCCGATGTGGGGGAAGAAAATGTAGTTCAAGTGGTGACAGATAATGCAGCAAATTATGTTGCTGCTGGTAGATTATTGATGGAGAGGCACGCAACTATATTTTGGACTCCATGTGCCGCCCATTGCATTGACCTCATGATGGAGGATCTTGGCAAGCTCCCATGGATAAAAACATGTATGGAATCAGCAAGAAACATTTGCAAATTTGTTTACAATCATGCGTGGGTGCTTAACCTTATGAGGCAATACACGGGGTTGAGGGAGTTGTCTCGTCCTGGCATCACTCGGTTTGCATCAAATTTTATCATGTTGCAATCCTTGATTCAGTCAAGGGCACCTTTGAGGCGCATGTTTGCTAGTGAGGAGTGGTCTTCCTCATCCTTTTCTACAAGCACTGCAGGGATTGTTGTGGCTGATTGCATATTTGATGAGGCAGGGTTTTGGACACCAGCAGATGAGATTGTGAAGGTAACATTTAATTCTTTATTATGTTTTAATTTTTAATCATATCTTACTTTTATTTGTTCATTTTCGTTGACAGTCACACTTACTTATTTGTGAAACATGTTTGCACTTTGCAGTTTATTGAGCCCTTGCTAGTTCTCCTACGAGTTGCAGATGGGGAGAAGCCCACAATGGTCTACATATATGAGGGCATGGATAGGGCCAAAGAGGCCATTAGATCAGTCTATGGTGGAGTTGATGATAAGTATCGTCCCATTTGGGAGATCATTGATAGGAGATGGCAAAACCAACTCCATAGGCCCATCCATGCAGCCGCATGTTTCCTAAATCCCGCCTTCCACTCACTGATCTCCATGCGTATAGAGAAATTCTTAGTGGGCTCTTAATTTAATTTTATAGAGAGAATGTTGCCCGCTGTTACTACACAGATAGTGCAGGAGATAGATGCCTTCACTAAGGCGCGAGGAGACTTCTTTGCACGTCAAATGTGCAAAGATAGTAGGACAACATTAATGCCAGGTAAAAATATATTTAAGGCAATAATTTTCATCTTTTTATATTATAATTTAGTATTAAATGTTGAACTTGAACTTGAAACTTGAAATGAGATTGATTTTGTTTCTTTTTCTCATCTCAGAGGGATGGTGGGAGATGTTTGGTTCTGATACACCGAACCTGCAAAATGTTGCCATACGAATATTGAGCCAGCCATGCAGTTCATCCGGTTGTGAGCGCAATTGGAGTATGTTTGAGCACATACACTCCAAGAAGCGCATTAGATTGACAGTGGAGAGGATGAATGACCCGGTATATGTTCATTACAACCTTCTACTACATGTGCAGTTGCTTGGACCACGATAACACCTCGGACTGGTTTAGAGGTTGATCCACACCGAGTGGATCATCGAGGCTACAGACGCCAGCTCTCAGTGACGAGGACCCTGATTGCAGTGGACTGCGCAGAGAGGCCGAGGTTGTAGCCATGGCCGAGGAGAGGCTAGAGCACCCAGGAGACATGCAGCCACTGTGGTGAGAGTGGCATGGGGACCGTGACAATGTGCAGAGACTATGGCTGCACCCCAAACATCATCCAGGACCTTTAGACGCCTTCGTAGGAAGGATGCTGGCTCCACTGTGCCATAGGCATGGAGTGATAGACTTATAGCTATTGTTTTGAATCTTTTGATATTTCATATTTGTATGGAACATTTGATGTCATGGATTTCATTTTGCATGAGTTTTGTATACATTTGACTAATTTTATATATCAAAGTATGTTATTTCCTTCAGCAGCGCAACTACAATTTGTGTACTTTATACTTATGTGATCATTGTATATTTGTGTATGTGATCAAATTTGCTTTTATTTGTGTTGTATTCAATAAAGGGTGCTTGAAACAAGTTTTAAATCTTTAAAAATCTCTAATTTTCTAAGGTTTTTTCAACTTTTTTCATTTTGCCGAGTCTGCGCCGAGTCCGAGTCCGAGTCGCCGAGTCGAGTCACCCTAGCCGAGTCCGAGCCGAGTCCGAGTCTCGTAACTATGCCTCAAACTATCACTAGTCACCTCATCAGAATTCAGCCTCCAGCAAAGATAGCCTCTAAGGTGTTCAGGACTCCATCAATAATGTTCATCATGGCCTTTCTGACTTTGGCTGAATCAGCCTGTGTTGCATCAAAGAATCCACGGCCTGTGACTACTGAAGAGTACCAACCGACAAAATCATACCTAGCACCTTCCTGAATTACGCCTCCATCAATCAATATTTGCAAGGGAGCATGCATCAAAGCCTCCAAACGCTGAATAACCTTGCTCTGATAGATATGAGCATCACCCCAAGCATGATCAACTACATCCATCTGTGCCAAAATGCTAGAAGCTTGCTGGTAAGCATGAGCAAGATCTTCCATAAACTTTTTCGTCTCAACACGAACACTGGCCACCCACTTATCTGCTTCTTGTGCCATCTTCCTCAAATCCTCCAAGCCACTAACTGATTCTCGAGACAACTCGGTTGGAAGCTCAATCATTGGATTCTCCTGCCCACAAGGACGAGACAAATGTTGCACGTAGCCTATCAAAGTCTTATGCTCCTTCTTCAATTTCTTGTACTTTCCTTCAGTCTTGAGCAATCTATCCTTGAGCGCCTGATAGGAGTTATCACACTCCTCAATTATTTGTGCTTCTGTGGGGCGACCTAACTCCAAGGTGGTGATCATATAATTTTCTGGTACAGCCTTGTCCCAGTCACACTTAACCCTTGGCATAGCCACATGAAGGGTGCGAGAGCCATTCTCATCTGTCGAAATCTTTGAAAACTTCCTAGCTCTCTTCTTCGTCGGAGGTGCACTGATCCTACTCAAGAATTCTTCCATCTCAACTATTGGATCAACCTCTTCACTGGGGCTCCTCCTCATCCTATCTCTGAGCCAATCCAGTACTACCTATTGTATAACAAATGGCTGCTCAACCCTTGCTTCTTCCTCACGAACTTCTTCTCTAATTTCATTCTGGCGAGGCTCATTGGCTTCTATGGGCTAAGTATCTCCTGAAACTTGGGCCTCCTATCCTGTAACTGTATCATCTTCTAGAGTCACCTCAAGCTCATGTTGGAAGTGTGTATCAGTAGCAGTTTCTTCATCTTCTTCCTGTTGATCATCCCTAGTAGGTGCATTGACACTCTGGCCAACGGACTCTCTTCGTGGTGGCTGATTTGCCTCATGTAATTCCTGCTCCTGATTCAATACATTTCTATGATCAGTAAATAGTGAAACCTCCTATATGCTTGGAGAACGTGTCTCCGATGGTGTAGGTGACTACTACAATTCTCGGAGGCTCTGGCTAAACTAGCTCTTTCCTTTGAGACGCTGGAGCTCGAGCAACCTGTTTCTTCCTAGTGGCAGTTGGTGTCCTATGATCTCCCATCAAATTGTAAGTCAAGGGAATTGACCTACTGTTAAGCCGACTCACATGTCTTTCAACCCATCCCCTAGTGAATGTCAAGACTGATATGCAAAGTGTGTCCAAATCAGCAATCTCTGACTCCGACCAATCTGGGAGTGGAAGTGGTGTATCCCTTATTGCCTCATAATCTGGATGAAGAACGTTCATGTCCTTGTCCACCTGGTCTGGTACTGGAATAATTTCACACTCCCTGATCATGCTCAAAGGTAGTGTTGATGTGTTTTTCATGACCACACCAACACAAAATAAAGTTACAAACGGCGACTCAATCCTCTCTTGAACAAAATCTCCTGCATGTTAAGATTGCTAGAAAGATCATGCATTCAACTCCAAGGTTCCTTCATGCAGTGGATAGTCTCAGTTGGCTCGATGTGATTTTGCTAGTATTTCAAGGGGACTTACAAAATTGTTCGACAGCGGAGAAAGGAATTTGAATGCTCGAAAGGTTTGTCTATAAAGCTCTTGTTTCCTAAACTAACCAAGAAGTATTGAATTGAAATGGTTGCAGGGATAGAAGATGCTATGGACTAATCTACGCGTGAGATGTGGAGATCAATTTTCACAAGTCTCAACCAGATTCACTTTGCCTCACTTCGGACAGCTTCCACAGAACGGGTGCAGTCTTCAAGGGGAGTAACTAAATATATTCAGATTACAATTCAACAATGAAGACACCATCACGATGACGCATACCAACATGAAGATCGTAATCAAAGTTAAGTCCACAAGTTTCCAGTTGACCACGCAAGGCGAACTCACCATCAGCGAGCCCACTAGTGATATGGGTAGACGAAGTTTGCTCAAATTGAAGACCACATTCCACGGTTTCTATCTACTACATGCATGAAATGAAATTTATTCTACTTTAAGCTATTGCTCAAGTTAGAAGGACGAAGAAACCTTGCTAGCTACTCACAACAAAAGACGAGATCATCATCAATGAAAACTCTTTTTATTGAGACAGTGTTCACAACAATTTCTTACAAAGTTTTCAAAGGAAAAACTTTCCTTGTTGTTCAAACTATCCTACCAATCTATACTAAGCTATCTCTAAGTTGTCCCTCTACTCTATGTCTACTGTCTAATGAATTACAAATGAGGGGGGATGCCCCTTTATATAGCTGGCCAAGTCCAATGGATGGCTCAGATTACAATCAGATGGACGGCTCAGATCGAGCCACATAAGCCCTAACCCTAAAAATCGCCACCAAGAAGAGTGGGGTAATAAATGAGTAATTAATGTCCACCATCTTCTAGAAGATTCCTGTCCATAGACACGTTTGCATTGTTCTTGTTCCTCTTCTTGACTGCAAACTGGATGAGTCTGATCATCATGGCCTCAACTTCTTCCTTAGTCTTGAGGGCATTTCAGTGCTAGAGGATGATCTTCTTCTTAGCCATCATTCTTCAATTCTTCAACGCCTAAGCCTTCATTATTTCTCCACCCCTGATCCTGAAGGATCTTCTTATCTCGGACTCGAGCATTTCTTCCTCGCCATTCGCCTGACTACTCTGGGTACAAATTGGGTCTTTGAGGAGAAATCCCAACACTTAGCCATTTCTTCCAACATGCAGCTTTCTTCTTTCGAAGTTGTAATATCATCTTGTTCTAT
>VDFB02270619.1:0-63761 GCA_007258455.2 Sequoia sempervirens
TGGGATCTGAAAATGCATGATTTATGGGATGTGGAGTTAACTTGGAAAGGAGCATCAAGTTAACTCCAATTACATTTAATGTCTTCTTGAGTTGACTTGGAAAGAAACATAAAGTCAACTTCAAGTATCATAAATTCCATTTGGAGGGTAGGACATCCTTCTTGGTGCTTTTACAACTCACCATTAGTCAACAATGTTTCTATCCATTCATTGACTTCTTCAGCTTTGAAGGAGTTAATGCTCTTCAAAATGATGACGTGGTGCTTGAGAATTACTTCAACTGTCGTGAGCTGATGCTGGAATTCTATACACTAAGTAGTTGCCTCATCAAACTTGGTTGACAATGCTGCCACCTTGGCCAACTTGCAATTGTTTGAATCATCAAGGAAGGTGCTGCAGATGACATCTCTGAACTAATTTTACATAGTAGCCATCTCAATGTATTCTCCCCCCTCCTGCTGATATTCTATGCAAGGAAAGGATATTACCAATGTTCTTGCGAAGTTGATAATATTGGCGACCACCTATCGATAGTCAATCAATTCTACTGAATGGGCGTCATAGGCTTTCACCTTGTACACCGGGGTTAAAGTAGATTAATTGATATGCCAATTACAAGTATGTAATTGTGGTCTCCTCTTCTAGCCTTTACTTTGCAATTCTTTGCTCTAATTGTTGAATCTCTACACGAAGTCCATGTGCTCTATCTCGTAATTGGTATAGATTTTCTAGTATACATCGCTCTTTGAGAACAAACTCCTCCACTTGACCTCTCAAGTGTTTACCATATGTTATCAGTTGTTGATGATTCTGTTCTGTGGGAAGATCTATTAATTCTAGCAGTAAGGTTGAGTCATTCGGGGTTCCATGCATCAAGCTGGATATGTATGATCTCAATTGTTGGTTCTTAGCCTTCAAGGCTGCTTTGTCTTTTCCATCGTTGGCCATCCTTTCTTGTGTGCTCATCGAGGCGATTCTGAGAAGGTCTGCCTCCACTTGTCATGTGGTCTTTCTGAGGTTAAGTTTAAACAATGTGAAGTCTTCCACTTGTACTTCATGTAGTCCTTTATATTCTGGTGGGGCATCAGTCTCTATGATGAGCTCACAACCTGCATTCCTTTCCACGTGAACTTGCTTCTTCAACTTCTTTGCTGGCATGTCTTGTGGGACATGGTCAAATTCATTGAAGTCAAGTTCATAGGAGGGTCTTTCCCTCTTCCTGCCTATGAAACACTCAAGCCAAATGGAATCTCGGCTAGCTTTTCTAGAAGGAAGAATATGGGGCCTTTGAATGCTTGATATGTGAGACTGTGCTAGAGTGACGTTTCTCGGTGGTGAGTCCAAGTTGATGGGGACTTGTGACTACTGTGATGGTGGTGATGTAGGAAGTTTTGTTTCTATTACAGGCATCATTTTTGCTACTGCTTCTTCTATTGCTGGCTTTGCCTCTTCTGCTACAGGCTCTGGGGCAGCTATTACTTCTTCTACAACTATTTCTATTACTGGCTTTGGGGCAGAAATACCAATGACTATTTCAGGACTGTGTGTGGTTGTCTCCACATGTATCCGCTGTGTTCTTGGCCTTGTATGCTTTGAAATCCTCATCCCTTGGGAAGGATTGCACCAATGCTTCTGCCTTGGGTTCTTTCTTGACATGGAAGGTGGTGTAGACTGAACCTGTGGCAGCTCTATTTTGGGAGGTACCGCCTTCCTTGTCTTCTTGTTGTCGAGGTAGAGTTGACTATTTCTAAAAACTCTACTCGTCCTCTCCTCTATAGATGGGTTATCCTTTGCGTACCAATCCACTCTTGGGAGTTGGTGCAAGTAAATTGAATCTATGAAGAATGAGGGGAGAATGATTTCCCCTTCATCGTCAGCTAAGCCCTCGATGTCTTTTGACATAAAGTTGACAATTTGCAAGAGCCTGAACCTACTGTAATTCCTTCTTCGCACTTCGTACTCATCATCATAATTGACCTAGTAATCTTCCATAGAAGATTCATGTGATGAGCATTGTTCAAGATGCATTGCATGGAGTCCTCTAGGATCATATGACCTCTCAATGAGGTACTCGAGATTAAGCCTCACCATTTCTTGACTCATCAACTTGGCATCTTCCCCTGACCTGCATCTATAGAGTCCCATTTCAACGGGAAATTTCATAACTGTCTTCTTCTTTAAGCGCAAGTGAATGTGAACTTCAGATAACTGCCTTAGGAATTCCATGAAGACTACCCAATCTGAAGGGTATCATGGCATCATGGCGGGGTGACCAATGTAGCCATACAGGCGTATGTAGGAGAATGTAGGGAATTGGATAAACCAATCTGCCCAATCTACCATTGCTTCTCTGGCTATTTTGTGAAAAATGTATGTGCATCTCATGGTCTAGATCTCGAACGGTGTGCATGATGAAGAGGTCACTTGTCTTTCTAAAGTGCCGCTTTGTCTGAGTAAACTCAAGACGTGTAAAGTGTTCATGAACCTTCTACACACCTAAGGTTCCCACATTGTTTAATAACCTGAACTCACCTTGGAAGGCAATCAGGTACACCAGGTAAGAACACATGTGGAACCTATAAGCCTCTAAAAACCCGGTAATCTGTTGGTTGAGTGTATCACTAATCAAAGTGGCCTAGTCGTAATGTTCCCTCTTGCTGATGATTTTTGCAATGACATAATACATCCACGACTGAAATTGATTGTCATCTGTCCAGTGATTTTGCTAAGTAAAGTGATTAACACTACATACTCATCTTTGCATTCTCCTCATCCAACCAACTTAGGCAAGTTAGCCTTTTTCACTTTCAGCCATTTTTCTGCCATTATTCCTTGGCATTTGTCCTTGGTTGCTTCAAATTCCTTGTCACATTCAGTCACTGATATGACCCTGCTAGTAGGGCATGGTGGAATATCAAAACACTTTTCTATATCCTTGGGCTTTAGACTGCATATTATCCTCCCATCAACTGATCTGATTTCTCTTGTGGTAGGATTGTAATGCTTAATACAAGTAATTACAAGTTCTACACTCTGTAATGTGAGGGGGATGGATGTAGCTTGAAGCAACCCGAACTCTTCTATGTTCTACAACGTGATCTGATTTATGCCCTCCAACTCTTCTAGATCAACCACTGGGCTTACTTGATGCAAGTTCGTGTCAGTCGTTTTCAGGTAATCATGGTACAAGGTCGTCTTGGTCTTGTATTGTATCTGAGAGTACTGCATCCTGAATAACTTAAAGATTGACTGCACACTTGACCCTGTTTTGACAATTTTCAAAAACCCCTGAAAATAGTGCCCTGTCAAGAATTATTTTTTTGGAAAAAGTTTGGCACATAGGTTTTGTTCGTGCTTCAATGTTGAACAAACCGGAGTTCCTCAATTTTGATTATGAAACTTTTGAAAAACCCCAAAAATAGGGGTAGCAAGTTGGTTGATTCTGGAAAATTTTACGAGATGGGTTTTACTGGAAAATTATTTTGATTCTGCCCAGTTGATCAGATCTGTGGTAGCTTGCTGATTTGTGTGACATGCAAGAATACCTAAGACAAGAAAAGAGGAAGTAGACAAAAGATGGATTGGAAGTTTTTAATCGACTCCTGAAAGTTTGTCTACGAATCTAACTCACGATTAAGAAAACTTTTTTGCCTCACGATCTTCAAAAAATATCGAAGGAAACGGACAAAAACCTTAGTCAAATCAAAATACGTCCTTGAGCTTAATGCTATTCTTGATCATCAGCACACCCAATGAAATAATGAAGTGGGATGCCTAGACCTTCTTTATATAGACTTAAGCCTGAGATCCTTAAGTTTGGGAACTTAACTCATGATCAAAAGTTGATTTGGCTTGATCTGAAGTTTAAAAAGGTGATTTCCACTGATTGTGGAGTGAGTTAGCCAAGTTTGCCTCAAAATATCTTAACTTTAAGTCAACAAACTTTCCTTTGACTTCTTTAGGCATCCCTTTTGAGCTTTGATTCCTTTTTTCATCATTTTCTCTATTGAATGACCTTGGTTTGATCCTGAATCCAGATTGATCTATTGATCTTGAGCAGCAACTGTTGGATTCATTGAGTACCTATATTTAAATTGAAGATATGTGCCTTAGAGGCACTAGGCCAAAAACCTGAGTTTATAACCCTAGAAAGGAGGGTGCCTTTTTCAATAAAGGGCGCTTTTCCTTTGCCTTAGTCATTTTTGATAATTGTTCTTTCAATCTTTTCATTCTGACCTCTTGTGCTATGATTCAGAATCTTCGTTGATCAATGAATTAGATGTTCTTGTTTGATGTCTCATCAGGTAACCAACTCTTCTCCTCAGAGGATGACTGGAGTTTCAATTCACAGAAGCCAATTAAGGGTCATTTAATGCAAGGGCGCCCCTCATTGGAAAGGGCACTTTTGCCTTCTTGTTCAGTGATTTTCATCCTTAAAGATGTTCCATTTTGATCCATATTATCTGGTGATTGACTTGTTAGATGCTCTTGTTTGCAGTTATGTTGTCGAGATTGACCTAGATTGAGAAAACTGTCTTGGGAGGCAGCCGACATCGGCAGGCATCACGGAGTTTCAAAAGAAGAGCACCTTTTTGCATCATGAACTGATTTCTCCTTCGTAACGTTTCCAGAGTCAGTCAAATTTTGACCTTTTTCACTTTCAGAAATCTCCTCCGTCAAAGATCACCATTTTGGACCTTTTTCGCCATGGTTGCATCATTGGAGCTTTTGAAGCTTAGCTTTCAGCACCTGGTACTAGCCAATCTACCATTAATGGCTGTAGAGCTCCTAACTTTGTTCTTGAAAAACAGAAATATACCCACTAGAGTAAAACATGTCTTTTGATGATTCCTGACTTGACCAATGTGATTGTGAAGTCATTTAATCCTATCAAAATATTTTTCAATCATTTCTGGGAAGGTCCTATTTTTCGGGGGTTTCCTTGAAAATAGGGGCGTAAAACCCTAATTTTCAAATTTTCAGAATTTTGCACGTGTTCGTTGACAGAAACCCACAAAGCCCCTATGTTTGGTTTGACCTAAAACAGACTTCTGACGACATTTTAACATGATTTAGCTCAATTTATACAGAATGCCAAAAGATTATTTTGGGTACAACACCACCATTGATGCATTTGATCATGGGTCTGTGGGTTATGGACCCAAACAACTACTAGAAAAGATGAGTATCTCCTAACTCATTTGCAAATGTTGGTGTCCCCACAATACTCCAATTGCCAAGGCTAGAAGAAGAGTGCTCCTGACACCAACTCATAAAGCCAGTTGCACTAATCAATGCAACAGTGGAGGGCTGATACCTCTCATCATTGAATCCCATTTGATCAAACCCTTCCTCTCTATTTCATGTGCCAATAATACATCCATCCTGGAGAAGTGGTAAAGGGGTTTTGTCAGATATCGCTCCATCCCTTGCAGAAGGGAGCACCTCATACCACATATTCACCCCACTCTTATGTGTCACACGGAGCATCAACTCATCCGGAAGTGGGCTGAATAGAAAGGAATGTGCAAATCTCACAATGAAATCACTATGAAATGCACCAAGGGATTCTGAGGGAAGTCCGGAATCAACACTATCCAAAACAGGAGCCTCGGAACTCGAAGCATAGGGTGTAAAAATTGCTTCAACACAGGCTGAGTGCTCCCCATGACTAACTGAAACTGTCTCACCCTGCTCTACTCCTGTAGCCATGTCATAGGTATCTTCCATGGTAGTAGATCCACTACTACTACTAGATACCTCATCCCTCTCAGCATCAACGGAAGTGGATATTTGTGCCTCTTCCCTCACGAGTGCACCATACAACTGCCTAGCAAGCATGAAAGCATAACCTCTATCTGTAAGCAACTACATGCATCATATCTCATCCTGTCAAGCGCACATCTAACCAAGTGTAAGTTGGATGTCGAGATTCCATACTTATGCCCATGTAGTGCCCCATCAGACTGAGTTATCCCAATGAGGTACTCGATCCATCTATCTATCTTATCATATCGGCCTAAGACTCGTGCCGCCTCCTCCATTGCTGAATACTTATCCTCAAGGAATAAGCCAAGAGGTGTAGCCTACTGCAATTCATGCATGTTCTCTACCAAAGCTCGGACTACACGGCTGCAAGTGGCATCACTGTGTTGATTTTCTACCTCTACAACATGAAGTTCGAGACCCTTAATGAGGAGTAACTCTTCCTCATCTAAATCTGATTCCAAATCAGCAACATGTTCATTTACTAAATCTGATTTTAAATCATGCACATGGCTGCCATCAACATCACAATGTGAGCATGCATCATTGTCTTCCCGAACCTCATCATGTAGCTCTTCTTTTTCCTCATTTCCTTGTCCCTCAATCTCATGCACAACACAAGATTCTTGCCCATCCAAAGAGGCTGCCATAGAAGACTGATTTTCTGATTTCTTTGGTGAAGCATGAGCCAAACTCAACTCCACGCTCAACTCCTCAATCTGATTTTCCACCATAAGGGGAGTCACTTGAGAGTCTTCCAAAGATTTTCTAGTCTTCACTAGCTCCGTAGTGAGTTGATCAACCTCTTCCTCTTTCCTCCTCAATGCATCTGAATATATGACACCCAAATCAAGTAGGTGATCTCTATCGGAAAGAAGGGCTAAATAATTATTTTTCATAGACTCCATGGCTGTCTTAAATGCTTGCAAATCAGAAATAGATGAAGCCTCTTCAACGCCACTATGTCTCCCCTCAAGTTGGACCTTCCATAGGTAATTTGTAATGTCCCCTTTTTAGCACTTCACTTTTCGTTGATTGGTAGCCTATTCCCAGTGTGCTGTCGCAAGTCAGTGGCAGAATTAGGGTTTCCGGTTGTTTGATGGGTTCTCTTGGAGATTCAGGGTTCTGCTTGTTGGAGTTTGGATGTTTGGATTCTAGTTTCCTTCTGGGTTTTCAGAGAGCTTCGCAGAGGTATGACTTGCAACTACTTCGGGCAACCTTTCCGAACTTACTATTTTTAGTAAGTTATGACGGCTACATCTTGAAGTTTGGGATTTTGGATTGCGGACTCTTTCTGGGTTTTCAGAAAGCTTCGCAATGGTGTCGCATGCATTGCATTCCGAGCAACTTCTTGAATTTACTATTTTTAGTAAATTCTATTTTTAGCAGTGGTCCAGTCAGCATTAGCTCAGCAGGCTTTCCTCTTCTGGCAATTCAGTTGGTAATATTGTTTTGGCCTTTTGATGCATTTTCTGGAGAGATAAGTATTTTAATTAAAATAATGTTATATTATAACGTTATAACCCCTTGGCCTAGCTGTATAACTTTAAGTTATTTTAAAAAGGGGGACTTTGAGGGTGGTCATCTCATGGGGAAATATTTTAATATTTCTAAAGTGAATAATTGCTTAAGAGAAATTGGACGCCAACCTTTGGAGAAGAATATGTTTTATTTTAAAGTGATTTTATCACTAAAGAAAAGGTACGCCCTTTTGAGGAAGCAGCCAAGTCAAAGTCAAAAACCTAAAAAGGTCTTGAAGTGGGGCGCACCTTCTAGAGGTTTCTTGAGATTCTCTCAAAGGGTCTATATAAGGAGGCAGTTGCTCTTCATTTTGTTATCTTTTGTCTACCTTATTGTTATGCTGCTGAAATACTTTCAGAGTTACTTCGAGGGATGCATACCTCCTAGCCATTTCTCTTGGTTTCGTGCTTGAAAGATAGCACCTAGCTAAGGCTTCAGAGACTGCTTTTCATCCAGACAAGCAGACAGATCATCAAGGTTGAAGATTTCAAAGATTTTGTCAGTTTTGCATTTGTTGGTTAGGGTTTGGCTGAAGTAGAAATCTGCTCATAAGTCTTTGCATGAATTTTTGTTGGTTCTGGGTACTTTACAAATGGCTTCCTCATCCTAGGGCGCCCCTCTTTGGTGAGTTCCATATTTTATTATTGAGTGTATGATTTTATCTTCTCTAAATCGCCCTTCTCCTTGGCCATACCATTTTGGGCTGTCTTGGGAAGTGTGCCAAAAAATAATATCACAGTTTGTCAGTAGTTTCTCAGTTAGGTTTTCATTGTCAGCATTCTAGCTCTCGTTTGCATCTGGTTTTAAGTGATTTGGTTGGGTTTTGAGTGAGTTATGAGCTTTTTAGTGGGTTACTGTGTTGCTGGTTGGTGTTTCCAGAATTGCTGATTTTATATCAGACTTCCAGAAGTTCAGTTCAAGCATTGTTTTATCAATATTGTGAAGTCAAATAAGTCGGAACAACATTCTATCAGTTGTTGCTTTGGTTTAACAGTTTGTAACACTTTGTAATCTGCAGATTGTGCATTGTAAGGCTGTTAATAGTAGTACTATTTCAGTCATTTTTATATTCTGCAATTACTTAGTTTTAGAGCAGCAAACCTAATAATCTTTGGACGGTTTACCGCCAGAGATGGGTGAATGAACTACACACTTAAAGTTCTTGGATGGTATTCCGCCAAGAAGGGAATTAAAGCTTTGCACTTCTTACATTGTATTCGCTCCCGCTGAATAAGTGGTAGAGCTTTCTTTCAGCATTGTATTTACTTTTGTTACTCCGCCAGATGGTCGCTACTTGCCCTACTGGGGTTTGAAAGCACATCCGTGGTGTTGAGTCTTTCAGCATTGTATTTACTTTCTGTTACTCCGTCATATGGTAGCTACTTACCCTAGTCGGGTCGGAAAGCACATTCTTGGCGTTGAGTCTTTCTTTAATTGCTGGTTATGAGTTGAGCTGACCTTTAACGGGTTCTTGTTGTACTGGATTGTTCATTGTAAAATTTGAAAAAATTTGGTCCGGTTCATTACATAATTTCCCACCAACTTATGGGAATGATCAAAATGGGACAGCGCTGCAGCAATCTTATCTTCACCAACCTTAAGTTGGTTCTCCAAATCATGCTTAGGGACAAAGGTAAATTCATTAGTTGAAGTAGTGGGCTGCCAATGGAGAGCTTGACTCTCATCAAAAAATTCTTCCGAAGTGTCTTCTTGCTGGTCCGGAACTAAGGCAGCATTAGTTCCCATCACAAACTCCTCATCATCACTCCAAAAAGTGGTCTCAATGGATGATGATTCACTATCCTCATGCAAAGAGGTAAGACCACTCTTCGGACTATCAAAAGAGTCCCCAAGCATAACCTCCATGTTGCCTACTAGGATACTCATGCAACCCTGTCCTATAGGCTCCCCTGTTTCTCCCTCTCTACCTTCTGTAGGATCAATTGGATGAAGATCAACTGAAATAGACCCAATCTCTATACTGCTGCTCCTTGCTTCCCTTGTTGACGTTTCTTCTGGATTTTCCGTCATGTGGACACCCAAACTCTCCTTCTGAATGGTAGAAGCACAAGAAGTCTCAACCATAACCTCATGTGTGACTTCCCTTGGTACATGATCACACTGCTACAAATAATCTGTACCGGATATGTTTACTTCATGTTGGATCTCCTGAAAGGATGGAAAGTGGTCTCTAGGAGTGGAATGAAAGAAATTCGGTTCCACTCTTTTGTCCACGTCACTCGAGCATGAATGGTTAGGCTCCCAATCCATATTGCCAGAGTCACATACATCTTTTGATTCTTCTTTCTTTCTTTGTTGCTGATATGAACTTGTAGATACCAAATTATCATTATCCTCATCTAGTATACCCATAAATTGTGTGAAAGAGAGCATGTCTTGTATCTTTTGAGGAAGAGAGCGATACTTATGGTAGTTGCTCATAATTGCATCTTGTGTTTCCATAGCATGAAGCCTTCTCCTTGTACTTGTAGTTGGAGAAGAAACCTTAGATTGCCCAAATTTCCTTGAAGGTACTTTTTCCTTCGTTGGTGAGGCAGGAAGGAAAGTAGGTATCAATCACCCATTCTTAATTCTAGCCATTGAACTGCCCTATAATTGAAACAAACTGAATTTCCCCATAGGCTGGCAGGTTCTAGGCTCTGATACCACTGAAAGATCCCCAACCCCAATCTGATCCAATTTACTGATTTTTGTCTTTTTCAAAATCTTTGACTAGCGAATAGGAATGTTTGTTTTTGTTTTGTTTTTTAATACGTTTGATTGCCAATGATTGATTTTGGGGTTTGCCAATTAATTGAATGCAATAGATGGATTTTCAACTCAAGAGTGCAAGCATATGTATGACTAAAATAAATTACTGAATTCTGATTTTTTCAATAGCAATGCATAAAATTGTAAAACTAAAGATTTAGGAACACCATTCATCAATTAGTCATACCTGAAGTCCAATGCTATCTTGCACATGAATTTTATTGATGGAATTCCAAAGAAGTACAAAATTATAAATCAGATCAGGCTCTCCAATATGCTGTCCAAACCCTAGCAACATCACAAGATGGTACGGATGCCCTTGATGATAGTCCGACTGCCCCTTAGGATGGTACAGCTAGCCCAAATAGTCTCTAAAATCAATAAATCTGACCTCTACAACCCTAGCTTCCTGCTGCTAGTAAATTCTTTGAAACTCTAACTGAAATCTTCCTTCAATAATGCCAAAATAGTACAGCCAACAAGTAGAATGCAAATATGTGATAGTATTGGCCTGGTTGAGACTTGATCTATCAATGGCTGCATCTGATCTGAAAAAATATGCTGATATAACACTGCTACAAACTCAGGTTTGAAAATTAAACACCTGAAACTCCTTCAATGAAGCCCAAACGAAGACCCAAGGTAGGTCCTCCTCAAAGGTGAACTGGGACCTCGTCCAATTCACGATAGCCCTTGGGAGTTTTCGTTCCCAGAAGACTGAAACCAAGCTGAAACCCTTCTCCAGAGCTCAAACCTACAAGTGCTGATATGAAAAATGACAAATGAATGCCAAAATAGAAGCCCAAAATTCACTTTATAACTTCCCATGAGCTTTTTTTATAAAAGATAATAAAATGTTCCTCCTCAAGGGTCTTTTCCTCATCAAAAGAAAGGGCCACTTTTTAAAAACAACTTTGTTTCACTAGGATGGGGGCACTTTTCACTATTCACTTTATAATTCTCTATTACTATTCACTTTTACTATTCCATTAAAGCAAACTTTAATATTTTCAATTTATCCTGGATTCAACAACTGAACTCCAAATTGAAAGGCTCGTAAAGCTCCCGGCTAGGCTCTGCATCCCTCGGTTGGGTCCCCTAACCATACTGCTGACCTACAAACCCTAATAGTAGGCCAACCTCGGCTAGTTTGAGCTACCTAAGGAAGGGACATTACAGTCCTCCCTTCCCAAGATTGCTTGCCCCCAAGCAACTGCAAAGTTGTATGCTGAAGTATCATCTCTCCTTCCCATGTGGCATCCTCCAATGGCAAGTCCTTCCATCGTACCAAATACTCCCTGATAACTTTGTTATCACCTAACGCCAAGTCCACAAAGATGAGTGCTCACGCCGCTGGCCTGCAATGCTCAAAAGGACTCATACCAATCAACATTTGGTCGTGAGTATTACAACACTACTCACCCAAAATACAACTGCGTGCACCCCAAGCCTTACTTCCTAAAACATAGTTACACAAGTAACCTCAAGCCAACATTGAACACCTTGCTACTCCACTCTAATAGTAACATACATTGTACCGCAACCTGTAAAACGCCTCATGGAATCCCATGCAAACACCATGCATATAGTGGATCACTTATTTGAAGTGATCCTCCACTGCTTCTACTTATTTGCCCAAAGGCATAATATTGTTGTGCGATGGACCAATAAAGTCCCTGCACTTTGCCAGACAACATCATCTTGGGGCAATGAAGATCCCCTCAAAAGAAGATGTCAACTGACTCCCAAATCTCTGTGGCCTGTAGCCTCCATGTCTAACAACACTCATACACCAAGGAGTCTCCGAGTGTCCAGTGAGTGCAGTCTCACCAACATCAAACTATAAATCACTGCCCAACCCAAAAAGTGGATTGTCATAAGTCCTATCGTCACCCATCTCAAACAATGGGTTATCAATACAAGAATTGTAACCAGGCATACTAGTTACACCACTCTCCATCACTCTGTGATGCATGATAGGCCACTTGCACCAAATCTCTAATTGCTCCACGCTAATACAATCAATATCATGTTGGAAAAAGTGAAGCAATGCACTGTGGTCCTGATGGAGTAGTGCATTCAAATCGATGTCGGGGACCCAAATGAACCCTGATAGGCTACAACTCCATCTACCTAAATCACTGCCCCGTGATGGAGTAATACTACTGCCTCCATTAGAGACAATAACCAAGTCACAATCTATCAAGCTGCTAGGATCCCAAATGTTCTAGTGGAATGCACTAAGATCAATTCTCTACACTAACTGAAAACAACGGTATCCTCCATCCCTGGCAGACCCTGTCACTCTATGTCGCAACTGCCACCATCGATGCATCTAATCACTGGGCCTATGGGTTATGGACCCAAACAACTGCCAGAAAAGATGAGTATCTCCTAACTCATCTGCAAATGTCGGTGTCCCCACAATACTCCAACTGCCAAGGCTGGAAGAAGAGTGCTCCTGACACCAACTCATAAAGCCAGTTGCACTAATCAATGCAACTGTGGAGGGTTGATCCCTCTCATCACTAAATCCCATCTGATCAAACCCTGCCTCTCTATCTCGTGTGCCAATAATACATCCATCCTGGAGAAGCAATAAAGGGGTTTTGTCAGATATCGCTCCATTCCTTGCAAAAGGGAGCACCTCATACCACATACTCATCCCACTCTTATGTGTCACATGGAGCATCAACTCATCTAGAAGTGGGCTGAATACAAAGGAATGTGTGAATCTCACAATGAAATCACTATGAAATGCACCAAGGGATTCTGAGGGAAGTCCGAAATCAACACTATCCAAAACAGGAGCCTTAGAACTCAAAGCATAGGGTGTAAAAACTACTTCAACATAGGCTGACTGCTCCCCATGACTAACTGAAACTGTCTCACCTTGCTCTACTCTTGTAGCCATGTCATAGGTATCCTACATGGTAGTAGATCCACTCCTACTACTAGATACCTCATCCCTCTCAGCATCAACGAAAGTGGATATTTGTGCCTCTTCCCTCACGAGTGCACCATACAACTGCCTAGCAAGTATGAAAGCATAACCTCTATCTGTAAGCAACTGCATGGCATCGGATCTCATCCTGTCAAGCACACGTCTAACCAAGTGTAAGTTGGATGCCGAGATTCCATACTTATGCCCATCCAGTGCCCCATCAAACTGAGTTATCCCAATGAGTTACTCGATCCATCTATCTACCTTATCATATCGGCCTAAGACTCGTGCCACCTCCTCCACTGTTGAATACTTATCCTCAAGGAATAAGCCAAGAGGTGTAGCCTACTGCAATTCATGCATGTTCTCTACCAAAGCTCGGACTACACGGCTGGAAGTGGCAACACCATGTGGATTTTCTGCCTCTACAACATGAAGTTCAAGACCCTTAATGAGGAGTAACTCTTCCTCATCTAAATCTGATTCCAAATCAGCAACATGTTCATTTACTAAAACTGATTTTAAATCATGCACATGGCTGCCATCAACATCACAATGTGAGCATGCATCATTTCCTTCCTGAACCTCATCATGTAGCTCTTCTTTTTCCTCATTTCCTTGTCCCTCAATCTCATGCACAACACAAGATTCTTTCCCATCCAAAAATGCTGCAATAGAAGACTGATTTTCTGATTTCTTTGGTGAAGCATGAGCCAAACTCAACTCCATGCTCAACTCCTCAATCTGATTTTCTGCCATAAGGGGAGTTACTTGAGAGTCTTCCAAAATTTTTTTAGTCTTCACTAGCTCCGTAGTGAGTTGATCAACCTCTTCCTCTTTTCTCCTCAATGCATCTGAATATATGACACCCAAATCAAGTAGGTGATCTTTATTGGAAAGAAGGGCTAAGTAATTATTTTTCATAGATTCCATGTCTGTCTTAAATGCTTGCAAATCAGAAATAGATGAAGCCTCTTCAATGCCACTATGTCTCCCCTCAAGTTGGACCTTCCATAGGTAATTTCCCACCAACTTATGGGAATGATCAAAATGGGACAGCGCTGCAGCAATCTTATCTTCACCAACCTTAAGTTGGTTCTCCAAATCATGCTTAGGGACAAAGGTAAATTCATTAGTTGAAGTAGTGGGCTGCCAATGGAGAGCTTGACTCTCATCAAAAAATTCTTCCGAAGTGTCTTCTTGCTGGTCCAGAACTAAGGCAGCATTAGTTCCCATCACAAACTCCTCATCATCACTCCAAAAAGTGGTCTCAATGGATGATGATTCACTATCCTCATGCAAAGAGGTAAGACCACTCTTCGGACTATCAAAAGAGTCCCCAAGCATAACCTCCATGTTGCCTACTAGGATACTCATGCAACCCTGTCCTATAGGCTCCCCTGTTTCTCCCTCTCTACCTTCTGTAGGATCAATTGGATGAAGATCAACTGAAATAGACCCAATCTCTATACTGCTGCTCCTTGCTTCCCTTGTTGACGTTTCTTCTGGATTTTCCATCATGTGGACACCCAAACTCTCCTTCTGAATGGTAGAAGCACAAGAAGTCTCAACCATAACCTCATGTGTGACTTCCCTTGGTACATGATCACACTGCTACAAATAATCTGTACCGGATATGTTTACTTCATGTTGGATCTCCTGAAAGGATGGAAAGTGGTCTCTAGGAGTGGAATGAAAGAAATTCGGTTCCACTCTTTTGTCCACGTCACTCGAGCATGAATGGTTAGGCTCCCAATCCATATTGCCAGAGTCACATACATCTTTTGATTCTTCTTTCTTTCTTTGTTGTTGATATGAACTTGTAGATACCAAATTATCATTATCCTCATCTAGTATACCCATAAATTGTGTGAAAGAGAGCATGTCTTGTATCTTTTGAGGAAGAGAGCGATACTTATGGTAGTTGCTCATAATTGCATCCTATGTTTCCATAGCATGAATCCTTCTCCTTGTACTTGTAGTTGGAGAAGAAACCTTAGATTGCCCAAATTTCCTTGAAGGTACTTTTTCCTTCGTTGGTGAGGCAAGAAGGAAAGTAGGTATCAATCTCCCATTCTTAATTCTAGCCATTGAACTACCCTATAATTGAAACAAACTGAATTTCCTCACAAGCTGGCAGGTTCTAGGCTCTGATACCACTGAAACATCCCCAACCCCAATCTGATGCAATTTACTGATTTTTGTCTTTTTCAAAATCTTTGACTAGCGCACAGGAATGTTTGTTTCTGTTTTGTTTTTGAATACGTTTGATTGCCAATGATTGATTTTGGGGTTTTCCAATAAATTGAATGCAATAGATGGATTTTCAACTCAAGAGTGCAAGCATGTGTATGACTGAAATAAATTACTGAATTCTGATTTATTTTTTTCAACAGCAATGCCTAAAATTGTAAAACTAAAGATTTAGGAACACCATTCATCAATTAGTCATACTTGGAGTCCAATGCTATCTTGCACATGAATTTCATTGATAGAATTCCAAATAAGTACAAAATTATAAATCAGATCAGACTCTCCAATAGCTGTCCAAACCCTAGCAGCATCACAAGATGGTACGGCTTCCCTTGATGATAGTCCAGCTGCCCCTTAGGATGGTACAGCTAGCCCAAACAGTCTCCAAACTCAATAAATCTGACCTCTACAACCCTAGTTGCCTGCTCCCAGTAAATTCTCTGAAACTCTAACTGAAATCTTCCTTCAATAATGCAAAAATAGTACAACCAACAAGTAGAATGCAAATAGGTGATAGTATTGGCCTAGTTGAGACTCAACAATGGCTACACCTAATCTGACGAAATATACTGATATAACACTGCTGCAAACTGAGGTTTGAAAATTAAACACCTGAAACTCCTCCAATGAAGCCCAAACGAAGACCCAAGGTAAGTCCTCCTCAAAGGTCAACTGGGTTCTCGTCCAATTCACGATAGCCCTTGGGAGTTTTTGTTTCCAAAAGACTGAAACCAAGCTGAAACCCTTCTCCAGAGCTCAAATCTGCAAGTGCTGATATGAAAAATGACAAATGAATGCCAAAATAGAAGCCCAAAATTCACTTTATAACCTCCCATGAGCCTTTTTATAAAAGATAATAAAATATTCCTCCTCAAGGGTCTTTTCCTCATCCAAAGAAAGGGCCACATTTTAAAAACAACTTTGTTTCACTGGGATGGGGGCACTTTTCACTATTCACTTTATAATTCTCTATTACTATTCACTTTTACTATTCCATTAAAGCAAACTTTAATATTTTCAATTTATCCCTAGATTCAACAACTGAACTCCAAACTGAAAGGCTCGTAAAGCTCCTAGCTAGGCTCCGCATCCCTCAGTTGGGTCCCCTAACCATACTGCTGACCTAGAAGAATCCTAATAATAGGCCAACCTCGGCTAGTTTGAGCTACCTAAGGAAGGGACATTATAGAACCTTGTACAATTAGGAAAGCTATGTAACAAGCATTGCATATTGATAAATAAAACACCACCCGAGGTGAAACCATGGGAGTAACTGATAAAAATGTGACTAACCCTACTAGCAAAAACATGGACAAATTCTTTAACCTGAGAGAAATTAGTAAGTTCTCTCCTCAATAAGAGATTGAGAAAAGAGAAAAAGACCTATGTTGGAATTGTGATAGCAAATTGTCAATGATTCATAAGTGTTCTAGTATTGAGAAAAAAAAGGTTGAAGAAGAGGGAGAAGTACCTACAACAGAATCAAACATAAAACTTAAGAATGGGGATTCCAAGGAAAAATAAAACACTACTATCTCCCTACATGCATTGAATGGAATAAATGCACCACAAACACCCAAAGTAATTGGTGATATAAAAAGAAAATCATGAAAATGTTATTTGATACTAGAAATTATACACATAACTTTATTGATAGAAGATTAGCTAATGAGCTCGATTATTTTGTTTATGCAATCTCTAAATTTCAAGTCATGATAGTTGATGGGAAACAACTACCTTGTGGTGGTAAATTCCATCATATAAAAATTTCAATGGGAAATAACCATCTAGATTCATAAATGTTTGCTATCCCTATTAGGGGAGTCGATGTAGTTTTGGGTGTATAATGGCTTAAGCAATTAGGAACAATATCTTTTAATTTTAAGACTTATCCATGACTTTTACGATACATGGGGAGAAGTATGAACTTATAGCAATAAAATCACCACAAAGTGAAATTATTAGCTCTCATAGGATGGAAAAATTACTCTAAAAAGGTTCTTATCATATAGGGGTACAATCACATTTTACATTAGCACAAGATATGATAACTCAAGATCAACCAAAAATTTAAGAGATTATTCAACACCACCAACAAGTATTTCAAGAATCCAAGGTTGTAACTCTTATTGGAGACGATAATCATGACAACAAATTAATACCACAAAGCATTTTTCATCCCCAAAAAAATCATATTTACCCCCTATTCTTATTCTTAACAAAAAGGATGATCCATGGAGAATGTGCTCACATTACAAGAAGCTAAACAAAATCACTCATAAAGATAAGTTTCATATTCCTATTGCTAATGAATTGGAAGAAAATAAAATCTATGCAAAACAATCCAAATATGTCTTTAGGGTGAAACAAGTAGATTACTCAAGATATTTGGTGTCACTTAAAGGTGTTAAGATTGACCCTAAGAAGAGAGGATTTTTAGGTCTAACAAGATACTATAGAATATTTTTTCATACCTATCATCCTATAAAGAAAAATTTCTTCTGGGAAGGTATTAAATTGAATATCCAAAAAATTGTGGTAGAATGTTTGATATGCCAACAAAATAAAAGGGAAATAATAAAGATTCTAGGCCTCTTACAAATATTAGGCATTCCAATACAAAACTAGGAAAAAATATTATTGAACTTTATTATGGGGCTACCAAAGACAAATAATATTGATGTAATTTGGCTTGTTGTGGATAAACTAATTAAGAATATATATGTTTGTGGACTCTCTCATCTATTTTCTACTAATATTATGGAAAAATTATTTAAAAAATATACAAAGACTTCATGGAATTTCTAAAATTAGATTGGAAAATAGAGGCACCTCTAAATTCTTAATCAAGTGGAAGAATTTGCCAATTGAAGATGTAACATGAAATGATGAACGATTCATACAAAATATTTTAGAGTTGCTAAACATTGTGGGTAATTCTTAAATTTGAAGGGAAGGCAATGTTATGATCCTAATATCAATATATTCCTAAGGATAAGCAATTGGTGCATGCTTAAACCTAACATATATTAGGTAATATACTAATACCCCTTAATTAGGATGAAGGGGTATGTCCCTACATATTTTAGCCTATAAATAAGGAAGAGAACTCTCTCCCATATCATCATATCATACAATATTGAATTCATATATTATTATTTGATTATTGGAGGTCACCCCCTCGAAGTGGTCTTCTATATTTGTTAATTTTACAAATATTTCCAAGAAATATCATAACAAAACATGAGGAAAAATTATGAAAATATGAGAAACAATGTAGAAACATGATCAAACATAGTGGAATCATGACAACATAAAGGAAACATGTTGAAATATAGTGGAACCATGAGGAAACATGATGGAAGCATGAGGAAACATAATGGAAACTTGATGACACATAGTAGAATTATGAGGAAACATAGTGTCGATAGTCAAAATATCCTTAGTGGCGAATGGTTCTAGATTAAACATTTCTAAAAAAAAATTCTATATGTGATCAAAATTGACTATTCTAATCCCCTTAAATCTAAGGAAAACATTAAATGGTTTGATAATGTAATATATAAATTAAATGATTTGATCACTTTACCTAATTTTAGACTCATTACACTTAACTCTATCCTCCATGTGTTTCTTAGACATTTAGTATACATCATTATTTTAAGGAACCCTTGGATTCATGACATAGGTGTCATTCTATCTACACTTCAAAATAATCTCAAGCTCATCCATACAAACAAGAGATGTGTAGTTGTAACTAATGACAACCTATACAACTATTTCTATATCATTGAAAAATATAGAACCCTAGTATCTCCTACTCACTCAATTACATGATGAACCATAAATAACTTCTCACAATATAATTACACATTGTAAGAAGGGTTAAAATTCGTAATAGAAAGGCAAAGACCAATGATAGTAACCACAACTACCTAAAATCTAAGCCTAAATCCAAATCCAAACAAGAAAGCACAATCAACATGAAAAGAAAATGAATAAAAAAATTAAGCTAAACTACCCATGTTGAAGTTGGTTCATCTTCCTTGCATCTCCTCCATTTTGCTTAATGTGCAAGCTTGCCCTCATATTTTGAAGTGTTTGAATACTTGCAAGTGACAATGACAAGATAGCAAGAACTTTGGAGATAGTTGTTGTAGTTAGGGTTGAAATGACAAGGATAGGTTTCTTTTATAGAAAACCAAATTTGAACGAAGGGCCAAGATTGAATGACGAAGATCAATGGATGAGATTGCTTTGAGAAGCAAGGAAATAGGGTTAGTGAAAAAATAAGGTTTAGTTAAGGATGGATGGTAGAGATTAAAAGGCAATAAAATCTTATCAAGGGTGGAGGCTAATTGAGATAAAAAAGAAGATTGGTATGGAAAAGAGTAAATAAAATAATTATAAAACTATTTAATTTAAGAGGGAAAGCGAATGATTAAATAATAAAAGAAATTATTTAATTATAGAAAAGGAGGAAAAAAATTGACTTTTAAAAATAATTGGAAATAATTATTTCATTAAAAGATGGAAGACAAGTTACTAAATAATTAAAATAATAATTATTTAATGGTGGAGAGAAAGCGGGGAAATGATTAAATAAATTGAATTTATTTACAGTATGGAAGAAAAACTAATGAAGGTAATTTTTAAAAAGTAATTTGGAAACAATTATTTCATTAAAAATGAGAAAAGACAAGTTACTAAATAATTAAGAATAATTATTTAATAGTGGAGGAAAAGTGAAATAATTAAAATAAAATGAAATTTATTTAATCATGGAAGAAAAGGATAATTAATAATTAAATAGTGTAATAATCATTTGGTATATGAACAAAATAGGAACATGAATCAGGTAAATAAATAGGAATTTATTTGAGAATTATGAGAAAAAATGATTAATTATTGATGTAGTGAAATAAATATAATTAATCAGGAGGGAATAAGAAGAAAATGAATTAATTAAATAATTAAAATTATTTAATTAATAAGGAAAAACTATGAATATGGGGATAATCAAATGATTAAAATTATTTAATTTATGTGGGAAGAGAAAATTAATGTGAAAAAAGTGTTCACCCGGGGCTTGGGACATTTTTCAATGTCTACATTTTCCCCTCTTTGATACAATGTGAAGTTGTTCAAGAATGTTGTATCAAAGAACAAACAGGAAAATTCAGCTCAAAATACGTGTCGGTGAAGACAAGATAGACCTATGCCCCCTCAAAATTTTTTTGCAAATTTCGGAAGAGTTTCAAAAAATTTGAAAAATTATTCCGATAAGCAAATCTAATGGTGGATAACGCAAGGATTGATGAAAAGAAATGTTGGTGAGAGTAAAATGTTAGCATGAAGTTAGATGATTGAAGAGGGATTGATATTTTTTGCTTGATAAATATTAGGCTTGCATGATTATCATCATTGGGCATTGAATTATGATGAATGGATAAGAAACACCATGGTGTGACGCCACACCAAGGCACGTGTAATGTTAACCGCTTTCTGCGAAAATGAGCCGCCAGAGACAAAAGAAAGGGTATATGACCCATACCCAAAGACCCCAGTACTTTATTATTTTTTGCCACAAAAATTTGGCAACAATCAAAAGAAGTCATGACGATCCATCATTGCTCCTCTACTTGGGACATCCCCTCAAGGTGGCTAGTCACATGACAAAGAGACAAATAAAAGATAAGACCAACTAGACCAATAGAGTCAACAACCATTTAGATCGTTTGTTAGAATTTATTTGCTGATAGGATTGATGTGATTGAGCGACTGATTGATTGTCAAGTTTAATTGATTGATTGAAAATATTGACAAGGTTGATTGGTTGATTAAATTGATTGATTATTTGACTAGATGTATTGATTTACAAGATTGATTGTTTGACTAAATTGATTGATTGACTAGATTGACTAACTAATTGACCATGCCTAGTTTTAGGAAAGACATATCCTGTATAAGGCTAATGACAAGGTTGACAAATGACAATTCCCAAATTTAGGAAGGACACATCCTGAATAAGACAAAATGATAAGACCTTTGACTTGACAAGTATTGATGATTAGGTAATTGACCTATTTGGATAGTTGATTTGTTGATTTGTGATTTGGTTTAAATTTTTTCTTGTCTGAAGTGTTGACCTTATCAAGGGACAACTTATTATAGGAAAATGATGACAATAGACCAAGATAGACCTAAAAAACCCTAAAGGACTGACCTAGTGCCTCAAGGGCTCATCGAAAGATGGCCTTGCCTATGTAATACACATAAAGACATTGTACTTTGACCGAATTTGACCATGAGTGACTCATTATTATGATGTGAATTGATTCAACTCAACAAACAAGGAATGACCTAGTATCTTGAGGGCTCATGAAAAGATGGCCTTGTCTAAATATGTGTGGCAAGATAACATAGTTCATGAGACTTGGATTAGCCTGAGTATGACTCTATTTTTGGAGTTTTACGATGTTTTCTGATTTTGGATTTTGATGTTTTATGATTTTATAGATTACGAGGGTTTATGATTTTTTAGATTTTTTATGTTTTATTTTTTGGATTTTTGATGTTTATTTTTTTGAATTTTTGATGTTTTAATAGTTGATGATGCCATGTGGGATCCATAAAGATGTGGGTCGAGGAATTTCCCCGATTAGGTATAGAGGCAGGCTTGTGTATGCCGAGGGAATTGATGGATGTAGAAAGGGATGCTAAATATCAATGGTTCCCGAGGCCATGAGGGATGACAAGTTTTTTGTTATGATGATAAGTGAAAAGGAAATGGGAGGATGGGTAAAGACACGATAGAGATGATGGTAGATGGGGAATCTGAATACACATGGTGCTAGTACAGGTTTTCACCATGGTACTTATCCAAAGAAGTGCGCCCGAAGTGGTTTTTCACTATTGGACGAATTATTTCTCTTTACTTTTTTTTATGTCACCAAGACACCTATTTGCTAGGTTTTTTTTATATTTTTTGACTTTTGATGGGATTCTCTAGAGGCTAGGTATAATACCTGCAAAGGTGCATGCTATTGTTAGGCTTAGGTAATGGTTCACCTTTAGGAGTAGAAAGTTGGTAAGCACTAGATCCATATGCTACTTTGATGATGTAGGAACCCAACCAATTGGGCATATAGTTGGATGACCATGCTGGATGAAAGGATCTGATTTGAACAAAGGGTGTGGATAATGGATATAGAGGATGGCTAATGCAACAAATGAAGGGAGCTAGGGTATGATTCCTAACATGGACACTACATGGGCCGTTAGGCTTCACACAAAAATGAGTTTGGGCAACCAATGAGTTATAGTACATGAAGGGGTCATCATCAAAGGTCCATTGAGAAACATCGCCAAGGGAGATGGAGTGATATGACGGGTGTGTAGATATGGATGGATTTGGAAGAGTGTATGGATTGGGTGAAAAGAATGAAAATGGAGACTCTGGATCAACAAAATCTTCCTTTAACATTATGCTTTGATAGATGCCCCTAGTTATTTTTGATGAAGAGGCATAATTGGAGATTAAATTTTTCTTACTTTCATTCTTGAATTTTATTTTTATCTTTGACTTGTCCAATAGATTTTGATTTTGACTAGAGGACTTTTCTTGATCTTTCTTTCTTTGCATTTTTTCTTTTGATTTCAGATCTCCATTTGAAAAAGGCACTTTCACCTTTGATTCTTGAGTTAATATCTTTGTTATTTTCTTAAGGTGATACTTGTTGATCCATGTCTATGAAGCGTATGAGCATGGGTGAGATGGAAGAAATAGATGAAGTGACGAGAATGTGTGGTTCATAAGAAATATTAGCGATGCACTCAATGTATTCTTCATGACTATCCTTTTCGACATTGTTAACATCATAGGAGGCTTGCATATCCTTAACGAGTTGGGAAGAAGACTTAGTAGAGGCAACAATAGGGGATACATAACCTAACCCAAGATGGTTGAAATGGAAGGGTGATGGTTCAAAAGATGGAGTGGAAGGAAAATAATCATGAGGTTGAGAGGAATGATTTTGAACATCCTCAATAGGATCATGAGCAGACATGGTAAAGAAAGAGGTGTCATTAGAATCCCAAAAGGTTTTGATCTAGGCATGACCATCTATTTGCATATTCTCACAAAGATCAACAATTGACTTAACATCATTCTTAAGAGTTTGGATATCCTTAGAAGCATTACTATTTTCATCTGTGGATGAATTCTTGACACAAAATGAACTATCCATGCGATACTCTCCACATCCCATGTCGTGGATCTAGACCTTGGCTTTAGAAGGTGTGGTGAATGGAGTGGATGATTTAACGAGGGAAGATGGATCAATATATTGTGATGAAGTGGAGGATGAAGCTTCTCGATTGATGGGAACTTAATATTTTGTGGTTCCCCTCAAGTTAGCATAATATTGGAAAGGATTAGGATCACCTAGTATGGTAATTTCAAGGCTATTGTAGGGAAACTTCAAGCATTGATGGCAGGTGGAAGGTATAACTCGCATGGCATGAATCCATGGGTGACCTAGGAGAAGATTATAGGGAAAGTCCAAATCCAAGACATGGAACATTTATTCTAAGTTGTAGGGCCAACCCTTATGGGAAGTATGATTAATGCTTCAAACGAGCACTCAACATCATCCTAAGAATTGATAATAATTGTCTTAGATCAATCTATGCAAGCCTCAGAGAATCCTAATGTTGTAATGAATTTTAGGGTACATATGTTCAGACCTACTCCACCATCTACCAAGACTCGTCTAATTTTATGTTTATTAATTTGTAGACTTCAAGGTGTAGGGGATCATTATGATTCAAATTTTATTCAAAAATATCTTGTTTGGAAAATGTGACATGGTGGGGCATAGCTAGGTATCCAACCATGGCTTGAAATTGGTTGAATTTAGGTTAGATGGTACAAATGTATCTTGCAAGGCTTTATCTAGAATGACCCTATGCTCTGGGGAAATGCGAAGCAGTTTTAGAATGGATATTTGTGTGGGTGTCTTTCCTAGATTCAATCCAAGAGATTGTATTGGATTTTTGGTTGTGGATTAGAGGTAGCCCCTTGTAGGGTCACCTTAGCTCTGCGGGTGGTAATGCCACATTCTAAACTTTTATCAATGGTAATGGTAGCAATGTGATTATCAAGGGCTCGAATGTGATTAATGGTATAGTCATGCGAAACGTGGGTGTAATTAGCATTATTAGTATTTCTTGAACTGGAGGCCTTTGCTTTCTCATGGTCTTGAAAAGGAGTTTTGAATATGGTGTGATCAACATTGGTTTTTCCGTGTGAATTATCCATTTACATATCTCCTTGTTCAGTAAGATCTTGAATGAAGTTTTTGAGTGTCCAACATCATGATGTTTTGTGTCCTTTTCCATGATGATATTCACAAAGTTCATTTTCATTCCACCAATTTGGTTCAGAAAAATGTCGGTTCATATGTTTTAATGTCAGAAAGTTGAATGATGTTTTACTGTAAAAGTTTCTTCAAAATCGACTCAATGGGTTCCCCTAAGGGTGTGTATGTTCTCTTAGTGTGTGGAGGTCCTTTATGTTGTTGATTATTTTGGACAACATTTAATGTCTGATCATGGTTGGGTGTTGGTGTGTTTTATGTGGATGGACCTTTAATATGAAGGGTGGGGTGATTTTGATTTACCACTTTAGCATCCACAACCCCATCATTGGTGACATTCTTATTTCAAGACTAAAATTTACCTTTGTCACTAGGGAGTGTTTGGAGTCTCTTTGAAGATTTTGACTAGTCCTTTTGCCACAAGAGATTTCTCAATAAAAACCCATTTTTCAATGACATCTTCAAAGGTAGTGTAACATTGAATTTGAAGTTGGATCATTAGTTCTGTGTTTAGGCTCTCTATGAAAATGGTAACCAATTGTTTCTCAAGTATGTGACAAGGAAATTTGTTAGCCATGTTGTGCTAGCTTTGATAGAATGATGTAAGTGATTCTCCCTCTTTCTATTTGGTGGAGCATAATGTTGCTAAGGCCGTGCCACTTTCTATGTTGTAGGAAAAGTGGTTAATGAATCTATCATCCAGTTCATCCCATGTTCGTATCCCAAGAGGAAAATCGCAAACCATTTTAGAGCCAGCCTCGAAAGGCTTCATGGAAATAGTCTCATCAAATAAGTGGGCTCATAAGAAATGTCCATACATGTGTTAAATTCTTGGATGTGTTCTACTAGATCCCATTTCCCTTTGTATTTATTAAAGTTTGGAGCGATAAAATGTGGAGGACAGGGTGGCATGCATAAGTTTCTATCGAAAGGGTAAGGACACAATTCCTCCATGGAATATGTCTTCTTAGTTGTCCCTAATTGTATTTTTTCCATTTGCTATTGTATTGTTTGCATTTGTTGCATTAAGGTTTCCATGGGAGATGGTGTCATGTTGGGTTGACCTTGCATGAGGGGATCAACATTAATGTTAGGAGTGTTGTATGATTAATTTGGCACCATTGTGTGACTAAAATTGACATTTTGTTGTAAAGGATTCAGATTTCCTTATTGATAAAGGGGTGTAAATGTGGAATTGGTATTGATTTGATTTAGTGGTATGAAATTTTCATTTGGTGTGACATTTTATTGCGATGGGAGGGGATTGGTGTTCAAATTTGTCTCAAAGGTCATGTTGGTATCAGGTGTAGCATTGATTGTTTGTGTTGGAACCTTAGATGTAACAATGTGAATTCGTCTTGTCTTGTTTGGTGGATTTTGACTTGAATTGATTAAGGGTGTATTATTTTGATTGCCAAATGGATTTGCAAATGTCGCACCCATAGGATTAGAAGATGAGCTACCAAATGTGAATGTTGATCCTTGGGACATAGTATGTGTTCTCTTAGCTCCAAATATTGGTGGGTTAGGAATGTGTGTAGTTGTTGCAATGTGTGTTGTGGCCCCAAGGGGTAGACTAGTGAACATTTGTTGTGAAATGGGTTGACCTTGTGTGAATGTGTATTTACTTGGACCTTGGGTTTGTGATTGTGTTAATCCCTCTACAATTGTGGAACTGTCATAATCAAAGGGGAGTTTAGCACCTTTCTTGGCAAGTGAGAGAAATAATTTATAAGGATCTACACTAACAAGCTCATCCAAAATTCATATTATTCTTGGATCTTGGGCGGCATGTTCAATTTATTTGGGGGTCAAATGTCTATTGACATTAGTTAATGTCAAGTTGGCAAATGGATTTGATGTTTCTCTTTGTGGTGTTTGAGGTGGATTTGAATTTGAACTAAGGTTCATTTCACTTGTGGGATTAAAGAGGGGATCAATTGAGAATCCATGTCCTTTGTTTTTACTCGTGACCTTGTTTGAACCATATACAACTTGCAACCTAAGGATTGATAATGCAAAGGTGATAATGTAAGGTGAGATATGAGACTAAGTTATATTTTTGGAATTTTTGAAATTTTGAAGGTATGAGGATGTCAAATGTTAATGCACCTAAGAAAAAGGTTTGAAATGCAATGATGTTAATGAACTTATGACCAAAGGATATTATATGCAATGAGACCAAATGAGATTATGACTAAGGTTTATGATATGCAACTAAGATTAAGGTATGCCAAATGAAACTAAGGGGATGCACCTTTGTACCTAAAAAAGAGGATGCTAACCAAACTATGGTAGACTAAGGTAACCAACTAGAATGTCAAGACCTTAGAAGATGAATGCTAAAAAGTGATTTATTTTTCAAGGGTGAGTCTAAACTAAGACGTAATTTTGAGACCCAATGATGGTTGAAAAATTATTGATAGAAAAGTTTGGGTCAATAACATTCTAGAAATGTGACCATAGTCTAATTAGAGATATGGAGGCCCCCTAATATTAAATTTGAAGGGTTCCTAAAGCTAAGAATGATCTAAGACCAAATAAGAAATGCAAGGTAGGCAATGCAACCTAACTAAGCAAACCTAGATGAATGTGATGAAATGGATTGGTTGAATAAGTAAGTCTATAATAAAAATGTAAGGTCACTATCATAATGTGATGAGGACTCATATTGGACAAGGATTCCTCTAAAATTTTATGATCTAGCAGTTGTGGCTCATTGTCTCATAGATGTGTTGTAGAGTTTCACAGTTGCAGTTCATGGTTACAGTTCACGGTCCAATGTTTGTAGTTTATTGTCTGACAATTATGGTTCACAATTTGTTTAAGCCTAAAATATAATGTTTTTGATTAATTTTTTATATTGGGAAATTTTTGAAATGTGATTGCAAACAAAAAAACACTCTAAAAATAGATTTTTGGCTATTGACTTGTTAAATCCCTATACGAATATGTGTATGTTCGAGGGTTATTCACCCCAATTTCCACTGATATAGCACAATAAAAAACACATCAAGCACTTATTATCCCTAAGGTTAATGACCAATGGCAGCACTTTCAGGCCCACAACTTAGAATCTCCTTCGACGCAAGTGTAGAGACACCTTTAAGGGGTGTATTCACTCTTGTATTTGTGAGAGAGGAAAACTAAGGGCCTCTAGGAATTGAAGGATGACCTAATCACCCTCTCCCCAGAAAGATACAAGTAAAAAAGCAGCTTATACTAAGCCGAGGATTTGTGTCTCATCTCAAGGGAGCCGTATGGTGAGTAACTTCAGGGTGTGATGCTACACCCCTACACTGAAAGTGACACTAAATAATCTCAATCAAAAGGGTGGCTACTAAGAAGGTGCCTAGTCACAACTCAAGGGATTGAAACCTTATGGGAATCCATCAAGCCACTTAAGGCTCTAACCAACCCTACTAGGGTACATTAGAATACCATACGTAAACGTGAGCACTTCCCCTTTTAGTTTCACATTTTATGACAAGGGCTAACACTAGTTAGGACTTGAATTTTGCCTTATCCCATTTATATAGTGGTTTGAGGGAAAAACCACTTTGTGTCACCAATGAGTTCTCCATTAGGATGTGTCTCAATTGGTAGGCCCTTCTACAAAAGAAAAAGATAATATGGAGTGATTTCTCTTACACTCAAGATCCACAAAAGTGGCAAGGGGAAAGGATACTCTCACTACACCTTATTGGGTTCTAAAACACAAAATTTTGCAAGCACACTAAACATGAAAGACAATGATTAATTTTAAGCCCAAATTGAAATGTTCCTAATTAGCATGAAAGACAAAACAAAATTCAAGTTGTTCATTTTAAACCCAAAATGAAATGTGAAAGTTGACTTTCTTTTTAACCCAAAATGAAATGTGAAGATTGAGTTATTTTTAACCCAAAATGAAATGTGCCTAATTAACAAAAGATATTGATTTATTTTAGGACCAAATCAAAATTTTCCTAATTTAACCAAAATAAAAGCACAAAACCCTACAAAACCACAAATTAGTAGTCTTAAAAAGAGTCTTCAATCAACGTCCTACAAGCAAACCAATTAGTAGTTTTTGAGGTTTGGTCTTCTCCAAAACGTAAGCCACACGTTGAAAATAGAAAATTAGTAACACCAAAAACTCTTAACCTAATGAAACAAAAAGAAAAAAATTGAAAGAATCTTCAAATTTGTTTTTTTTAACCCAAATTGGCAAATGCGTCGTTTTGATTCACGTCGGGTTCAACAATGTAGGAAGGGTTAAAATTCTTAATAGAAAGGGAAAGACCAATGATAGCAACCACAACTACCTAAAATCTAAGCCTAAATCCCAATCCAAACAAGAAAGCACAATCAACATGAAAATAAAATGAATAACAAAACTAAGCTAAACTCCCATGTTGAAGTTGGTTCATCTTCCTTGCATCTCCTCCATTTTGCTTAATGTGCAAGCTTGCCCTCAGATTTCAAAGTGTTTGAATACTTGCAAGTGACAATGACAAGATAGCAAGAACTTTGGAGATAGTGGTTGTAGTTAGGGTTGAAATGACAAGGATAGGTCTCTTTTATAGAAAACCAAATTTGAATGAAGGGCCAAGATTGAATGATGAAGATCAATGGATGAGATTGCTTTGAGAAGCAAGGAAATAGGGTTAGGGAAAAAATAAGGTTTAGTTAAGGATGGATGGTAGAGATTAAAAGGCAATAAAACCTTATCAAGGGTGGAGGTTAATTGAGATAAAAAAGAAGATTGGCATGGAAAAGAGTAAATTAAATAATTATAAAACTATTTAATTTAAGAGGGAAAGCGAATGATTAAATAATAAAAGAAATTATTTAATTATAGAAGAAGAGAGGAAAAACTCCTTTTTAAAACAATTGAAAATAATTATTTCATTAAGAAGTGGAGGAAAAAGACAAGTTACTAAATAATTAAAATAATTATTTAATAGTGGAGGGAAAAGTGAGAAATAATTAAATAAAATAGAATTTATTTAATTATGAAAGAAAAGGCTAATGAAAGCTAACTTTTAAAAATAATTGGAAACAATTATTTCTTTAAAAAGTGGAGGAAAAAGACAAGTTACTAAATAATTAAAATAATTATTTAGTTAAAAGTGGAGGAAAAGTAGGAAATAATTAAATAAAATAGAATTTATTTAATTATGGAAGAAAAGGCTAATGAAAGCTATCTTTTTAAAATAATTGGAAACAATTATTTCATTAAAAAGTGGAGGAAAAAGAAAAATTACTAAATAATTAAAATAATTATTTAATAGTGGAGGGTAAAGTGAGAAATAATTAAATAGAATAGAATTTATTTAATTATGGAAGAGAAGGAAAATTAATAATTAAATAATTAATAATAATCATTTAATTATAGATGGAAAATAGGAACATGAATAATTAAATAAATTTCTATTTATTTAATTATAGGGGAAAAAAGATTAATTAGTGACCTAATTAAATAAATATAATTTATTTAATTAATCAAGGAGGAATAAGGAGAAAATGAATTAATTAAATAATTAAAATTATTTAATTAATAGGAGAATTTGACCTTAGGGGATAATCAAATGATTAAAATTGTTCAATTATATAGGGAAGAAGAATTAATGTAAAAGAAGCATTCACAGGCTTATGACATTTTTTAGTGTCTACACACATCATGTTGATATAAAGGATGATTAGGTTTCTCTTGACTTCACATCACAAGATAATGAGAAGTATAAAATAAAGCACGAAGATCATCACATTCCCTCTTTGACTAGAGATCCATAAATACATGATAAATTACCTTTAAATTATTTTGTAGATTCCCATGAATGTGATACTTCTCATAAATCTAAAACTATTCATTAATCTAAATATCACATGATTTCATCTAAACTAGCTAGCCAATATGATAAAGGACATGCTCTCCAAAAAAAAATTGGTATAATTGGACATGATTGGGAATGGGACAACAAGACATAGTTGAACCAATTAAGGAACCTAATTTGAATAACACCAAAATATAATGATATGGTTCTTTAGATAATGATCTAACTAGAAAAGATAAAGATAAGCTCTTAAAATAGGAAATTTCTCAATAAATATGAATAATGTGACATGTTCATACAACTAAATCATTTGGGTAATATTTTTTCCTAGTCATACTATTACTTGCCATGCATCTCTAGTGCCATAGTTATACATAATATTATTCTAGAGCTTGATGTGAAACATATCAAGTAAAATACTAAAAAACTTCACTTAAAAGAAACTTTAATGGTCAAATACGAACTCAAAAACATGCTGAAAGTAGGTTTCATTCGATCATTTGATTGTTAACCCATATATCCAATATGGAACTAATCATAAAACTTGATGGAACTTGTGTATGCATTTTAACTATCTTTAGATATCTTTACAAAGCATCACCCATGAAAGATTTTATAGTACCTAATATTGACATGATTGGAGAATCCATCATCAAACATGAAATACCATCATATATGGATGTATTTTTTTAGATATAATCAAATCATCATAAATGCAATTGTAATTACTACATAATGGTGACAATTTTTCTAGGTTGGCACACCCTTTGGATTAACAGTTTTTGGAGCTACATATCAGTGGTCCATGAAAATAATCTTCCATGATTTGATGCATGATACTCTAGAAGATTATGTGGAAAAAATCATGGGAAAATATAAGAAAAAAATACACCAGGTTTAGGATTTATAGAATATATTTGAATGTCTTTTCTAACACAAAGTTACATTAAACACTAAGAAATATGTTTTTAGAGTTAACATTAGCCACATATTAGGTTTCATTATATCTCAATGAGGGATTGAGGTGGGTTTCAAAAATATATATGATATTGTTGGCATGCCTTCATCAAATAATCTTTCACAATTGTATAGCCTACATGAAAGATATAAACTATGAGATGATTCATCACATTATTAGTAGACTACACATTAACATTCACTAAACTATTAAAAATATGTTATTTGAATGGAATATTAACTACCAAATGGAATTTGAGTGCATGAAACAATATTTACTAAATCAATTGGTTCTCATGCATGTCATTCATGGAAACCCTTATTATTATAAGTAATGGCTATTTGAGTCTACTATTGGGTATCTTTTGGAACATGATGAAAATAGAAATGAGAATGTAGTGTATTAGATTATTTATACATATTATTAGATTATGAGACATGATATGTACCAATGGAAAAAGTATGCTTGGTTATCACCTTCTCATCAGAAAAAACTACAATATTATATGATCCATAGAGGGATATGATCTACAAAATAAGAGAGATATCAAGAGAAAGAGAGAGATATAAAGATAGATATGGGCAAAGGGAGATAGGGATAGAGAGGGGGAGATGTAGAAAGAGAGATAGATAGATAAAATGGCCTATAGATAGAGAATGTGAGCGAGAATGGTAGAGAGGGAAAGAGATATAGAGAAGGAGATAGACATCAACCCTATGAAGGTGGATGCTTGTTTGTCACTGCTAACCTATGTATTATTAGTAGTAGATAAATAAAATATATATTTTTTTATTAAAACATAAACTTAATAACTTCACAATAAACTTACAAGTTGTAAACCTTATATGTTATTGTACCAATTCAATCTAATGAACCACGTGGGTGAACTCTACTCTTTATAGTGTCAATTATTGCTTCATGGTTAGACTCACAAACTCTCCAAAAATTCTTATTGTGTATTCAACCGTTATATTTTATCAATTGAATATTTGATACAACAATAAAGTTAGAATAATGAAAAATCTTCTTATGTTTGTCAAAGTCCTCAAATGTTCAACTATATATCAAATTTTTTAATGGGAAAATTTTAAGCCATGTTCTAGTAACAATAATATAAATTATAAGATACTTCTTCTCCATCCATGGTTGTGGTAGTCAATTTTTTTTAGCCTTTACAAAATGACACAAGTAATCTATCCCTTCATTATTCTCATCAATAATAATTGCATATATGGCCTATACATTTAATTATATATATGAATAGTTATTAATTCTACTAAATTATCTAAAATACAATATAATGAGCTAAAAATTTAATTTTAACTAAATAATAAAATATGTGATGCATGGTTGCACTAAATCTAAAATATGGTCAAAGTCAATTGATACTTCCATCTCTTTCAATTGTAGTACATACATAAGTTGATGTCTCACATGGAACTAAATGTCTACAATAAAATTCATGTCAACCCAATCTTTTGACTCACACTTGATTTCCAAATAAAATTCATATACAAAGAACAAATATATGACATGTCTTGTGTATAAATGGTCCATGAACTTGTATTTGGACTTTTAAATGGGTGTAACTCACTCGATCATACTATTGTACAATAATATTCATATTTTATAAGCTAGACTATTCTACCAACTAATTTTTTTATAAAATCTATAATTACTTTCATTACCTAGACTCATTTTTGAATTACAATATTCCATGATTATTGTTATATTCATGAAATTAGCATCACCTTGATACTTTGATTCTTCTCATACTAGGGATCTTTTTACAAATTATCCCACACTATGATACTCTCCTTTTTCATGTCTATCCTTAGTGAAATTTAAAATATGTTGAACAACACTGATCATATGCATCTTTCTCAACCAATAAAACATAGACAAGTTCTTATATTGTGATGTGTAGTTGTCTAAACATATAATGTATTGACCAAATATTATGTTTCTATCTTTTCCATTATCATAGAATATCTAAAAGAAACCTTGTATAAACTTATTTAACACGTACACTAATTACTAATATATAAGTGATACCACCAAATGTGTGCACAAAGATATGTGACCAAAAAGTGGCCACAACCACTTTTTGGCCCATCAAAGGAAAAATATGATCACATTATAACATGCTTAGATTTTGTTTGTCATATGAAAAAGTAGGTTGAGCCCATTTGTTTCAAATGTGCAAACATGATAGAAGAGTAATGCAAGCTCATTTTTAGGCCATTGGAGTGAACTCAACCTAGCACCATGCCTCCACTGTACATGCAAGGTCAAAGGGTTGAAATTTCTATGTTTTCAGTGGTTTAAATTAGAACCAAATTTATTTTTCAATTATTATTATTATTTTAAACTTTTAGGAATTGAAAATCCTTCAACACCCCCAAACCCTAATTCACCAAACCATGTGCATGAGGTAAATCCTATTGAAAAGAAGGAAAAACCTAACCATCTTAAAACTCCCTTATTGATTCCCTACCATCCTCATGACACACAAGAAAAATTATTAGGGAAAGTTGTAACAAACAAAAAATAACTCCAAATATTGGTTGAAATGTTAAAAAATACTAATGCAATGAATTCATATCAAAGAGGCCTTGTCACATCCTTGGAGTCTCTTATTTCTCACATAATTTTTTTAATAAATATATGGTTGAATTATAGGGGGAATGCATGAAATTTTTATCTTACAAAATTTATCATATAAACAAATAAAAGAGAAAAAATTGAAATTTGATATGTGTGCATTATTTTCTGAAGTAAGAACCAATACATTGTTACACAAAAGTTACAAAATATTCCCTATTCATTAGTGCCAACAACAATTAATAAGGAATATATTTTACAATAGGTGGTGGATGGTTTTTACCATCCCCCATGCAACAATAATCAAGTGCCATAATATTTCTTGAGGAAAATCTATTGTAAGTAATTATCAATGAGATTCTAAATTATTTTGATATGCATAATTTTTAAGGTAGAGGTAAAGGCTCTATATAAGATAAAAAGAAGGTACGACATACCTAGGACCAACCATTAAGACCCTTAGTCAGGCCAAACATTTAACATGTGATGATCCCTTCTATGGAGAGTTTTGAGGTGGAGATTAATAGTCTATAAATTCTCCCACACAAACCTTATTACAATATAGAAGGCCTCTTTTATAGGCTTGTGAAGGTGAGAGCTCTAAGTGCTGAAAGTCACCACAAATTTCTCATTACCATGGATCTATCTATGATTATGAGTCTGAGGATACTCAAGACATATACATTGGAGAGGATTATCCACACTTTCAGGAGTATGAAACATAGGGCCAAGAGTATGATACATCCATATTAGATAATATGGTGTTGATAGATGAGTTTCTTGATAGCACCTTTGGCATTGTAATTTTCAATAAGGTTTTACAGTTTCCCCCATTTCATTTTAAAAGCTAAGATTAACTATATTAATTTATTATAAATGAAAATTAATTTAAATAATTAGATTTAATATGAAAGTCTAAGGTTAGAGTATTCACACAACATCAACATTTGTCGACCCTCCAGATCCTAATTATGTAGCCATGTCAAGTCCACATGTGTAATTTATAACAATATAACAAATATACCACATATAATTTTTTTGTCACATATCAATGGTAACCTTAAAATTTGAACTTGATTGATTAATGGGTGGATGTTGGAAGTTCAACATCAATAGCCATTAGTGTTAGTAGTCCTATGTCAACTTTCTCTAAGGAAAGTTTCACTAATTTTAATCATTATGTATGTAAGTAATGCTAGGTAGATTTTGGTCAAACGACATTCTATTTTTAATTGATAACATTAGTCCAAACTCCTCATGATATCTATGGCACAATAGAGGATGACATTGCTACAATAGTTTTATCTTCAATGCATTTAAAAAAAACTATGAGCTAGTAATATAAACTCATTTTGTATTTTATTATTTTATCCCACATCATTTAATATAAATTCAAATGATATTAATCTTTAGTTTAATTTTAATCTTCATGCTTCTCATAGGGGGTCTCAAATCTAGTTCATGCACTTGCACTTGATACAGATAAAGAGAAGTAACAAATGATTGAGGAAAATTATCAACTTGTGGTAAGTGACTATATAGATTATCAGCTTGTAATTATTAACATTGTATGCCTATATAGCTTTTTTGTACATAATTTTCTCTTACAAATTTATAACATTGTATGCCTAAACGATTTTTTTATACATTCTATAATGCTATTTTTTTTGAGTATACAATTGGATAGACTAATATATTAGAGTTAATTCTTATATGGTAATGGATTTATTGGTTTTATTATATTATAAAGTATCTCTATAATTCAAATATAAATGGACCAAAATGCTTATTTCAATATCATTAACTAGATTAAGTCTTACAAGAATTAGTTTCACATAAACCTTAATATATAAATTGAGATCCAATAAATATGAATATGATAAAAAAATAAAAAATAACATCTTTAAAGGATTTAATTAAATCAGATCCATCTCATTTGTGATTAAAAAATATTTGAATAATAAGAAGTTCAATACTTATATGAATCATAACTCTTGGAAAAGTCACTCTCATCCTAGGAAGATTTTAGTGGTATTGGCTCTAACTATGGAACACTTTGGAGGGTCTGCATAAAAACATATGTGTGCCTACTCATACAAAAGCCCTGGCTAGGACAATCATGAGTGTACTTCTCTACTTCAAGTTGGACACACTTGTGTGCTCATTTGATAATGCCCAACCCAAAGGATGGAGGGAGGGATGAAGAGAGAGGTAGGTAGAGAGAGAGGAGGGTAGGAGGGATTGAAGGAGATGGGAGATATAGAGATGCATAGAGGGATGGAGGGAGAGATGGAGAGGTAGAGAGAGGTAGGTAGAGAGAGAGAGGTAGGGTGGGAGGGATAGAGGTAGGGAGAGAGAGGGAAGAAGGGAGGGAGGGAGAGATAGGTAGAGAGAGAGGTAACATGGGAGGTATAGAGAGGGTGAGGAGAGATAGAGAGTAAAGAGGGAAGGGGAGAGAGATGTAGAGAGAGGGGGAAGGAGGGAGGGAGCCTGAGAGACATGTAGATAGAGGTAGGGTAGGAGGGGTAGAGTGAGAGATAGGTAGAGAGGGAGAGGGTGAGTAGTGATAAAGAGTAGAGAGGGAAGGTGAGAGAGAGAGGGGAGGGAGGAAGGGGGAGGTAGAGAGGGGGGAGAGAGAGATAATGAGTGAGAGATAGTTATGTAGAGATATAGAGAGGTAGGGTGGGATGGATGGAGGGAGAGGTATCTAGAGAGAGGTATATGTTGCTCCTAGCTCCTTGTAGCTTCCCTTGTATTATATTGTACTTTGATTATAATAAATATAATATAATACTCCCTTGCAACAATCTAACAAATAATTTTTTATAATATATAATATTATATTTATAATATAAATATTATACATTATATCAATATTAATATAGATTAATGAGATGTTGGAAAAAGGGAAACACCTTTGGAGATTTGCACTCTTTAGGGTTTGGCATCTTTTTCCATTTATCATTATTAAGAATGAGGACTAGAAATGGTATGGTTGTGGGGGTTTGATGGACTTGGATAAGGTATATTATTGACTTACAACCTAAAAGGTGAGTCAACCAACCCTTGACCAAATCTAGGATGAATTTAGGGAGGAAATGCAATGATCTAACTAGAATAATGGTGTAAATTCCAATTCTGATGCAAATACAAAAAAATCACAAAAAGATAGACAAATTTGGACAAAAAAAATGGATAGATCGGGACATTGTGCACCTATGATATAAATTTGAGCCTATTTTTGGAGGAATAATTTTTCATAGGGCGTAAGTGTCCTTGTAGAGGGATTTTAGATATATTTTCATAGTCCTTTGGTGTCAGATCAGAGCTTTCCATTTCCATATGTAAATTATTTGTCAGATGTCTCTATAAATGAGTTTCAGTGAGTTGTCAAGGTGTAGGGTTTTGATTGCAACAACAGATGATTGATCTTCAAGCTTCCTTCAATCCTCTTCAAACATGAAACTTGCACATTCAAAGAGAGAGGAAGGGTTGTGCCATTTAGGGGCTTGTCTTAGTCAAACCTCGTGTTAGTGTTTCTACTTCCACAATGGTAATGCCAATGATAAAAGGATGAATGATAGGAATGAATGATAAATCAACAAAGTGCTGCAACTCACCATCCTTCAATGGATTCCTTGAAGGATTGAATTCATGCATGTATCTCCTCAAGGTTTTGGATATTTCTTTCTTGAATTGCTCAGAGACCTACAATAGGGATAGCCTTCACAAACAATGATAACATAAACACACATAAACTCACATATGATTTGACATGATGCTTGGATCTTTAATTGCTACGAAAAATCACCATTTTTTTTTCTCTTGACTTGCTTGATAATGCTCTTGACAATAATTCTATCTCTTAATGTTCACGTCTAGCTAGATCCTTTCACTTATGGCTAGATAGATTTGAAATGATGCAATAACTAGGTATTTATAGGCATTCATTCAATTTCCAGCAAATTAAATCCCTATAGCCAACTTTAGACACTTGAATTAAAAATAATAAAGTGTTAACACAAACATATTTGAATTTGGAGCCAAAATAGGGGGACACTTTTGCCAAAAGGGGACCCATTCACCATAGGGTGTATGTGTCCCAACCTCATTTTCTAGAAATTAAGGTGTTGGGGGTAAAGTATTAGATGAATGCATTTGTTTTTCACTTACAATTTATTGGTAATTGTTAAAAATGGGCTATGGAATGCATTATTTAGGAAATTAGGTGTTCAATTAGGTCCAATAACTTAAGGGGAGCAAAACATAGTGTCAAATTGTCAAGAGTGACAATTTATGATGCTACAATTAATATCACATATTATATTAATATAAATGTGTAAGGGGGAAATCGATGATGTTAAATAAGATAATTTAAATGAATTGAAACTAATCTAACTCAAAACAAAAATCAAGATCTATGCCCATTACTCATGAAATGAAACTATGAAGAGCAATAAATTCACAAAAAACAATCAAAATAGACAAATATAAAATGAATTCAATAAGTGCAGCGTTACCATCTCGTGTTGGATTGTGTTCATGAAGATGTTGGGTTGTTTGTATCAATGCAAAACCTCCATTGTGCATGCAAAAGCTTGAAGAAAGTGCGTGTGTTGATCAAAGATGTTTGTGAAGCTTTATCAAAATATTGATTAAGATTTTTGCATTACTTCGTTGTGCAAGTGATATTGATTCTTCGATCATTTTTGAGAAGAAAGATGGTTGTTATATAGATTTTGTGTTTCAAAATGAATGCTCAAGATCGCGTAGGAGAATATCTTGATGAATGTTTCAAAACCGTTGAGAGGATTTAGATGGGAATAATCAGTGCATTTTGATTACGTAATTGGTGTGATTGAAGAAATCAATTTGAGTGTTCAGTGGGATTGAAGAAATAGATTGAATGATCTATGGAATTGAAGAATAGATTGATCTGTTAGGAAATAGATGGATCAATTAGCCAATTTGATTGAGCAATCGGGGGATTGTAATTTGCTCAATCATGAAAGTGGGCAAGGATAATTAATTAATCTTTTTGGAGTTGAACATGCAAATCATGTTTGACTTTTACAAACAAAGTTGTATTTGTTTTATTTGATTTTTGATTATGTTTTGATATATTTATTCAATTATTCAAGTTTGGGAGAAAATGATTTAATTAAACTATTATGTTTTAATAATTTAATTGACTTAGGGGAATAAAGTTAATTAGCGACATAATTAAATAATTGATGTTATTTAATTAATCAGGAGGAATAAAGTTAGATTAGGACTTCATTAAATAAATGTTATTTATTTAATTGGTCAAAAATGATGAAAATGTGAATTAATTAAATAATGTTGTATTATTCAATAATAGAGGAAATTAGGGTTTTTGATATATTTGATGCGAAATGCAGTGATATTCAATGATAATGATACTGATGATGAGAAAATATCATTCAAGATGTGCGATAAATATTAGGTCAATTTTACATGTCTACATTTTGCCCCTCTTTGAGACAAAGTAATGGTTGCTTTGTTTCAATGATTTCAATGTTAAGATCAAGATTTGAAAAATTTTATATGCCTCAATGTGCCTCGGCAATCAAAAAATGATGGTAGGATGCTGGGCTATCCCTTTGAGAGGTTGGCCAAAAATATCAATTTTGAGGTCGGGCTCACAACATTGCTCTATTTCAGTTCAGATGTGTAGAGGATGAAAAATTAAGCCTATAGGTCTCTTTTTGATAATTTAGATGTTCCTAGGAGGTCCTAATTTCAACCTAAGAAGCTTTCCTAGGTAAAAAATTAGGGTTTTGGGGGTTAAAATAGGTAATTAGGGTTCTAATTGCTTCATTTTCACTTTGAGCCTATAGAGAATTCTTGCCTCTGGATTTCGTGATTTGTTGATTGTCAAGGAGGTATGACAAGGATTCGAGGAGCCCCACATCGTGTGGATGTGGTTTGTGAGTTCAGACAACCTATAGGCATTAGTGTCCTGGTATGTACCCTTTCGTTTCTCATTTTTTCATCTTTTCATGTTTGTGTAATTAATGCACGAAGACAAAGTAGGTGACTGCGTTAGGTTTAGGAATTTTTTGCACTTGCATCGTTTCTTACGCATCTGCTATTTATGAATATTTTACTTTTGATTTTCTTGCACGTAGCTATTTAAAACTGTCACTCTTGCCTTAAAATATCACATTTGTTTTATGCCCTCACCTTAATTTTGTGCATTTGATGTCATTTTGCGCTTTTGTTTTTTGCCCTTGATTTTCTGTTTCATTTTTCGTGCACTTGTTGAAAATTTTATGCTTTTGAAATATCTTTTCACTTTTGAAATTTGTGCATTTACCTTTATTGTATTGCTTTTGACTAATTTTTTTTTACTTTCATCTGTTTCACTCGCTTTTGAAATAAATTCATCGCTTTTGACACAAAATATTTTTTGCTTTTGCCATTTTTAGAATTTTAAGTCAATTTGTTCATCGTCATAGGTTCATTTTGCGTTTTCATAGCAAATCCTTAACATCATGATTTGAATGGTTGCAGGTGGTTCTTAATCTACTCCAGTTGAGGGAGTGATGACTACTTGATCTGTTTGACTTGACCGCTAGGTTTCAGGAGTTAGAGTGAGATGATTTAGATGTTGTTGGATTGTGACATATCTGCTACATGGTGACCATCTAATATCATAGAGGGATGATGACTGTGCTCGTGGAGAGGTGGCACTCAGAGACCTCATCCTTTCATTTACCTATTGGGAGGCCACCATCACTCTAGAGGATGTGTGAAGGACCCTCCGTATACCCATTCAAGGAGAGCTTGTTACATATTCTATTCAACGGGGTACCTGCACTATGCATTGCATTCTTGGTGTGAGACGTCTGTAGGTTCTTAGGAAAAAGGTAGACCTATATAATTTTTTTGGCACTGTTGATCCTATTTCTCTTGTTCTCTATGGTGTGGTGATGGGGCTCGTTGTTTCAGATAGGATAGGAAGATAGTTTCCTGTTGGTTGGGGTGTGTGTATCGAGAAAATGTTCGAGCACAAGACTAGATACACATGGGGTCCATGTCTCCTTGCCCACTTGTACAGAGATATGCACAAGGTTACATATCATGGTGGGAAATCTATTTCTGTTGGTGTCTCTCTTTTGCATGTATGGGCTTTGGAGCACATCCCAATTGTTCATCCTAATGGTATATTAGATCGTATTGTTGGGGATCCATATTCTTATCGTTATGGAGATTTTAACACTATACATGGCTTGAACATCTTCCCTACTGGCGTTGTATTTTTGATGATATTCTAGATTTTTTATGGAGACCATATATGGATTGTGAGGAATAGCCCGATGATTAGGATAGTTGGTAATTTATAGACAAACTAGATGGCTCATTGGTCGCGTTCGCTCTCTATAGAGAGATATCTACCCGATAGGGTTTGTAGGCAGTTTGGAGAGAGAAAGGGTTGATTTTTGGATGCTTATGAGGCTCATTTTGGACAAAATACCAGAGGGTTCCGTGTATGGGGCTTATAGGCTGATCGCAAAGCTATCATTGCTAAGTTTAGAGCTCTTGCCCAATTTAGGTGGGGTTGGCCGATTTGTTTAGCAAATCCTGGTACTACTCTCGATTTTGATCAGTGGTGGGCATGACACATTCCATTGAGTTTTATAGATCCTGTTAGTGTTCATGCAATGGGTAGAGTAGACATTACTGGTCATCATGGGGAGAGATAGCGTGTTGAGATCATTATTTAGTAGCTTGCTAGGGCCCAATAGGATGGTGCATAGGGTGATTCGATGCAGGCGGATTAGGGATAGGTTCCAGGTCCTCCTCCACCTCCTGGTGATGGAGGTGTACAATTAGCACAAATAACAATCGTGAGAGACATAGAGGTAGGGCGGCAATAGGCTGAAAAGGCTTAGATTGGGTGACACTTACTACAGTGAGAGACACAGCTCGAAAGGAGAAATGACTTCAAGGAAAAGTGAGACACAAAGTTTGTGCGTCGTCTTGTTGCCGAGACACAATTGCAGGCTATTACCACTAAGAGGGATAGCCTTAGCATAGAGCATGACAGTCTTTGTGCTGAGCAAGATCAGTTGCTACAGAGGGTGACATATTATCAAACTCATGATGCCTTCATTCCTTGAGTGCAATAACGACCACGATTTGGAGAGCCTAGTACTACTATGGAGGCTACGTTTGGTGGACACTCCGTTAGACATTTTGATTCACCACTTGATCCTTAGAGTCCTCCTCCTTCGGTCGGGAAACAATTTATTTTACTTGATATTTATGCTATTTACTATTTAGAGACATATTTCAGACATTATTTTGTATATATATTCATCAACCTAGCTGAGGCCTTGTATATATGTATATTTTTGTATTATCCTATCCGACATGTTTCATTGATGATGTACCATGAAATTCTCATTTTTTATGATGATATATATGAGATATACATGATTTGATTTGACTTCATTATGTGTTATTGTGATGATTATGGATGACGATGTATGATGATCGTGCTTGGTGGTTGTGCTTGTTTCGTTGTGTAAATTTCTAGGGCATGACACATGTTTTTGTAATTTTTTGATGTATGCATATGATGTGGATGGATGTATTGATCATATTTTATTTCATATGATGTTTTATTATGTATATGATGGATGTATTCCCTATACATGATACATGATGTTTTATTGTTGTATTATCTTCGTTATATGTATTGATGACATTGTGGATGCATGATGGATATAGAACTAATGATATTGTGATGCAAGATGGAGCTGTTAGTTAGAAGAAATGCTGGATGATGGATAAAAATATGATGTTGTTAGTTATTTGATGAGTTTTTTCTTTTTCTTCGCATAAAGACTTCACATTTTTAACAATCCTTTTTGATGTAGCAAATAGATATGATGCACCAGAGAATTGATAACCAAGGTGACACATCCATTGTGTGGACTTTGACTCGACATACAAAGAATATTCTTGCTCATACCAGACATACATAAACTTTATTTAAAATATATGGTTGGGCTGTGTTAAAACTTTTCAGACTGGTTACATAGTTAGGTATGAAATGCCTAACATGCAACTGCTACACGAATTGTCTCAAAACAACTTCCATACACTCAATAAAGCAAGTATTTTCCATGGTAGTATCACAAAAACATCTTACAAAAAAAAATTGAAAATTAAATTCAATTGCCCCCATTCCTTCTTCTCTAAGTACTTATGGATATCCTCAAGAGATCCTGGGAATGAGTCAAAAAATTAAATCAAAAAATAAGACTATAAAAAGATAAAACAATATTGCAATATCACTTTCCATATTTGTTTTTAGGTTGGGGCTATTATCCCTTTTTTATCATGTCTATCGTAAGAATGGATCCGTTAAGACATATCTCAAGATGTTATGGTGATTTTTTCAAAAGATAAGTAGTTAATACTTTTCCATTGTTTTAGTTTGTTTGCAATCAAATTTTTGTGATTGTTTGTTTGAAAGTTCTATTTTTTGATGTTTGCTTTGTTTGTGTGTTTGTTTTGTCAAAGGGTGAAGATGACGATTTGTTTATTATGGATGAAAGGTTTATTGCGGATTGTGATGATGGAGTTAGGAATTTTTGATTTTTTGAGTTTTGTGATGCTATTTTTGTTGCTTTCAGGGGACTAACCTAGGGCCTCAGGGGATCATCAAAGATAAGCCTTGCCTACGTTATACATGTAGAGGCTCGTAGTTCACTTGGTTTGATAAGAATATATTTTTGGTCTTTTTTGTTTTGTGGATTTTTTTTTTTGTATTTTGAATTTTTTGACTAAGTTGAAACAAAGCATGATAGAAACCTAATTGGATTGACCTACGACCTTGGGGGTTTATAAGACTTTCCTGCATTGTACATGCAGAGACCACACAGTTCGACTAGTGCTGACTCAAAAGCATAACATGTTTTGGAATTCAAACAACATTGATAACTTGGATTGATATTTCAATTCCCTTTCTAGAGGATATGTTGTGGGAAATTTGCTTGAAGTAGCCTTGAGGTTCAAGCAAATGTTGATATCTTAGAATTTTTGAGTGAAGGAATTATCCAAAGTTGTTGTTTTGATTTTGTTGCTTTTCAGATGTTTCTGATTTTGTTGTTTTCTAGATGTTTTTGATATTTTTTGATAATGATGGATGCACAAGGATCTAATCTAAAACCATCTTAGAGAAGCTACCCCTAGTTTGAGGCGAGACTATCTTCTCTAGGAGAGGTAAATGTTGTGAGTATAACAAGGTTCAATACTGAATCAGTTATCAAGCCATGGTTAGTTTATTATGAGATGAATGGGTGGATGCCTCAGATAGCATTGATAGATAACAATGCAATTCTTATTCAAAAATAGCACCCGTTTGCTAGGTTTTCACTATGGTAGCTATTCTAGAAGCACCACAAAGTGGTTTTCACTAAAATACCATTTTATTTCTCTTTATTGTTTTTCTTGCTTTTTGATTTTTTATCTTTTTGATTTTTTTTGAATTTTTACCCTTTTTCTTGGGGTATTTTGATGTGCTTTCAAGTATAGAACTTCTTGAGGTGGCTGCTATTCAAGGGTTCGACTAAGGGTTCTCCTTCAAGAGTAGCCAATTGATAAGCTCCAGAACCGTAGCTTGCTGTGATGATAAATGGGCCTAACTAGTTGCGTTCAAATTTACCTTTGTCATCTTGATTCAGTTGTATCTTTTGATTCTCTTTGAGTACCAAGTCTCCAACCTGAAGATGGTTTAACACACTCAAACACCTTTCATTTAGGAGTTCCAACTCATTTAATTTGGATACCCAATACTCTTCATTGCTAACCATGTCTTTTAGTGAGATTCACAATGAGGGGATTTTGACTTCGATAGGTAAGACAACCTCTAATTCGTAGACCAAGGAGAAAGGTGTAGCACCTATAGGTGTTTGGATACTGGTTCAATCAACCCATAGATCTGGGTTCAGTTGCAAATTCCAATCACAATTGACATCATTAATAGTCTTCTTTAGTATCTTTAGGATGGTTTTGTTAGATGCTTCAGCTTGATAGTTTGCTTGGGGGTAGTAGGGCATGGAGAATCTATGTTGGATAGAGAACTTGGAAAAAAGTTCTTGGACATCTTGATTCTTGAATGGGGTTTCATTATCTATTATGATGATTTGAAGAATTCCATACTTACAAATCGGATAATTCAAAATGAACTTTGATATTTGTTTTTCAGTGATGTAGGTTAATGGAATTGCTTCTATCCATCTAGTGAAATATTTTGTTGTGGTAGTAATAAACTTATGCCCATTAGAGGAAGCATGAGAAATCTTACCTACCAAGTCTAATCCCCATTGCAAAAAAGGCCATGGTGTGGTGATAGATCTTAACTCTTGTGCTAGTGCATGAACAAGGTCACTGTGCTACTGGCATTGATGACATTTTTTGGAATACTAAATACACTCTTGTTCCATGGAGGGCCAATAGTACCCTGTTCTCAACAACTTTTGCATTAGGTTAGGTCCACTAGCGTGGGACCCACAAACATCTTCATGTACATCTTGTAAGGTGGTTTGTGCTTCTTCTGTGTTAAGACATTAGAGTAACATACTATCTAAACTTTGACGATATAAAGTATCTCCTAGGATAGTGAATCAAGAAGTCCTACAGGTGAAAGTATTCTTTTGGGTTGATGTTAGGTCAAATGGTATGATACCATGTTGGATGTAATCAAATGTGTCTTGGTACCATGGTGAATTAGGACCAACAACACACACTAGTTCTGATTCTGTAACATCGAATGATGGAATGAGTAATTGCTCCACTAGGAATTCATACTTAGGAATGTTCTACTAAATATCGAGAAGCAATCCTATTGTTTCCATGGCGTCGACTACTTTGTTGTTGATCCTAGGAATTTGTTCAAATGTTATGTTGAAAAAGTATTCCTTGAAGCTATCCACCATTCTTTTATATGACACCAGCTTGTCGTCTTTTATTTGGTACTCATCATTCACTTGTCTAATCACTAGTCGAGAGTCTCCAAAGACTTGTAGTTCTTTTGTCCTCCATTCAATAGCCATCTTAAGTCCTATTGTGGACAAAGATTTTGGCACCCTACGACTTCCTAACACTTCTATGGTTTTTCACCTAAAAGGAGAGAGATGGGCCAAAATGGACAATGTCCCCACTCAATACTAATGAAATATGTCTAAATAAAATGATTTAAATGTAGAAAATTGGTAAAAGATATTGATTATTAAATGAAAACTAAAGAAATGCAAGTTGTTTGAAAACACATTGTGATATGAAAAAAGACCTAGAAATGTAAACAAACAATAACATAAATGAATGAAACTGAATAGGTGCACTTGGAAATGTGTTGCAGACTAGAATGGAGAATGGAAATGTTGCTACTCCTAAAAATTTTGTCTACTAGGACACTTATGCCATTCTGGGCGACCTTTTCCCAGATCTAGAAAATTGCACCAGAGCCCGTTTTAGCCAAATGGGTATCCAAATCTACCAAAAATTCTGAAAAACATGTACAGTGGGACTAAGTCACCACTGATGGTGACTTAGTCCACTTTGGCTTTCCAAAAATCCAAAAATGGAAACAAAATCTCTCGATCTGCACTTTAGTTTGTAATAGGTGTCCGCCTCTGAAACTCTAATTTTTGGTACTATAAGAGTCTTTTTGTGGATATTTTGACCTAGCCAACAAGGAGATGTCTTCAATAAATTTTCAACTTAATATTTAATGATCTCCAAGTCTTCAAGATACCTAAATCTGCAAACACACAGTGAAAGAAAGAGAAATGTTGAATGTTAGGGAATAGGGGTTTGCCTTGGTCAAATCTCTTTTAGGTAATTAAACCAAATGAAGAAATAATATGAAGAATGAACATGAAATGAAGGTATTAAATACTTTCCATGATGATTGATCTTGAATTTTTGTAGCAATAGATAAATAATTTGTTCTCGAATGTCTTAGAAAGCTATCTTGATGACTTAGAATGCTAAAACCCTAGCTTGCTTAACTTAAGAACATGATGAATGATGGATGAATAATGAATTAGTTATGAATTAGGGTTTAGAAGCTTGTATTTATAGGCAATCCACCTAACTTTTTTGTTAATTTGATCTCCAAGGCCAACATGAAGGAAAAATAAACTTAAAATCAAAATTTTCCCACCCGAACCTCAAAAATAGCCCAAATGGGACTAAGTCGCCAAGCTAGGTGACTTAGTCCCACCCAGATGGGACTAATTTTCCCAGATGGGTGACTTGGTCCCATAGGAGCTCTTTTTCCAGCTCGATTGTTCGGGAATGAAGAAATTAGGCTTCTAGGTTGTTCTAGTTATGTCTTTGATGAAATTAAGCCTTGGGATGTCAATATGGGGTCATAGGGGCCTCTTAATGATGATGTAAAGGGTAATTAGGGCTTGGGACACAAATTTCAATGTGAAAGTGTAATTAAATACACTTTACAACATTAAAGTGAGGTCCACATAGCCTAGAAAGGCACAACATCCAATGTGAATGTGTAAGACACATTACAACACTAGATTAGAATCAAGTTTAATTCACAAGCCTTCTAGATTGATGTGAAGATGTAATTAAATAAATTTTATAACATTGAATTAGGGGAAGAATAGGTCCATTCAGTCTAGAGAAATGTGAAAGTCTTTTACAACACTTTACAACACCTTTACAAGACATTGATAAATGCATTTGCAAGGGTCCAAGACCTAATGTGGATGTGTAAAACACCTCACAACACTAGAACAAGGCGTTATTAAGTCTAATTCATCATCAATTACTCCCAAATCAAGCAAGGAAAAGGGGATACTTTTTCCGTGTCCACACCTATGATTAGAGCTTCATACTCTAAGATATTATTTGTGCAGGGGAAGGAAATTATGTATGCCTTGGGTATACTATCTCCCTGTGGTGTGAGAAATAGGATACCTGCTCTAGAGCCATGTTGAGTGTGGGACTTGTCAAAGTATAGGGTCTAATGGCTTGTTTGTTATGTCAGCAATATATTTTCATTTGGGAAGTCTATTGTAAGAGGCTTGTGATCTTCTATTGCTGCCTCTGTTAGCTGATCTACTATTATCTATCCTTTGATGGCTTTTCTATCTACATATTCTATGTCGAACTCACTTAGAATCACTACCCATTTAGCAATTCTATCTATTAAAGTTGTTTTTGCTAATAGGTACTTTAGTGGATCTACCTTTGAAATCAACTTTACTTGTTTGTTTAAAATATAGTGTCTCAGCTTATGTGTTGCAAATACGACTGAGAGACACACTCTTTCCATGGGCAAGTAGTTCAACTCATAGCCCATGAGTGTTCAATTGATGTAGTAGACCACTCTTTCTTTGTTATTATCATCTATCTATGCTAGGAGAGCTCCCAACGTTGCTTGTGTTGTAGACACATAGAGTATCATTTCTTTGTTGGGAATAGGTGGCATCGAGATTGGAGGATTAAGTAGGTATTATTTGACTTGCTCAAATGGTTGGTCACATCTCCCATCCCACTTGAATATGATGTCTTTATGTAATAGATGGGTGAATGGATGACATTTGTCCACCAGTTATGCAATGAATCGCCTGATGGATTGTAACTTTCCTTATAAACTTCTCATCTACTTTAATGTCTTTGGTGGAGGTATCTCTTGTATGGCTTCCACTTTTGCAGGATCTACTTTAATGCCCCTTCTTAACACTATGTACCCTAGCAGTTTTCTAGATGTTACTCCGAATACACACTTTTTTGGGTTAAGTCTCAAGTTATATTGTTCAATCCGATCAAACAACTTTGCAAGATTGGCCAAATGGTCTTCCCTTTTGATGGAATTCGATTGAATGTCATCTACATAACATTCCATAATTGTATGAAAAATTTCATGAAATATTGTGGTCATTGCTTGTTGATAGGTCGCCCCTGCATTTTTAAAGCCAAATGACATAACATTCCAACAAAAAGTTCCCTAGGAACAAGCGAATGCAGTTTTATGCTAATCATTAGGGGATATTTTTATCTGATTATACCTAGAGAAACCATCCATTAAAGATAGCATCTCATGTCCTACTTTTAAATCTACAATCATATCTATACTTGGAAGAGGAAAGTCATCCTTTGGACAAGCTTTGTTCAGGTCTTGAAAGTCCGTGCAAATCCTTAAATGCCCCCAGTGGGCTTTGATACTGGTACTAGATTTGATATCCATTTTGGATAATCAATCGGTCTAATGAAACCTACATCTAGTAACTTCTTTAGTTCTACCTTTACCAACAATGCTATTTGAGGATGCATTTTCCTTAGTTTTTGCTTGATAGGTTTAGCTCCAATAAATACGACCAAATGATGTACAATTAGTGTTGGATCTAGTCCTGGCATGTCTACATAAGTCCACACAAATTTTATCTGTATATCATTGATGGATGTTGTGAAGTTCACTTTCTCTTTAGGATCAAATGATTTCGCTTGGTATGTGATCTTTGGGTTCTCTGCTGTGCAAACATTGATGGATTCTACCTCTTCCACTAGGAGTGTTGACTTTTCTTGATATTTAGATATGGGGAGATTGAATCCTCCATCCTCACATGCCTCAAAGAGGTTTTCACCTTTAGATTCGTCCTTTATTTTATTCTTTTTAGGTTTTGATAGAGCCACATTGTGGTTTTCTCTAGAGAATCTCATTTTGATGTTGTCCTTTTCAATTTTACGATTGGAGGACACAATCTTCCCTCTGAAATATTCTTCTTGTTCGAGTTCCATGATGAACCCTACTTTATGATCTCCTATTGGTATGTTAGTTCAAAGTCCTATAAACTCTATGATTGCTTCATCATTTTGGAACTGATCCAAAACAGGTGTATGCTGTTGTTGGCCCCAATCTATCAATTATGGGTAGTAGAGGGATAGGCTATCATCATTATCTATAAAGATTACAAAGGTTGTTGAAATGGTTAGTATGGCTCTGGTATCATTGTCCCATTGGGTGTCTAGGTCATCATCACTAGAGGTGGCCAAGGAAGGAGAATCCCATTCATACTTATTGGAGTTTGTTTCAGAATAATAATAGTCATTGGGAATGGTTTTGATAAGTTGGATAGGGACTATACCAATGCTAATTTTTTCAAATAAGTCCTCAATGGATAAATCATTGTTTATAAGGTGGTAGATGTCCAATGTCTTAACACTAGTAGAAGGCACTTGTTTCTTAAAAGAGGTACGTCTAGTATTTGGAGTAACCATGTCTTTTGAATCATTACCTAGTCCCATGTTTTTCTTTCTATGTTCCACTATGATGGGCTCCCATCTGCCTTGTTTGTGTAGCCCAAGGCCACTTGTTCTAGTATATCCCATTTGTTTATCTAATTGATAGCCTTTACTATTAGGATCGATTAGAAGGGGTTGTGGCTATTCTAGTTCCTTTTGGTCCTCTTTGTAGATCATAAATGACAAGTCTTCTTTGAACATGTCTTCATCCTTCATATCTCCCCACTTGGTGAAAATTGTGGGTTTGGCTATCAATTTCACTATTTGAGCATATTTGATCTCCTTCGGTCCTCCATAAACCTTGGGTGTTGGTAGAAGCATTCCAATACAAAATGCTTGATTGAAATGGTAATTCCCATTACCTTTGTCAAGTACTTGAACCTTGGATTCAATTTTTGGTTCCTCAATTGATGTTGGTTTAATTGAGGTTGATGGTAGTGTGGAAGGGTCAATATATGAGAATGAATGGAAGGATATGCCATTACTGGGTATATGCTGGATTTTCTTATAATTCTCCAATTTTGCACAAAAGTGAAAAGGTTCAAGATCAATGTATAATGTCACCTCCTTTCCTTCATGAGGAAACTTTAGACATTGGTGAAAGGTTAAAGGAACCGCTTGTAATGAATGAATCCAAGGGCATCCTAAGAGGAGGTTATACAGTAACTCAAAGTCTAGTACCTGACATGTGGTTTATGTGGTAGTTGGTATTATCTATACTAGTAGTTATCCCTTCTAAATTCCTTTTGAGGTCATCATAGGCCCTTATAGTAAAATTCTCTTTCCTTTGTCTATCACATCATCAGAATACCCTAGTTGTTTCACAAATTTCAAAGTATAGATGTTTAGACCTGTAGTGTTATCTATCAACACTGGTTTGACCATATGCTTGTGGATACCAACCTCTATGTAGAGGGCTTGGTTGTGGAATGGATTTTGTGGAAGGTCTTTCTCGAAAAAGAATAAATGATTACTGGCCGTGATTTTGCCAACCATGGCTTGAAACTGATCCATATTGAGGTCATTAGGAACCAATGCTTCTAATGCTTTTTTGAGTATCTCCCTATGTGCGGGTGATAGTTTTAGCAGTTCTAGGATTGAGATCAATGTGAGAGTCTTCTTCAGTTGTTCCACAATATTGTAGTCATTTGGTGGCTTAGTTGTGGGTTTAGGTGGGGCTCCTTGTATTGTAACTCTCCCTTGATGGGTAGTTACATTACATTCAGTGTCCCTACCTCATATAGTCACTACATTTACCCTAGTGTCATCTGCTTGAGAGAGGTTACCTAGAACTATGTTACCATAAGTGCAGTTAGCATTGTGATAGTCTTGGTCCTTTCCTTTGTCATTCTTCTTAGCATAGTTCATAATTGGATTTTTCTATATCTGGAGGTCTTTGTTTCCAAGACGACGTTCGACATCTACTTCTCCTTTGTTGATCAAGTCTTGTATTATGTGCTTGAGTCTCATGCAGTTGTTTGTTGTATGTCCTTTGATTTTGTGGAACTCACATAAATCCTTCTCATTGTACCATGGTGTTTTGAAGCTCGAATCCTCATAGTTTGGGTGATCATTGACCTTGATGAGGTTTTGTTACACAAGTTTACACATGACCATCTCAAGTGGCTCTCCTAATACAGTGAACTTCCTTCTTGGTTGATCGTATTGCCTTTGTTGCCCTCCCTGATATGTCTGTTGGTTAACCACTTGAGTGTTTTGAGGATAACTAAGCTGATTGTTTTGTGTATTATTAGGACCATAGCTTGTTTATGTAGCTTGTGGTTTGTTTTGTGGTACATTAGGTTTTTTCCCATTCCATACTATTCTAGCATCCACTACCCCATCGTTAGTGACGTTTTTGTTTTTGGCCCAAATCTTAGGTCTGTCATTTGAACTAGATGGATTTTTGTTTGAATTGTCTAGTTTAATGACCCCCTTGCTATGAGAGCTCACTCGATGTATAGCCCCTTTTCAATGGTTTCCTCGAAGTTTTTGGGACACAACATGGTAAGTTGATAGTTAACCTCTGCTTGGACATTAGAAAGGAAGATGTCTACCAATTCCTTGTCGGGAATGGGCCATTTGCATCTACTAGCTTTGTGTCTCCATCTCTATAGGTAGGAGGTAAAGGATTCTCCTTGACTTTGTTTAATTTTGTATAGGTTTGTGATGGTGACATCCAGTTCTATATTGAATAAGAAGTGGTTTACAAACTTGGTAGTCAGTTCATCAAAGCTTTTGATCCCTAGTGGTAGATGAGAGATCCATTCCATAGCATGACTCGTAAGGTTGTGTGGAAAGAGTCTCATGAGGTAAGGGTCATTGTTTCGTACTTCTATACAAGATACCTAAAAGTCGTGTATGTGTTCTACTGGATCTCCCTTTCCTTTGTATTTGTCAAATTTTGGTATTTCAAAGTTTTTTGGAAAGGGAAGCATAGTAATAGAATGAACAAAAGGAAAGGGAAATATATCCTAAAGGGTATAAGTCTTCTTTGGTTTTCCTACCTGCATGTCTGATATTCTTTGGTTTATTGCTTGTAGTTGCATGCCCACTTCTATTTTTGGCATGCTTGTTTTGGGATCTTGTGTGTAGTATCCTTGTTGTCCTACCACGTTTTGGTCATAGGTTGGATATTGTGGTGGTACGAGATCTTGGTACCCATATTGGGCGGAAGGAGGGTTAGCTCCTTGTTGGATGTAAGGAGGGTTAGCTCCTTGTTGAATGTAAGGAGGGTTAGGTCCTTGTTGGACATAAGGAGGGTTAGCTCCTTGTTTTTGGGGTGAGATGTATTGAAGGTTTCCCTGGTGGTGCATTGGTGGGATAGGTCTTGTTGATGGGACAAATTATACTGAAGATTACCCTAGTGGTGCATTGGTGGGATACCTTGTTGTTGGGATGACATGTTTTGAAGTTTTCCATGGTGATGCGTTGGTGGGATACCTTGTTGATGGGTCGAATTGGGAAGGATACCATGTGGCACACCTTGTTGGTGGGATGGGTTATATTGAAGGTTTCCTTGATGATACATTGGCGGGATACCTTGTTGTTGGGACAACATGTTTTGAAGTTTTCCCTAGTGGTGCATTGGTGAGATAACTTGTTGATGGGTTGAATTGGGAAGGGTACCATGTGGCACACATTGTTGTTGGGATGAAACGTTTTGAAGGTTTCCTTGAAAGTGTGTTGGCAGGACACCTTGTTGTTGGAACTGTTGATTGGGAAGAGGACCATGTGACCCACCTTATTGATTGGAAAGGTTACCCTGTGGCACACCTTGTTGTTGGTACTATTCTTTGGGAAGGGGACCATGCGACCCACCTTGTTGATTGGAAAGGATACCATGTGACGAACCTTGTTGTTGGTATTGTTGATTGGGAAGGAGACCATGTGGCCCACCTTGTTGATTGTAAAGGGTACCCTGTGGCACACCTTGTTGGTATTGTTGTGGAAATTTCCCTTGTGGATTTTGTATATTTTGAGAAGGGTCAATATATGAAGTGTTTTGAGGCATGTATTGTCCTGGTGGTGGGTTGTTACCTTGTGGAATGTATTGAGATGGACTTCCTTGGTATTGTTGGGCCACAACTGCTTGTTCAATTTGGGAAGGCTTCCTAAACAAAGGATTTTCCATTGGTTGATCATTGCTTTTTAAGAAAAAGGGTGGCATATTCAGAATCTCCAATCATTTGGGTATTTGTCTCACAATCGAGTTATCCCCTAAGGGAACAAGGCTAGGATCTTTAAGTGCTTCCACATTAAAGTCTGTTGGAAATTTAGCACCACTTTGTGCTAATTTGAAGAAGTAAGAGTTTGGGTCCTTTTTCAATAGTTTGTCCATCAATTTAAGTACCTTGGGGTTGTTGGAATGTTGAAAAAGTTCATCATTTATCTCTTCTTCACTATCCACTTCTTCTATGACCCCATCTTGTGGGTTTTGGTTTGACTTATCCATTAGCTCACGTTATTTGTGGTTTATCTCCTCCTCACTAAATGGTTGGTTTGTTGTTTCCTTGAATTTAGGTCTCTTTTGAGGTGTTTCAAGGTCACTTGGCCTATAGCCCCATGGGCCACCTTCATCGTTTGTGGTGTTTGTTGGTGGCATACTAGCATTTCTTTTGTTTGCTTCCATGTTTTTTCTATGTTTTGAATTCATGGTTGTCATAAACAGGCATCCAAATTTTGTGAAACTTTGGTGACTCCTAACTATGGAAAAAAATGCTTTTATTTTTTTTGTTTTAAGGAAATGAAATTGTGTTTTTTTTTTTTGGGACTTTCCATTTTTGAAGGATGGAGTCCATTTCCATGCGAGGGGTGATAATACAGGTTCTAAAGTGATACAACCCTAAGAACTCAATGATTTAAATGGTATGCTCATATTGAACATGCAAGTCTAGTTTGTTTCTTAAAAGGTGAGCATAAAAATTTCTTATCAAGATGTCCTTGTTGTGGTAAGTCTTCAAGATGTGCCTCTTGATAGACTTTGAACTATGATGCCTATTTTTGAAAAGGTGGAATGCAGATCTTCATTTAAGGACTATGATCTTGCAAGAGATCATGAAGACAAGGACATGTGTGAGGTTCAATTGTTTTTTTGTTTTTTTGGATTTTTTTGTTTTAAGGAAATGAAATTGCGTTTGTTTTTGGGATTTTCTATTTTGGGAAAGATGATCCTATTGCCATGTGGGAGGTGGTAATACGGGATTTTTGACCGTAAGCTCTTCTTTTCACTCTTCTTTATCTAGGATGTTTGTTGTGTTTCTCCACTAGTTTGGTGTTTCCTTTGTCTTAAATATGAAGTTTCTCAAACTACTGATTATGCCTGTTTGTTCTCCTTCAATCAGCTCAAAGTTTGGTTGTATGATAGCTAGTGTAAGGTTCACTTGTTGAACTGGAGAAATCGGACACCAAATGATCATAAGGTGAAATGATAAGAATGTTGGTGTTTTGATACGGTTGTTGTGATTCTCAGGACCCTAAGGTTTGAATGATGTTTTGAGATAATGCTATTCTTGGAACTCAAAATGTTGAAAGGCTTGGATCGATATTTCACTTCTTTTTCTAGAGGATATGTTGTGAGAAATTTACTTGAACTAGCCTTGAGGTTCAAGAAAATGTTGATATCTTAGAAGTGTGAGTGAAGGAATGATCCAAGTTGTTTTGTTTTGATTTTGATTTCTAAAAGGAGGATGAAGTGTTGGGTTTTGCAAATGGATGACAAATTGATTATGACACATATTGGGAGTCTGGTTGTTTCGTTCTTCAGTTTTGGAATGATTATTTGATTTTTACCAGAAAATTAGAGCAAAAGCAATTGAAAAGTCTAATACGACTAGATTATGGTCAAGTGCACTCAAATTAAAAAAGTAAATGTGGTCAAATTTTTCAGGTGTGGCCTTCATGTAGTTTTTCAATTTGATGAATTACATAGTCAAAAGCGAGCTTTTTGGGCAAGTGCGGCCTGATTTTTGTCAAGAGCATTGGGAATTTTTTTATTAAATGTAACACAAATATTAGATGTGGCTAATTTTTAGTCAAGTGCGCTCAGATTGTCAAAAGCGATAGATTTTTACCATTAAATTTTTACAAGGCAGAGAGCAAATGAACCAATTTTTGGCAAGTGCGGCTTGTTTTTGGTCAATTGTAGAAAAAATAGAAGCATAAGTGACCTCTATTTCAGTTTTGTTTCCTAGTTTCTATGTTTTGGCAACAACTTGGATAATTTACAAATTTTGAAGGTTTTGTTGGATCTGTTTTGAGACTTGGCAAGTGATAACACAGCATAGCAATCAAAAACTTATGTGACCATAAATGTCTATAACTTTAAGCACACTTCTTTCCACAAAAGCTCAATGTTCATGGAAGAATGCTAAATTTATAGTTTTCAATGTTTAGTTTGTCCTTAATGCGACTTGTAATGTGAGCCTAAATGTTTGGAAACCTTCAAAGATATTTGTTTAGGATATCCTTTAGGGAGTGCAAACATATGACTCTTTTCAAAGTATTCACGCTAAATTCAAAGGGTTTGATGTTTGAGAACTGTGTTAAATGTTTGTTTTGATGTGTTTATTTTAATTCAAGCACAAAGTTTGATGTTTCAAAGTAACCAAACAAATTGGGAAATTTCATGAAAACAATGTACACCCTAGGGATAGACACTTCCTTTACCTCATGCCCTAGAGGGATGATTTTACATGCAACGAAGGGAGAGTGTTTTAAGCTCAACCATAAGTCAGACTTGGTAAATGACTTCTCAGAATCAAAGTTCTGATGCACCACGCCAAAGAATATTTTTGGCTGAATAGGGGTGGCTTCTACAACATTGGCTTTTAGTCATGTTTCAGGATAAACTAGTGTCTATACATGTAATGATTCACTCAATTAAGAGGCCTCCTAGCCCTTGCGGGTTTTTACACATCAAAGGGATACTAGAGGAGACTTTCATTGGTATAGAACATCCGCACTAGGTGGGTGATGAACTTTCCTCACACCCACAATTATTTATATAGCGGACCAAAACAAAAGTACCGCTTGGGTCATTCCCTCTCACAAGTTGGGAGGAAAGCCCTTCTAAGGGTATGCTTTGAAATGAAAACAATGTGCGAAACTCAAGATGCTTCTCGTCACCCAAGATCGCTGAAAGGCGCAAGGGGAGAGGATAGTCACCTAGTTTTCCAAACACAAAATACATAATACACACTTCATTGTAATGTTCTTTTTAAGTTCAAAAAGATGAAAAATAAAAAAATAATAAAATGAAAAATAAAAAGTAAAGAAAAAATGAAAATTGAAAGTGTGTACAAGATAGTAATTTTGTTCTTTTTATGTGCACAAAAGTGAAATATTCTAGATTTCAGACAAACATATAGCAATGTGCAAGACAAGAATTTGATTCTTTCATTTTTAAGCACCAACCAAAGTGTTTTTCTAAATCCTTTTCTTAATGGTCAACAAAATAAAATTGTGTGTTTGTCAACAAAACAAAAGCATTTGGTCATTCGTTTTAATAAGCACCAAAATTGAAGTGTGCTCCTAAACTATGAAAGCTTTTGGAAAAAGGTTTATTTTAGAGCACCAAACTAAAATTTTGCTAAGCTAGAAAGCTTTGAAAAGTTCATTTTTAGAGCAACAATTGAAATGTTTGCTTGTGGGATTCTTTTTATTGCACCAAATCAAAATTTTCTAACTATGAAAGCTTTCAAAGAGTTTGTTTTAAAGCACCAAATTGAAATGTTTGTTTGTGGGGTTCTTTTTATTGCACCAAATCAAAAATTTCTAACTATTAAAGCTTTGAAAGAGTTCATTTTAGAGCACCAAATTGAAATGTTTGTTTGTTGGGTTCTTTTTGTTACACCAAATCAAAATTTTATAACTATGAAAGCTTTGAAAGAGTTCATTTTAGAGCACCAAATTGAAATGTTCATTTATGGGGTTCTTTTTATTGCACCAAATCAAAATTTTCTAACTATGAAGGCTTTGAAAGAGTTTGTTTTAGAGCACCAAATTAAAATGTTCATTTGTGGGGTTCTTTTTATGGCACCAAATCAAAATTTTCTTGTTAGAAAACCAAGATCTGATTGTAAACCAGAAAATACCTTCCACAGAGGAGAAAAACAGAAAAAGCAGAAGTTTGCATGAAATGTGCAAATTGATATATTCAAAGTACCAAATAATACAAGAGATAATTTTCTTTATAAAAGCAAAGATGCCTAAACCTAATCTTATCTTGAGCAACAAGATAGCTCGAAAGATAAAGATAAGATCCTATAACTTAGGAATTAAATATGCCTAAGTAAACTTATGCTAATGTGTAATTAATAATTAATTACAACAACATTTCTAACTATGAAAGCTTTGAAAGAATGAAAAAGCTTTGACTATTCACCAATAAATGTGTTAGTCGTTTCTTGAATAAAATTTTGCCATGCTTCTGCAAATCCTACATAAACAATGTTAGTACTTGTCAAACATCCAAAACAAATGACTGTTAGTGTTAGAAATTGAAAATGTGAGTTGCAGATTTCAAATACAAATTTGACAGAGCAAAAGCGAAAACTTTATGTAGAAGTGGCCCTGTCAAAAGTAATTGCGAGCAAAAAAGTCAAGTGCGGCCTCTGTGTTTTAAGCAAAAGTGGGCCAAAAACTCAAGTGCGCCTTTTTTATTTTTGCAAAAGTGCAGCAAATGTCAAAAGTAGCCAGGAAAGGGTCAGATGTGGCCAGAACGTGAAATTAACTATGAAAAATTCTTGTAGCCTATGAGTGAAGATTTTTCTAGTGTGCTTCCGGAACCTGCAACTTCAAATTTTGCTCATAAAATGATTAGTGGTAAGGACCATTGTCCCACCAGGCATGCCGGAATGTGTAAGGGGGAAATCAATGGTGTCAAATAGGATAATTGAAATGAATTGAAACTAATCTAACTCAAAACAAAAATCGTGATCCATGCCCATTACTCATGAAATGAAACTACAAAGAACAATGAATTCACAAAAAAACAATCAAAAGAGACAAACATAAAATGAATTCAATAAGTGTAGCATTACCATCCCATGTCAGAATGTGTTCGTGAAGATGTTGGGTTGCTTGTATCAATGTGAAGCCTCCATTGTGTGTGCAAAATCTTGAAGAAAGTGTGTGTTGATCGAAGATGTTTGTGAAGCTTTGTCAAAATGTTGATTAAGATTTTTGCATTACTTCGTTGTGTAAATTATATTGATTCTCTAATCATTTTTGAGAAGAAAGATGGTTGTTATATAGATTTTGTGTTTCAAAATGAATAGTCAAGATCACATAGTAGAATATTTTGATCAATGATTCAAAACCGTTGAGAGAATTTGGATGGGAATAATCAGTGTATTTTGATTACATAACTAGTGTGATTGAAAAAATCAATTTGAGTGTTCAGTGGGATTGAAGAAATAGATTGAATAATCTGTGGAATTGAAGAATAGATTGATCTATTAGGAAATAGATGGACCAGTCAGCCAATTAGATTGAGCAATCGAGGGATCATAATTTTCTCAATCATAAAAGTGGGTGAGGATAATTAATTAATTGATTTAATTAATTAATCTTTTTGGAGTTGAATGTGCAAATCATGTTTGAATTTTACAAACAAAGTTGTATTTATTTTATTTTATTTTATTTTATTTTTGATGACGTTTTGATATATTTATTCAATTATTCAAGTTTTGGGGGAAAACGACTTAATTAAACTATTATGTTTTAATAATTTAATTGACTTAAGGGAATAAAGTTAATTAGTGACATAATTAAATAATTGATGCTATTTAAGTAATGAGGAGGAATTAAGTTATATTAGGACTTCATTAAATAAATGTTATTTATTTAATTGGTCAAAAATGATGAAAAAGTGAATTAATTAAATAATGTCGTATTATTCAAATAATAGAGGAAATTAGGGTTTTTGGTGTATTTGATATGAAATGCAGTGATATTTGATGATAATGATGTCAATGATGAGAAAATGTCATTCAAGATGTGCGAGAAGTGTTAGGTCAATTTTACATGGACCTACAATTAATATACTCTAATATATAATAAATATTATATATTAATATCATAATTATATTAGAGTATATATTTTTATTGCATATATATTTAATTTTTTATTAATATCAAGTTGCAAAAAATAGATATCCATTTCTTAAAGCAAGAAATGGATATTCATTTTTTAAAAGCAAAAAACAAATATCCATTATAAATGGATATCCGTTTTTTAAAGCAAAAATGAATATCCATATTTTCTAACAATTTTGTTTCCTCAACTATTGCCTTGAGAATGCTTTGGGATTTATCTTGGGGTGTCAAACATGAAAAGTCAACTACCCCAATGTGTTTAAAGGTTTCCCTTGGTTTTTAAGACTTTACCTTTCATGCTGATAACTTTTCTTTTATCCAAATTTTATGAAATAAAAAGAGTTTATTTAAGAAATTGTTAGCATTCCATCAATATAAGATATGATTTATTTTAAATTTAATGGCTAATTATTATTAATTAAATCTACATGCACTATGTTTGAAGTCCTGATTGATAGGTTTGATTGAAAAACATCCATAACTTTCAAACAGTTTCACATTTTTCAAATCTAAAAGATGTGTCACACTCCATGCTTCATAAACTTGAGGTTGATTTTTTTGAATGAAATATATTTTTGACCAAGTTAGGTTGGCCTGAAAATTAGTTTTTAATATTTTTAAAAATTCCTACTAAAAATATATTATAACTAATTTATTTGTAAAAAAAATAAAAAATGCATGTGTCACATTGAGGCATGTGTCCTTTACTTATATTGAAAGATTCATTTTTTTTTTTCATACTTAGGTTGGTTAGAATGACACATTCTTTTTAGTTTTTTTTTTAAATTATAGTACTGCTTCATTAAAATTTTAAAATTTCACCAAATAAATTTAATTTTTTGCCTAAAAAATTCTAGTAGCCTATAAACTACATGCAAATGATCAGAAATTCTATTCCTACATATTTTCCAAATTATGTTAATAAGCTATTCAAATTTTTATGTCAAGTTGCTTAACTTTGTTTTTTTATATTTTCATTGCTACTTAGAGGCATAGTTTGGCCCATTATGATCTTGCAATCACCCTATACTTTTATTTTCCTTTGAGTTGAAGGATTTTTTTGTCTCACTTTAGATAGTGAGGCTAGCAAATGTAGCAAGGTTGAAGAATTAGATAGTGGATGTTTACTTTCATCCACATATGATGCTATTGGCCTAGATTTAAATTTTATACCCCTTTTTACTATGGACATGATTGATTCATCATATAAGAGGTCATGCACCTATTACTTATGGTTTCCTTGGAGTGGTAAAGTTAATGGAGACGTAGCTCTTCATTTCTTCAAAAAAAAATCACAATTAATGCATGTAAATGAAAGATAATATTTATTGCAACTAGGCCTTGAGTTCTATTATGGTTTTAGGGAGATCAACTCCTTCAATAGGCTTGTATTTGATAGAGGTAGCTGGTTGCAATAATTTTTTCATGTCATGTGCCATAAATCTTCTTACAAGGTGTTAGGACTCAAATATGCAATTCCCTTTTCTTCTAAGTCCTTTCCCTTCTTGTGCCTTAATCCTATTTTTCTAAGCTTATAATTGATTTGAGAAATTGAGTCTTGGGTGGGTTTTCTCAAATTTCTTTGATAGTTGGGTAGATAATATGAAATTAAGCCTAGTTTTTTTGAAATATGTTAAAGATTGAAAGTTATCCTCATGCAAGTTTTATCCCTCCATTTGATTCAATCCATCCAACTTGCAATGTTCCGTCTTGTTGGAATTCCCCACAAATGTGCAATTCCACTTGGTTTTCCCACAAAGGTATTACATGATAAAAAATGACTAAGTGTTGGCTTTATGAAAACCTATCCTCCATCCAAACTTCACCTCTTTGCTCTTTTCTATCCAATTCCCTTGAAAATTTCCACTTTTGCGAGAAAGTTCACCCCATTTGGTCTTGTAGGTGTTTTCATGTGAACTGACTCGTTTCCACATCCCAATGAATTTCTTGTGTTTTCCACTTTCCTACATTTCTCCCACACTTGTAGTTATTTTGAAATTGGTTGCAATGGTTATGCGAGTGGGTGGAGCTCATCTTCCCGTACTTAACCATAGTGACTTCATTTTTTCTTTTTTATGAGCCTTTTCAAGTGAACTTCTCATTTCATGTGCACTTGTCCAATTCACTTCATTTTATCCATATCACTCCTTTTGTGGACCTTTTTCCATTTGAACTTCACTTTCCCAAATTTATTTATCCAATTCAAATATTATTTTATGTAAACCCAATCCACCTCATTCCCCTGCATCCATACTTAAATGACATGTTGATGCCATCCCACCTTGCTTATGTTATGTTGATGTCAACATATTTAAAAATTCCTCTAAGTCCATATCACCCTTCCTAATTACCCCATGGTGACATCATCTTTTTTGACGTCACTTACGAGATTTCCTATTCGATTTAGATGTGTTGAATCTAGTGAATGCACTTGGGTATTCACTCATTCCTCTTTGACATCGATTATCTGCAATGACTTGATGGTGTGTCCTAATTTGTACGAATCTATTGAATACCTATGTGCTATGTAAATAGATTGTGGGTGTTTCACTGTGAATCCTCTATATATTCAAGAGGTGTATATGTACTTGCAAATGAAGTTCTTGCACAAGCTCGATATGAGTATATTTATTGTGGATGTAAGATTAAGCCCAAATATCTCATAGAAAGGACATTACAAGGATTTCATATTGAACTGGTCATTTTAAGTTGTAGATGATTTTCAAGGAAATCAATTGATTAAAATGTTATGTTTTTAGTCTATGACTATGTTTTAGATAATTTCCTAAGTGAATCAAAGAGATGTTGGTACTTTTATACTAACCAAGAATTTATGACATGATATTGTGGTGGTTTTTTTGGGTGCTTGAGGTGTTTACATACAATTTTTAAATTCAGCCACCACCATTATTGTTAGTTGCACCCTTGTTCTGTCTACCTACATTAATAGTGCCACTCCCTCAACAACCAAGAGTTATTCCAGATTCCAACCATTAATATGATGTGTTCATCTTGGGTGAAATATTCCTTAGGCATTGGTTTGATAATGCTATTGTGATCAATTTTAGGGTTTCTCCTGCCACTTGCTCTTATTGGTGTTTTGATTATCATTTTCATTATTGGACAATATAGGAGAGTGAAGAAATAATCAGAAGAAGAAAAAACTTGAGAATAGTTAAAGGGGCACATTAGATTTGACATACTATTATAAAGAACATGTTGCAATATCATTTGTTGTTTTATGTCTACATTATTGTGTATGTAAATTCAGAAAGTATATCTAACCTAACATATTTTATTCAACACATTTGTTGTTGTGAATGTAATCAATATTAGAGGAATTTGATTGAATTATGAGTCTATTGCATGGGATGTACAATAATTTTTTTATGTGATTGCATATGATTTTGGGTAGTTCAATAATGGATAACTAAGTAGATAACACTATGAATGGTATTAATTGATGCTTTAAATAAGTATATCCTTCTAATTTTTTTTCCTATTATTTTCATCCTTGTTGATTGTGATTCTATTGCCTAGGAATAGGTACTGATATCATGTATGTGTTCTAGTCATCCATATACAATTTTTATTTTCATAAAATCATTTATTTTTAGTTATGTTTCATGAGTTCATGATATAATTATTAACAAGGAATAGAAGAAACTATTATATGTGAATCATGAAACTCACCTCACATTGCATTTGTTTTCAAGGTGTATTATTAACTATATAGGGGTTATTGATGGCTAGTTGGATTAGTCTAGTGGCAATCTTTAGGGCTAATCATATAGGTTGGGTTTAGCCATCATTTATATTATTGTTGTTATCTTAAG
>VDFB02270620.1:0-37407 GCA_007258455.2 Sequoia sempervirens
CTACTCATGGCAATCCTAGAGTTGTTGGCATTGGTGGAGTGGGACGTGATAGCAAGGACCATTCCCATTTTTTATTCTCTATTTATATGGGGGTGCACTCCAATAATCAGATGGAGGCCTAGGTAGTTTTTAAGGAATTGGAGAAATCTTGTGAGTTGGGTTGGAGGAGGGTGATCTGCAAGATGGATTCAATGATTCTTGTTTCTCTTCTAAACAACCAGGATTTCTAGAATTGTTCTTGGAGACTAGGGGTTATTGCTAGAAAAATTCTCAATCGGGTCTCAAATTTTGTTTCTATTTCCTTTGTGCATATTCCAAGGGAGTGGAACAAAGTAGCTGATTGTCTAGAAAAATGGGCTTCTAATGAGATGGGGAATTGGTCTATTTGGATTTGGGATCAGCTTGACCAACAAAAGTGTCAACAACTGGCTCAATTTTTTCATGAGGATCAAAATGATTAAATGTGCTAGTTTGATCTAGTTGTATATTGTGTGGTGTTGGGAGGATGGCTAGTGTGGTGGCCTTTTGGAGATTTGGGACTTATCCATTGGTCCTAACTTTGATAAGTATCTAAATATTCGGGGCCTTAGGTCCCCTTTGATGTAATATCTGAGTTTCTTTCAATAAAATTTTCACCCCTCTTTATTTTTAAAAAATAAAATAAAATAAAAAAATTTAGTGCCTTAGGAGGGGGTAGTGGGCCTAGCTCAATTGGCTAAAGCATCTTGTTGTGGACAAGAGTTCATAAGGTCTAGTCTCCCCACCATCCTCGTGGTACCAAAGGCATGTCATGCCAACATTACCAGTCATGTGAAAAATATTACCAAGGACACTATAGTTTATAGGGGGATGGCTACCCAATTTCAATTCCTGTAGTCTAAAATAAATAAAATAAACTTCTTTCATGAAAATTTACAGTGAAAATTTGTATTCTAATGTAGAATAAAATACTTCTCCAAATAGAAAATTTTCATTATTTAGTTTTGCTACATCGAATTTCAAATGCACAATAAGTATGATTCCTTTTATATATAGGAACACCTATCAACTTATGAGTTAGAAAGGAACCCCTTTTATTTTCCTTTGGTTATATCAGGAATGCTAGTACATCCATTTTCTTCCCATACTCATAATTAAATTTGGTGTGAAGTCATAGAATTACTCACAAAAAAATCACCAAGACTATTTCCATAAAATTATTTCCTAATATAAGGTATTAAACCCATTTCATTTTTCTATCTTTTGAATAACTTGCATTCTTCTTTTTCCTTTTACAACCAATAGATTTAAGACATTCAATTAAATTAAAACATTACACATAATTAATCTATGGGCTCTTGAATCCTTGCAACTTCCATAAGTCCAACATGTTCCTTTCTTGAAAGTCATCGGTTGTAAACCTAAAATAGTCCTCACCATTTAACACATATATCTGAAAAGAAATATAAATAAAGAAAAAGTAATATTAGATAATGCGCTCTCCACCCAACCATAAGGTTGTAATTTTGGCCCACCCTCGAACTAAGGTCACATAGCTCTTCTCATGCACACATAGCCACTATTCGCATGGATTCCTCAACAAATTTCCACAATATACTTTGCACATTAAAACAACTTAAACACTCATATACTTTATTTATTCAACTTAAACACATAAATAGTTATTCAAAAAATTATAAACCCATACAAGGTGGGAACTCGTAATCAAGACAAATCCAAACACACAACTCACAACAATACCACAAAGGATTTAAATATTGTATTTCACAAAGATTAACACAAACATGGATCAAAATTCAAATGATTCCTTAACACATCAAATAAATATCTACCAAAAGGGTAGACCTTACCAGAGAGGTTTTCCATCCAAATTGTTGAAGACTCTCTCCAATTCCTATCTTCCTTTTCCTTCCTCTTCATAATCATCCTTCATTTTCAAGAGAACTCAAGAAGATGGGAAGAACTCCAAAGGAAAATAGAACCACCCCTCCACACTAAGAGAGAGGAGTTATAAAGAAGAGGAAGAGGTAACTTCCTCTTCAAACTAACTCATCTACATAACTACTTCCCCATTTTTTCCACTTTTGAAAGTGGGGGATAAAGGAGGATCATAACTATTGGAAGATTGAGTTATTTGTGAGTTGTTTGGGTGTTTTCATTGATGTAAACCAATTGTATGAAGAGTGTTGGAATATTATTGGTGTTGATGATGTTATTGGTTTTCATAGGTTCTACATCGAAAGTTTCAGGTCCTAGATTGTTCTAAAGTGAAAGTTGTGTTTGGCACTATTCCTATCTAGTGAAATAGGGTATCTGGGATAAATGAGATTGCTTTGTATTTCTCCATAGTGAAAGTTCTTGTCTTATGGATATGGAAAAATGGTTATATTTTTTGTATCTAAATTTCCTTGAAGTTTCAAGTGTTATGGTGTTTCACATGGGTATGTGCAGGATCATCATGGAAAAATAGGCCCTTAAGTTGCAAAAAAATCAGAAAAATCAAAGTTAGGCAACTTGACGTAAAAATTTGAATAAGTTATCTATATTATTTCAAAAATATGTAAGAATAGAATCTGTAGCAAATTGAATGTAGTTTCTAAACTACTATGTTTATTTAAAAAAAAAATCTATTTGGTGAAAATTTGAAATTTGAATGCAGTTTTACTTAAATTTCAGGGAAAAAATAAGAAGTAGGTTTTTTTCTGACCACCCTAACCACAATAAAATGATAATATTTTTTTATAATAATTTAGATATAAGTAGAGGACTCATGCCCTAATGTGATGCATATTTTTTTGTAATTTTTTTCCAAGTAAATAATTAATTATGAATTTTTTATTACAACCTTTTTAAAATATAAAAACTTGTGTGTCTGACCACCATAACTTGGTCAAAACTTCATGAAATTCATTTTTTTTTTTAAAAACCTATAGTATGTGAAGCATAGAATGTGACACATGTTTTGGATTCAAAAAAATGTGATACCATTTGAAAGCTACAAATATTTTTCAATCAGCCTATCAATTAGGACTTTAGTCATAATTTGAATAGAAAATGAATAATAATTACTTATTAAATTCAAAGTAAAGCATAATTTATATCAGTGGAAATATGAGAATATCCTTTAAAAACCTTTTTTGTTTCATCAATTTTGGGTAAAATAATAGTTGTAAGCCACATACCCATCATATTGCCACATTTTGGCCCATCATGATCCTGCACATACCCACATGGTTTTTTGGTGTATTGGATGTCTGTGCTAGTGTGTTTGGTTGCACCAAATATAGGTGTTCTTAAGTTTTAGGTGGTTACAATAATAATGGTGAATAGTCTGGTAATGTGGAATATTGTAAGATGTTTTAGAATTTTTTTTATGGTTTGTGAGATGTTTCTAGACCTAGAGGGGCATGCTTATGGTCATGTGTTAGTGTAGGTTTGGTTGACCTAGTGTCCTAACACTAATTGTGGTGGATGATTGGTGTTTGTGGAAGTGTTGACAAGTGTGTCAATGTAGATTTGGGTCCCAAATAAGTTGTGGTGTGGTCTGTCTTCACTTCTTTATACCATGGAATTTTTTGGTGTCAACCTATTTGGTGTTGTGTTGGTGGTTTTTAAAGAACCAATCAGATCTCACCAAATATTTATGAGTTTACCAAACTCAATTCTAGAATATTTGAGAGATATTTTTCCAACAAACAAGATGAAGCAATAATTCTTCCTCTCTTGTACTTCAGGCTCTACAAGACCTAGGAGGGTAATCCCACAATGTATATCTTATGACTCTCCTAAATAATTAATAGATACATTGTATAACAAAGCAGATGTATTCCCATCAGAGGCTAAATAGATGAAATCCTTCAAGAAATTACCACTTCCTTTAAATAATTAAACACCTAAAGCTAAGAATATAATACAATACTGACCAAAACAAAAGGTAGATCAATTTAAATATTACTTATAAATGATATTCTCAAATTGGATAGCCGAAACTATGGGAAATGCATATAAGACCTAAAGTCAATGCCATATTTCTGGGCTAGGAGTCAAAGAAAATTGAACTGCAAGGTAATTTTAATCCTAAACATCCATGATCTACGTGAGATTGCTTTACAATTCACAAATTAATAATTAGATTCTATGACTACTTATTAGATCCAATTAACCCGCATACAAATTTATGATTTGATCAATGAATTTTAACTAATCCATTGAACTAGAGTTAAAATCAAAACACACATTAAAGTGTAATGGCAATGAAGATTAATGAAATGATCCTTGATTAGATTTTTCATTAATAATTCAGATACAAAGTAAAATTGGAGAGATGATAGACTTTGAAAAATTGCATTATCATTTAGATATGCTTAGGAACCATACAATTGACAAAATTCACTAACTAGACTCAAAGCTTAAGATAAAAAACTTCAAACATGTTCTCTTTGTGTTTACAATTTACATAATTTGGATCTAGAATTCAACAAGAGACCCGTACTAATGGACCAAAATTCCATTTTATGAGAACAAGGGAGCAAAACAAGCTTCAGCTTAGGAGTACACATGTCACATCCTAATTGGACCACTACAACACATATGCCCTTTGTAGTTATATTTACATTTTCAATTGGAGGGAATACACATGAGACAAAGATTAGTTCTACTTGTTGCAAGAAGAAAACCTGCCTTCCAAAAGGCACATGTTGAAAAGAATAATCTTCCAACCATCATAGCACATTCATTGGACATCAAGGAAAATGAAAAAAATTATAAATATAGAAAAGGAAAACCAATATCCAAGTCAGCATCCATATCATCAGTGATCAACATTTACCTATGGTACCCTCCATTAGGAAATACATAATTTTTACACATTATAATCTCAAAGGCCAGACCTGTACTATACTTGACCAAGTATATATGCTCCATTTCGATACTCATAGATCAAAATCATCAATAAATATCCTCTTCCACTATTCATACTCTGCATCAGATGGCCAATCGAAATCAATGATTTTATCCATTTTTTTCTATATGGAGAGTACTTTGTCATTATTGAATTGGCCTCGTCAAAATCTTCTAAAAAGCTGATGATGAAAGACAATTCTCCAAAGCATCTTTTAATATGTCAATGTCAACCTTCTCAAAATATTTTTTTCTTGAGAAGCAGTTGTAGTATCTACCTAATGCTTCCACATTTGCATGGGTTACCTCATCATGTGTATGTTGAATACCAGGCAATAATGTCAAATCTATCTCATCATATTTGGCCTTCAATTCTCTTATTTTCAGTTCTAATGGGGTTGCATATCCTTGAAACTTTTGTTCCTTATCTTCACGACAAATTTATAAGTTGGAACCACCCTTGGTTATCTATCTTCCTGTTGCTTAGCCCTGATTGCCATGAGTCTCAAATTATCAACCCTAGGAATCCATTTACCTAGGATTGGAGTTCCCAATTCTTTATCCCTATGAGATAACCTTATTTCCCATAACATCAGGGAATAATTTTCATGAATCCTATTCAATTTACCTTGAATCTTCTTATTCATATGCTTCAAAACATTGTGAAAAATCTTTGAATTGTTCTCATATATTGTATCCTACATTTGTTCAAGAAATTTCTTGTACACCTTAACTTGCTGAAGTAGTTGCTCCTTCATGGGCTCACTAGATGGAGTTGCACTTGATGTGCTTGGTTTCTCTACTACAAGCAGCTCTTGACCCATATTGTAAGGCACAATTGAAAATGATTTCTTAGGTGGGAAAGGATGTGACTGAGGATGAGTCATAGGAGAAATGGGAGCATTATGGCTTGAGCTAGCTGGGCCTTAAGACCCCAATATTTCCACTTGTTGTTTCCACAATGCTAGCTCTATTTCAAGTTCAACAACCCTCTATTGACTCTTATTATATTGATCAATAATCACATTGAGCTTACTTATATGCATATCCCTATCTTTAGTGAGGCTTTCAACTATTGCTTTTGGAAACATAGCAACAATTATGGTCATGTCAGTTGCTTATAATGTTGGAGTATTTGCTACTCTTTTTATAATCAGTTCCCCATTGAAGTCAGCCAGTTTTGTAACTTCAGGCTTTCTAGAACCAAGAGATAATGACCATATTTCCAGAGCATCCCATTCTTGATTGAATGCATACCCTTGAAGTTCTAATTTGGCTTCTTCTTTAGTTTGGGTTAGAGGCTTCTCAACCCTCCTTATAGTATCAAGTACAATTGCATCAACTATATCCCATTCAAGCAATAGTAAAACATCACTCTTTTTCACAAGTTCCCTTCCTTCCTCAACTGAGATATTTTGAAGTTTTTTCCTCATTTCCTTCCTTACACTAGCTTGGATACTACTCTTAGGTAATTTAGGATGCAAGCTTATTTGCATACTCTGAAGCTTTGTCTCTCCATACAAAATCCCTAAATTTTGTTGTTTCAACAAATGTATCATCCTCCACGAATTCTCTGCAAGCCTCCTATCTTATGTCATCCATATTACTTAAGCCACTTAATTCTACCTTTTCCAATCTTAGGTTGCTTGCTCCAAAACTTGATGCAACCTCGCTTGGAGGAGATGACATCCCTTGCTGAATATCTTCAGGTGTTATCAAAATGTCATCTTCATCAATATCAAGGTAATCAACTGATGCAGGAGCATCCAGTGGTGTAAGGGTAATCTTGCATCACCCAAAAATAGTTAAATTTCAAGTTTCACAGTTTTTAGATGTTTTTACATTTTTGGATACCCTTTTCGTCATAATGAAATTCCCAATTTACGGTTTTTATTTTCTACTCCTGGGTTGAAAGATATTGCAGTTTTAGTTTCCCAAATTTGCACATGAAAATCTTCCGAGTTAGATTTGAGGCACTTAGAGTTCTCGGATTGGCCTCAAAACTTTCCAAAATTAGCATGGCTGATTTTGAGCGCGTTATTGACTTCGAGACCTTTCCAACGGTTCAAACAGTTTGCGAATTGGAGTCCCAGATCAAAAGTTATGGCCTCGAGAAGTTGGCACACTTTTTAGAAGATACAATTGCAAATGTTCTTTTGAAATTTGAACTTCAAGTTGTAATTTTTTGGCGCCAAACTACCTAAACTCAAATTTGAATGTTGTTTTGGCTCCAAAACTAAAGAGGAGCTCTATTTACAGGCGGGTTTCTAATTTTTGGGTAACTTTTTGGAGACAAGCTCGCATATTGTGAAAGGGTGATTCTGTAGCTTTTTATAACTTGCATGTGTTGTAGAACTTGGGGATTTGAGATCCTCTACATGTAAGAAGCTCCATTTTTTTTGAATAATAAAATTATTCTCTTGTTTGTGGGTTATTTTCTAAGTCTCGGGCTGTGCCCTCATCAAGTGGTATCAGAGCCAGGTTTTCTTGAGCGTGTGGACATATCACCAATCGTGAGGCAGTTCACACTAGGACCGTGGTTGTGGGTCGAGGTCAAGAAAGATGCCTCCAAGTGTGATGTCTGGTAGGCATGGTGGTGCCAGAGGTGGTCAAGGTAGCAGAAATGCTGGTGGAAGAGATGCACTAGCAGCCCTCCAAAGACAGATTGACACGTTACAAGAGCAGTTGAGAAGAGGGTTAAACCCGAGGGAGGAAAGTGAGGATGAAGGAGAGGAAGAAGAAGCAATTGATCAAGACCAAATGCGGCTAATAAGGGCCATTTCGAAGATCAAGAAAATACCCAGAGCAGAAGTCCCCAGTTATTTCGGAAGTCTGAACCTAGAAGAGTTGATCGACTGGATCAACGAGCTAGAAGAATAATTTGAGTATGAGGAAATAGAGGACCCAGATCGGGTTAAGTTTGCAAAAATGAAGCTAAGGGGCCATGCCAGTATTTGGTGGAAAGAGGTCCAGTTGGAAAGAAATCAAAGAGGAAAAGGAAATATCACCAGATGGGATCGTATGGTAGAGAAACTGAAGAAGCATTTCATACTAGTGGACTACGAGTTAGATCTGTTGAAGAAATTGCAAGGGTTGAAGCAAGGAAGCAGATCTGTGAAAGAATATACTAAATATTTTCACAAGATAATCATTAGAATGGGCCACACAGAGGCCAATAAGGAGAAGGTAGCTTGATATCTTAATGGGTTACAACTGAGCATTCAGGAGGAGTTAAGCCTAGTCAGAATGACCACCATTGAGGATGTGTATTAGTTTGCTTTGAAGGTGGAAGAGAAGCTGAACAAAAGATTTGATGGCAAGCAAAAAGGATGAGGAGGTCAAAGTGGAAGGGGTAGTGGAAGACCTTCAAGAAGCCAAAATTATGATGAAAAGAAAATTGATGATGTGGGTACCAGCCGAAGCCAAAGGAATGACAACTTCTACCGCCCTCATGATCAAAATAGTGGTGATCAAAGAGGTAGAGGACGAGGGAGATATGGATAAGGATCTAGAAGAGGTGGTTTCAAAGGAACGTGTTTCCAGTGTGGTGAAGAAGGGCATCGAGCCTATGAATGTCCACAACACCAAGGAAGGGAAAAAAAAAGGCCAAAAGGTCATGGAAGGGTTGCACATGCAGATGAGGAGGCCCAATCTAAACATTCAGATGATGCTGAAAGGGGAGAAGCCCTAGTGATTAGGAGAGCCTTGGTGACTAGGAAAAGGAACCAGAATAGAGGAAGAATCTATTTTGCACAAGGTGCAAGTGTGAAGGAAAATGTTGTGATGTCATTATTGACGGTGGGAGCACCAATAATCTGGTGTCAGAAGAGATGGTCACAAAGTTGAAGTTGAAGAGGGAAAGGCACCCGCATCCATATCAGATTTCCTGGTTACAGAAAGACCACAAATTTTTGGTCAATGAGTAGTGCCTAGTAAAGTTCAAGATCGGGAGCTACCATGATGAGGTACTCTGTGATATCATCCCCATGGATGCATGTCACATGTTGTTGGGGAGCCCATGGCAGTTCGATAGGCGAGCTATACATGATGGCCATGCAAACACTTATTCCTTGACAAATGATGGGGTTCGTCACAAGTTGAAAGCCCTGAAGGAGACCAAAGAAAAGGTATGCAAAAGTGCTAGAATTTGTTATGTAGATGGAAGAAAAATTTTACAAGGTATGAAGCATGAGCGTGTGTGCTATGCATTAATTCCTAGAGTGAGTAAGGAGGATAGTGAGAAGGTTCTAGAAGAAGTTTCTGGGATGTTGGATGAGTTTCAGGATATTGTTTATGATAATGTACCTGAGGGTTTACCACCAATAAGGAAGATCAATCATCAGATTGACTTGATTCCTGGAGCCAGTTTGCCAAATAAGGCAGCTCATAGAATGACTCCAACGGAAAATGAGGAGTTGAATAGACAAGTTCAAGAGTTGTTGAGAAAGGGTTTGATACGGGAGAGTTTGAGTCCATGTGTAGTACCTACAGTACTAGCACCAAAGAAGGATGGGGAGTGGAGGATGTGTATAGATTCCCGAGCCATAAACAAGATAACAATCAAGTACAAATTTCCCCTCCCAAGGATGGATGACTTGATGGACTGTTTGAGTGGAGCTTTGTACTTCACAAAGATTTATCTGAAGAGTGGATATCACTAGATCCAGATTCGAGAGGGAGATGAATGGAAGACTTCCTTCAAGACCAAAGAGGGCCTGTACGAGTGGTTAGTCATGCCTTTTGGGCTAACAATGCATCGAGCACATTCATGCGGCTCATGAATGAGGTACTAAAATAATTTCTAGGAAGTTTTGTTATTGTGTATTTAGATGATATTTTGATTTTTAGTAAGATGTTGGATGAGCATCTGATGCATATTCGGAGAGCCTTTGAGAAGTTAAGAGAAGAGAAACTGTTGATTAATATGAAGAAGTATAGTTTTGTGAATAGGGAGTTAGTGTACTTGGGCTTTGTTGTCTCAGTAGAAGGTCTCAAGATGGACCCAGAGAAGGTGAAGGCTATTCTGGAATGGCCTACCCCAAGAACTGCTACCAAGGTGAGATCTTTCCATGGTTTGGCTAGTTTTTATAGAAAGTTCATTAGAAACTTCAAAAGAGTATTTGTGGACCGACTAAAACAATGAGAGGGATAGAAAAGAATTCAAGTGGAGCACTAGAGGCAAAGAGTTTTGAACTGTTGAAGAGAAGGTAATAGAGCAACCTATTCTAGCCCTCCCAGATTTCAACAAAGTGTTTCAGGTGGATTGTGATGCAGTGGTTGTGCCATTTGAGCAGTGTTGAGCCAAGAAGGTAAGCCCATTGCCTATTTCAGTGAAAAGTTAAATGATGCCAAGAGAAAGTATTTGTATATGATCAGGAATTTTATGCAATAGTTCAAGCATTAAATAAATGGAGACATTATTTGTTGCTGAAGGAATTTGTTCTATATAATGACCATCAGGCCTTGCAATACCTAAATAGTCGGAAAATTAAATCAGAGGCATATGAAATGGGTAGAGTTTTTGCAGAGTTATACCTTTGTTTTGAAACATAGGAGTGGGAAGTCAAATAGGGTTGCAGATGCCTTAAGTAGGAGGCATACATTGATGACAAAGATGCAGATTAGAGTGGTTGGGTTCAATGAACTTAAGACACTGTACGCAGAAGATCCTGATTTCATAGAGGCTTGGAAAGCTTGCAAGGAACCTATTATAGTGGATAGGACAAGGTGGCTAGATTTCATAATCCAGGATGGCATGTTATTTAAGGGAAGTCAATTGTGTATCCCGAGGAGTTCCATGAGGGAGAACCTGATAAAGGAGAAGCATAGTGGAGGAATGGTAGGACATTTTGGTTGGAATAAGACCATTGCCATTATCAGTGAGCATTATTATTGGCCTTAGTTGTCACAGGATGTGAAGAAGTTTGTACAAAGTTGGAGGGTATGTTAGATGGCTAAAGGAGTAAGCCAGAATAAAGGCTTTTATCAGCCTTTACCTGTACCAGAGAGGCCATGGGAGGATATAAGTATGGACTTTGTTCTTGGTTTGCCAAGGACACAATGAGTGAATGATTCAGTCTTTGTGGTGGTTGATAGGTTTTCGAAGATGCCACATTTCATTCCATGTCAGAAGACCCATGATGTAGTCCACATTGTTGACTTGTTCTTCAAAGAGGTGGTGAGGCTACATGGTCTGCCAAAGAGTATTGTTTCAGATCATGATACCAAATTTGTGTGGTACTTTTGGAGGACCTTGTGGAAGAAGCTGAAGATAGAGTTGAAGTTTAGTTCTGCACACCATCCACAAACAAATGGGCAGACAGAGGTTGTTAACAGGAGTCTGGGTAACCTAATGAGATGTTTGGTAGGAGATAAACCCAAGGGATGGGACTTGATCCTACCCCAGGCAGAATTTTCTTACAACAATTATATCAACAGAAGCACTAGTAGATCACCATTCCAGATTATGTATGGAGGTAGCCCCAGAACAACTCCAGAATTAAGGAAGATGGACCAAGAGAAGAAAATAAGTGTTGAAGCCAAAAATTTTGTAGAGCACATCAAGAATATATATGAGAAGGTACGAGAACACATTAATAAGATGAATATGCAATATAAGGCTAAGGAAGATCAGAAAAGGAGGAATAAGGAGTTTTAGACTAGCGATGAAATAATGGTCCACTTGAGGAAAGAAAGGTTTCCTGTGGGAACCTATAACAAATTGAAGATGAAGAAATTTGGTCCCTGTAAGATTTTGAAGAAGCATGATTCAGGGAATGCATATGAGATAGAGTTGCCTGATGGAATCAACATTTCCGCTGTGTTCAACATTTCAGATTTGACAGAGTATCATGAAGTTGGAATGGAGGAAGCACCAGCAATAGGGTAGTATGGTATTCCAGCACCTACTTCAGAAAGGGAGGAGATTGAAGCAATCTTGGATAATCATGTGGGAAGGAGTACCAGAAATAGGCAGTATGAAGAATATCTGGTGAAATGGAGAGGAAGGTCTGTGGAAGATTCATCCTAGCTATCTAAGGCAACAGTTGACCGGTTGGGTTTTCCTCAACCATTTGAGACGTGATGGGTCACTTCTCAAATTACCCTGGGTGTCTGATGTAGGAGCACCCAATGGTGTAAGGGCAATCTTGCATCACCCAAAAATAGTTAAATTTTAAGTTTCTCAGTTTTTAGATGTTTTTACATTTTTGGATACCCTTTTTGTCATAATGAAATTCCTAATTTACGGTTTTTATTTTCTATTCCTGGGTTGAAAGATATTACAGTTTTAGTTTCCCAGATTTGCACTTAAAAATCTTCTGAGTTAGATTTGAGGCACTTAGAGTTCCCGGATAGGCCCCAAAACTTACCAAAATCAGTGTGGCTAATTTTGAGCGCGTTATTGACTTCGAGACCTTTCCAACGGTTCAAACGGTTTGCGAATTGGAGTCCCAGATCAAAAGTTATGGCCTCGGGAAGTTGGCACACTTTTTAGAAGATACAATTGCAAATGTTCTTTTGAAATTTGAACTTCAAGTTGTAATTTTTCAGCGCCAAACCGCCTAAACTCAAATTTGAATGTTGTTTTGCTCCAAACTAAAGAGGAGCTCTATTTACTGGAGGTGGTTTCTAATTTTTGGGTAACTTTTTGGAGACAAGCTCGCATATTGTGAAAGGGTGATTTTGTAGCTTTCTGTAACTTGCATGTGTTGTAGAACTTGGGGATTTGAGATCCTCTGCATGTAAGAAGCTCCATTTTTTTTAATAATAAAATTATTCTCTTGTTTGTGGGTTATTTTCTAAGTCTCGGGCTGCACCCTCATCATCAACAACCTTAATCTTTTCAGCCCTTTGTCTTTTAATTGGTGGTTGCTCTAAGGGAGGGGAACCTCTAGGAGGAGAATCAACATTAATTATAATAGGTGGGGTCTATCTAGGAATCTAGGAGGCAATGAAACTGATCTAGTTGGAGAAATTTCCCTTGAGTCCTTTGATGCAATAGGGCTTGGCACAGTTTGCTCCTTCTTTACTATCTCCTTCTTAGAATAAACTCATATTTTCTTGGGTGGCTGGTAAGAAGGCCTTTCCTCCTCCTATATTGATGGTCCTTCTTTTTGTTTCCAAATATTTTCCATTCTATACAATTTTTTTCTCTAATCTTAGCACACAAACAACATTTTCAAAGTTTTCCTAACCATAACCTACCTTGTTCCATTCCCCTCGAATGTTGGGTAAAGGATCATAGTCAAGATCTGAAGTCTTGATATTTGCTACCATCTTGTTGAAAGATAGGTACATAACTTTCCTTTCATCATGCACTTGTAAATCAAGGATATTTATGATGACATCCTCAGGATAATAGAAATGATGAAAAAATGCACTCAAATTAGTTCTTGCTTCTACTACAACAATGAAACCCTCAAGGCCATGGTTTCTAGGGAATTCTATCATCAGTTTGTAGGGCTTAAGGATCTTATCCAAATCTATCCAGCCTCTCTTAACCATCACAAAATCTACATATGTTGTGTACTTAGGGAAGAATGAACCCTTCATTTTATTCTCTGGCAAGTGACACATTTGAGATCCTCCTAATTGTCTCATGAATTCCAGAAATCCAATACTGAGAGACACATCTATTGGTAGCATAAATGGATAAATGCTTGTCCCATATACCCTGAATATAGTTTTGTTTGTATATGGGATGATGTTTCCCCAATTATGAGTTATATTCAATTCTGGCCTTCTCTCCATATACCTCAAAAAGTCATGAATTTCTTGTGGGATCCTTGGGGGATCAATAACTAGGAATCTCCTTAACTTGGAGGAAAAAACATTGTGGAAAACCACATAATCAAATTTGTGGTGATCCCTATCTGGAATTTGGGTCCAACATTGGACTGGTAGCTCAAGATCATCCTCCCTCTTCTTCAATGACATATCCTCACTAAATTTCTTCTTCCTCATATAAAAACATATGCATCAAAAGGGAGTACCACTAGAATTTGACCCAGTGCTTCCCTTTTTTAAGATAAATTAGGCCCTTATACATATTCTCTGGAAAATAGGTAGCAAATTTATAGACCACATTGAAATTTGTGTGCTAAATATTTGCTACCATGTACATGTATTCTTTTGATATGGTATCAGGTGCATCAAAGGTTATTATTTGATACAAGGAGCAGACAGTTTTCCTCAAATAATTGGCAAAGTACCTAAGAGGAAAAGGTTCCTTCTCATCTCTACCAATCTTTATATGTTTCTATTCTTTCTATGTTCTGTTGAAGCAATATGCATTGACAACATTGTGGTCCTGAATAGAACCTTGGTATTCTCATACTCCTTCCTAAAATCATCAAGGTCAATAGGGATCATATCTTTGTTCCATTCATGCAATTTGAATATTTTTGCAATCTATTCCCTAGTGATCCTAACCATCTCAACACCATTACATTCCCTAACTATTCTGGACATGGGGTCATACCGTGCTACAATATCCTTAAGCAGGTCTACATGCATGTGCACATTTGGTACCACTAGTTTCCCCATGTCTAATGTCCAAGTATTGTAGGTGGGAACTCAACAATTCCTATTCCCAAACCAATTCATAAACATTTTCCACCCGGTGAAAGGTAATTCAACATCCTTGATACAATGTTGTTTATCCAACAACCCTTCATAAATCCTAGGGACATAGTATATTACTACTCCTTGATTCCTCTTTTTGGTTGAGGGTTTGAGTTGATCAAAAATTTCTTCAGAAAGCAGCCTAGTTGGGGTTTTAGAATGAGACCTCTATGTTTTGGGAGCCATGGATAACTAAGCAGGTTCATAATGAACTAGTTTTTTTTTTACACAAAAAGGATCAAAACCTAATCCTTTCAATTAAAATTCTAGGGTGTAATTAGAAGCATACTTGAACAAGTTCATAAGAAAACTATAATATATCCTCACTTTTGACACAATTAAGTAATTTAAACATTCATGCCCATCCAAATGGAAGAAAAAAAATCAAAACTTTCCCTAATTTAGGATTGTTTAAACAAGGTATAGGATACAACTTTAATTGTACTCGTGGATTTTTGCATTTATAGGAACCCTGATTTATTCATGTTGCAACTTGAGAAAGTTTAATTAATCACCTAGTTGCTCTACATTCACTTGCAATCTTCAATTGTGTGATAAAATAAATTGTATGCACCTTTGTGACCCAATTATGATAACTGCTAATGTCCCATCTACTATTATTGCTCAAGTTTACATGAAGCAAAATCATTGTAATATATGTGTGTTTGATTTTAAATAGTAGCCATCAATCTCCTTCTCAGATGGTGCGTCAAATGACTCAGATTGAGTCAAGGTGGTTTGAATTCCTATTTCCATCATTCACCAACTCATCAGACAATGAGAATTTGTTGATTGGAAACCACATCACTCCTTCCCATGGGCTCCACTTCCTTTCCAAGGTGAATGCAAAAATACACGTGTTCAATCACAGACCTCAGACATCTCTAGCAAACATTATTTTAATGATGTGAGGTGTGCTATGAAGGGTTGAGATTTAATCTTGTGATTTCATGTGGAATTCCAATCTCAAAACCATTGAGTGTTGTGCATCTTGAAATAAAATTGGGTCCCACCATGGCAAGGACACGTGTCAAGAAATTGTGGGCCTCACACCATCTTTGATAACAATTCTTTAAACCCTGTGAGGTGTGTGATCAATGGTCGAGATTTTATCCTTAAATCCAACAAGTGGGATTTATTTAGATGCCAATAAAGTTAGTTTTAAAATGGAGCTAGGACTAGGCTAATAGGATTAGGACCCTCTAGGTGATTACTTAGCCTTAAAACCATTTGACATAAAATAATTCTGCCCAACATAGGAAAAAATTAGAACCATGACACAACATTGGGAAACCAACAGACCTAGGTGAAAGGGATGGTAAAGGCATGTCTTTGATGGATTAAGTTATGATTCAAGTGACCAGTGATCAGGTGAAAAATTTCAACAAAGGATTCAAATTCCCAAGGTTTAAAACTTAAGAAAATTGAGAGAAAGGTTATGGAGCTAAAACCCTAACCCCTACCCTTGGGCATGGATGCAACATACCATTGCAGGGTATAGAACAAGCTCAAATTTTCAAAAAAATTAGGAGCTCTACCAGTAGCTCATGCTCAAGGATGCATATGCCTGGTAAGTATGGTGAGGATCAAAATCTTAGGTGAAGCAGAACAACACAGAGAAACCCAAAAAATCCAGGAGCTTACCCGAACAAGGCAAGTAGATGCAACAAAAAGAAAACACACCAAACCTATATACACTAAGTATAAGGATATATAATGTACATGGGAAAATAACCTATTTCATGAGAAATAGGACTTCAAGAACTGTCCATGCATTGGTAGTTCTAAAATTTCACCTGTCAAGGAATACACGAAGTATGAGTCCTCCCTGTGCATATCTGCAATCAAATATGGAACAAGCCACAGGGGATCAAACTTCCCATGTTCTCCTTTTTCTTCCATCCTTGCATTCCACATTGAAACCATACATCCAACCTCAAATTTCCTTTCAATGGTTTTATTTTCCATACAAATGTTTGACTTGAAGTTGTAGCTTCTCATTTTTTGTATGAGCTTCTCTTCTAGTTTCATCAAGCTCAATTAACTCTTCCATCCTGTGTTGTATCTCACCACATATGTCATCATCATATTCCTAAAAAAAATTATACATTTTTATCAAGTTATTATGAGGTATATTTTCTTCCACCCCATATGATAGGTTAAAAGGTGATTTCCTAATGACCTTTTAGCTATAGTCCTATCTTCCCACAATGCAAGCTACAATTTTTTATCCCATGCTTTCTTGTTCTTCTCAATCATCTGTTTGATGATCTTCATCAAAATTTTGTTACTAGATTCTGCTTGTCCATTTCCTTGTGGGTGATAAGGAGATGAGTAAGAAATACATATGCCATATTTGTTGCAAAAATTAATAAACTCTTTAGATCTAAAGCACGTGGCATTGTTAGAAATAATTCTTTCTGGGACTCTGAATCGACTCAATATATTATTCATTAAGAAAACAATTACTACTTTTCTTGGTTCTTTCCTGGTGGGAATGGATTCTACCCACTTTTTGAAGTAGTTTGTTGCAACAAGGATCCATGAATGACCCCCACTCAATTTTTCTAACATCTCTCCAATAAAATCAATGCCCCATTTTTAGAAAGGGGCTTGGACTAAAATTGATTGAAGAGGCAGGTTACCAGAAAATTTTAGCTTACTAGTAAACATTTGGCAAGTATCACAGTTTTTAACAAAATTGTGAGCATCTTTGAACACAGTTGGCCACCAGAAGCCCACCCTCAGTATTTTGTGGGCAATAGTTTTTGGCCATGTAGTGACCTCCACATGATAACTTGTGAATTTTAGTCAAAAGGCCTTTTGCTTTATGGCCATCTACACATCTGAGCAATACACCCTTTGGGCTTCTCCACTAGAGTTCGCCATCAATAATAACGTACTTAATAGCATATAGTTTTAGAGTTCTTCTCTCATTGTTAGGCATGTCTTTAGGAAATTGCATAGTCTTCAAGTACTCTACAATTCTTCTATACCATCCATAGGTCTGCATGTCACATATGGGTGCAAAATTCTCATGTTCAACCTGATTAATCTAATTAGCCTTCAAGTTGGTCTCAACCATCAACTTGGCTAGACCTTGACCCCTTACTAGCTTTATAATATAGATATCAATGTTGAACTCTTGGATCTTGTTGATCCATTTGCATCCCCGATGTATGGTCTCCTATTAGGTGAAAATTTCTATAACTATTGTACTTGAAACATAAGCTATAACAATTGCTCCAGTCAAATATGGTCTAAAATTTTTAACAACCTTTACCAGGGCATAGGATTTCTTATGTATGGTATCGTATTTAAGCTCAGTAGCCTACAAGTACTTGCTAAAGAAAGAAATAGGCTACTCAAGACCTTCATCATTCTTCTATAATAATACCCCTACGATTGTATGAAATGAAGCAAAGGTGAAAAATTAAAATGGCTTTGTATAATCAAGGGATTTGAGGATAGGTGCTTTCTTGATTGCATCCTTAATGGCTTGAAAAGCCTTAGTAGGTTCTTCTTTCCATGATACCTTCTCTCATTTCTTTAGCATTTTAGAAATGGGCCTAACAATTTCAACAAAATTAGTAATGAATATTCTTACAAAGTTAATTTTCCTGAAGAAGGATTGAATCCCCTTCACATTTCTAGGTTGTGAGATTTTATCTATCTCTACCACTCATTCATGATCAATCATGACCCCATCTTTTGAGACAATATGCCCCAACAACTTACCTTCTTTAACTTCAAAAGTACATTTCATGGGATTCAAATAAATCCCATATTCCAAAGCTCTAATAATGATCTTCTCCAAGTGAGAACTATGATCTTCTTCCTTCTTACTATGAGTAGTCAGGTCATCCTAATATATGGAAAGGAAGAGATTAATAAAATTTACATAGGCCACATCCATGGCTCTTTGAAATGTTGCACCAACATTGATCAAGCCAAATAGCATTCTCATGTACACATAGGTTCCCCATGGTGTAGTGAATGTAGTTTTGTATTGTTCGGATTCTCACACCATGACTTGATTATATCTTAAGAACATATCCATCATTGATAGTAATTCACACCCTATGACCTTTTGCAACATAGCCTCCATGTTAGGCAGAAGGTAATTGTCTTTTAGGGATGCTACATTAGATTCATAAAATCTACACAAAGCCTTAAATCACCATTCTTTTTTCTAATAGGAAATAAATTTTAAACCCATGAGGAATGCCTGATTGGCTTAATAATCCCAACATCTCTTAACTTTGTAAGTTCTTCTTTCATTTTTGGCTGTAGAGTGGGATTTATTGGCCTATGTTTCTTCCTAAAAGGTTTTACATTATGCTTTAAAGGTATCTCATGTTGGAATAAATCCTCCCTATAGGCTTTTAGGTCATCATATGACCATGCAAACACATGTATGTATTTCCTCAATAGGGCAATTAGCATAGTTCTCACATGAGGTTTCATCTTCTTCCCTATGTACACCTTCTTGGGAGAATTCTTCGTTCCAAGATTTATTTCTTCTTAATCTTCCCTATGAGAAAATGCTTTCTTAACACTTGATTTATTAGGGCCATCAAAGACTCTCTCTATTGCAACCAGTCCTTTGGGAATCTTTTTGGTTTTCAATTGAATCACCATGTTCCCAAATAATGTTTATTTTCCATTAACCTCCACCACTAATGAGCCAAAATCAATTTCTTGGCTTTCATATTGATCAATGCAATGTAGGAATTTCAAATATCATTGTCGTCACTGAACACTTTCTAGTTGCAAATTTTTTCAGGCACTACAGGCCGAGTTTGCACTTCTATTCTTGAAATTCCATCAAAGGTGGCATCATCTAATCTGACAACAATATTAGCTAACAAATCTGCCCTGACATTTTGTCCCATTTCTATCCAATCTATGCTAAAAGAATCAACGGCCTCAATAGTATCTAAAATTGCATTCCTATATTGCTTAATCCTTTTATCTTTGGCAACATACATAGACCTAACCTAGGAAAATACTAATTTAGAATCCCCCAATACTTTTAACAAATTAATGCCATGCTTTGAAGCTAATTTCAACTAAATCAAGAAAGCCTCATATTCAGCCACATTATTTGTACAAGAAAATTGTAATAAGGAGTACTTGAAGATTTTACCTTGTGGGGAAATGGGAATAACCCTTGCATCTAAGCCCTCCTTAGAACAAGCTCCTTAAAAGTACATGTTCCAAAGAGCATCCTCTTGTGGTGTACCCAGAACCTCCCTATCAATCAGTGCAAGCTAGAATTCTTCTTCTTCTTGTTTCAATTCTTCAACCTGGAAAGTGTCTAAACCACTATCTACAAAATTGATTATCTCTAGTTCTTTTGGCTCTTATGCATATACAATCATGTGGCGAACTCTTGGTTCTCTATAAATATTAACATCATTTTGGTCAATTGAGAAAGTGGAAACTGATAGATCACACTGTATACTCCCACACATGGATGCACTCCATTGTCTTGATAGTAACATCCCATAAGTTGGTGGAATGTCCACTACTGTGATACTCATGAACAATTCCTTCTCAAGGAAGGCTTCCAACTTGTATGGAACTCTATTAATTACTCTTATAATAGGAACCTATCTCGAGTCCATAGCATAACACTTCCCATAAGTGTTGTCAACTTTAAAACCCATTTCTTCCATGATTTTTATAGGAATCACATTGTTTGAGGCCCCTAAATCTATCATGCAATTCCTAAGCAACTTTCTATCGATGATCAAGCTTAGAAGAAAAGGATTTACTTGGATTGGATTGGCAATAACTGTGGTTCCTAGATATACTTCAAGATTTTCATTAATCACCACTTTCACCTCAGCATTCTTCTCTTGACTTTTTCTTGATTCAGGTTGATCAGTCATCACTTTATCCTTCCCACTCATAACAATATTGTTGATAAGAGAAACATTCTTATTCTTACGCTCATCTATTCTCATCATTTCTAACAGTGGGATTGTGACTTTAACCTGAGACAATACTTGGAACATATCTATAGGATAATAATTTTGTAACTCAGGGAGCATTAACATCATAGACGTTACCTTGTCATCTTGTCTCTTGACCCTTTAGTACTCGAATTTTGATACCTAGCCTTCACAGCCTAAGGAACAACTTCAACATTAATCTTAGCCTTACTACCCTTCTTAGCCCAAATTATCATCTCTTTACCTTCTTTAGGTTTTTTCTCTTCTTTCTTATTACCACTTACAGTCCTATTTCTCAAATTAAGAGTGATCCTCACCTGAGCATCCAATGCAATTGTGTATTTTTCAATTTATTTGTTTGAAGGTCTTCTCAAAGATATATTATTTGATTCAAGAGTTTAGACAATGCAGTTATCCTCGTTTTCTTCATTAAAAAACACTTGTTGATGGTAAGAGCTTTCCTCGTGCCTTTGAACATCCACATCACTTATGTTAGGATCATCATCTAAGGAATACTCATCACAAGAAAAATATGATTTGGTCATAAGCACATTCACAATTCCATCATGCTCATGAGGAGATTCATTACCTCCTTGATCCTTTGGAAATTCCTCTACTGATATAGCAATAACACACTACTATGCAGAATGAGGCATTTGACACAATCCAAACCAAGGAAATTCTTTGGTGACATTTGTGAAATGATTTTGCAAAGGATCAGGTGCTCTCTGAACATTTTTCTAATTATTGTTAATCGGTTTCCCATTATGCTAGTTAGTATGGTAGGGGTAGTCTTACAATCTTGGTGGCATTTCATTTCTTTGGAATTGTGGCTTATCATTTTTTGTCACCTTCTACAATAGACTAAGTACTTGATCCAACTTCTCATCCAGAGCTCTAGCTTTACCAACCTTTTCATTTTGAACTTTTGGATTCTTCAAGGGTTTGGGATCATCCCTTATTCCCACTTTACCTGATGCTCTGCTATTATTTTCAATATTGACTGCCATTTTATAAACTTCTCTCAGATGCTATGGGTTCTTGTCTCTGAGCAGATAATACATTTTTGAATCATATGCATTGTAGTACACCACTAGACATACATTCTCATTAGGCTTGAAATAAGCAGGGACTTTATACATAGCCTTTTGGAACCTTGCATTGAACTCAGTTACCATTTCATTATGTCCCTTTGTGCTATTTTTAAAATCATTTAATCTAAACTAAGGATCAGTTTGGCATCCATACTATTCTTTGAAGATTCTATAGAAAGCATCCCTAGAATCAATGCTTGCATAAGGAAAGCTGTTGTACCAATCCCTTGCATATTCATTTAAGGATTGCATAAAATATTTCATGTCAACATCATCAACCCATAATTCGAAATCTTCTATTAAAATTTGAATTTTTTTTAAATGGTCCTCACCACTGGGAGCATTATTACAAGTAAACTTAGGTACATGCTTCCTTGCATTATCTAGAACTGGATTTGGATATCTTGGGATGTTATCAAAACATAGTTTCCTATATCTATTAGTGTGTAATAATCTCCTTCCAAAAGGTCCTTCTTATCTCATTATTATTTTTAGACCTTCTTGGTTGGGAATCATATTGGTCATTAAATTGAACTATTTTGGCCTTGTTTTATAGCTATGAGGATGAACTAGAAGGATTTGCACTAGATGATGGTTTTTAATTTACATGAGGACTTGAAGATGATGTGTGGGCTTAAGGGATCTGAGTCTTAGGGACAAAAGACTTTATAGTGGATTCTAGGAAACCAAGTTTCCTTTTCATCTCAGTGTTTACAACCAGTAATTCCATCTCTTTCACTCTTTTCTCCAACTCTTCATTTTCCTTCATTAGCTTATTAGCCAGTGAGATAGAATTATTGTTTGATGTTTCCTTCTTAGAAGGAACTCCCTCATTTATCTTTACTCCTCCCATAGGTTGCTTTCTCTTATTAAGATTTTGGGAGCAACATTTATATTATTAAGGGGGGGATTAATTGGGATGGGAGCCTTTACAATAGTATTAGTCCATGAATTTACATAGGCATTATTAGCAGAGGGGACTACAGGGTCCATTGTTACAATTTCCTCAAGAGAGGGACTAGTTGTTTTGGTGGATTTAGTTGCTAACCTTTCCAGTTCCTCCATTTGCTCCACCTTTCTTTGCAACATATTTCTCTCCACCATGGCTTCCCTTATCCTTCTCTCTTTCTCTTCATCCCTCTTCTATTTTCATCACACCTTAAGGCTCTTTCTCTGAGCTGTTGCACATCATTGAAAACTTCTTCCTCCTCTAGTAAAGTAGTATTAGCATCAGATGCTACTATTACTTTAGCCTGATTAGGAATAGTGCTACGGGGATATTCATCAAATCTAGTTAATAGGTCTGGAGGAAGGGGAGTATATGGATGAGAAGTTGTGGTCAAACATCCATGAGCTCTAGTGCATCTAGAACTTGCATTATTTCTTTTTAATTTATCTCTCTCCCTCCATTCCATGGCTCTTAAGCCTTGATCTGTGGGTCACTCATTCACAAAAAATTTCATTGTAACTTCTCCTCTCTCAGTAGAGGTGCTATCACTAAATTCTAACAAATTCCTTTCACATTCAGAGCTAGAACTAGAACAAATATCATGTTCAGGAGTAGGATGGGGATTAGACTTGCATGATTTTGCATCCTTCAATTTTACACATTTCCCATGAGTATTCATTGGAAATTCTCCTTCTAGTTTCTGCTCTGGATGATTCTTCATGTGACCACAAGTTCCTCACATTTGTGCTTGAATCTTCTTCACATCCATCAACCTTTTCAATTTCTTTCTTTTCTTATTTGATATTGTAGACATCTAAATTTAATCACTCCCATATGATTAAATTTACTCTCTTTTCATCTATCATATTAAATATTAATTTATTAAATTACTATTACACCTTTTGTCTCATATCTGTAAAGTATTTAATTTAATAACTAAATGCTTTATCTTTCACCTTTTTTCTCTCTAAATTAAATAAATACACCAATTTATTTAATGTAGTCATTTTTTACCCTTTTGATTTAAAAACAATTTAAAATTCTTCATTCTCTCTCTCCTTGTCACATCCTCCATGATCTTGCTCTAATCTGAATTAATTTAATTAATTCATGATTATGATGTGTATCTTCTTAATCAAAGATTAATGTTACATCCTCCTACATTTGCCACTTGCCTCTAATCTTCCATTAATTATTCTAATCAAATATTTGCACAACCTTAACCAAGGTCATTAGCCATATTTAGCACCACCTTTTTAGTCAACCTTTGCATTTATCTCTTTTTAGCATTGACACTCTTTCCCATGTGAATTTTTAATTCATATTTATTTATCCTAGATTCTCCCCTTCCCTATGTGAATTTTTAATTCACATTCTATCTTCTAAGGCTTCTAGAACCTTAGACTTGACACATCACCCACATGTGACCAAGTCCCACCTTTTTGGAGCTCACCTTTTATCCTTTAGACTCTCCTAAGAATGTGAATTTTTAATTCACATTTATATCTCCAACCACCTCTCCTTTTCCCATGGAGATTATGAGGAATTCCAAAATTCCTCAAATGTCCCTTTCATTCTCACTTGGGGACAAGAAATCCCTTTTTGAGGAAATCTTCTCACTCCCAAGGTACTTGGAAGGTAATTGTCCTTCCTCCACCTCATGTACCTTTTGGCCACCTCACTTACACCTCATCTCCTCTTAGCCACTTCACCATCCACATGTTAAGATTTGAGGGCTTGTGAGTTCTCAACCCACCATAGCCCTTCATCTTGACCTTGTTGGATGAATCTCAACCATTGAATTCTCTAGAGAATTCAAATTCTCCTATAAATACCCCCTCCTTAAGGATATTTTCAACAATTTTTCATTGGAGCAACCTTATGCTGTCAATTTGCATTCTCAAGCATTCACTATTATTTAGCCATCCACTTTGATCATCTTGCATATTCAATCTTTCATCTAGTTACATCAAAAGCCATCTAAGGAGCACACAAATTCATCTAAATCAAGGGCCAACCAAGGAGTCTTCAACAACAAGGAAGGTATAATCGATTTGCATTTTATTTCATCTGTTTTCCTTGTTTTATCACTCTTTAGGCTAATCATTGAAGTGTTCTTAGTATTTTTCTACTTGCATTTTTAGTTATTTTGCATATTAGAATGGGGTAAAATTCTGAGGTACACATTTTTGGCACGCCCGGTGGGACCCACAAACGGGTTCTTCTATTTAACCTTCATTTTTGTTAAGTATTTTGCAGAAAAAGGTCACAAAAAGGCGGAAGCACCCTTTTTTTTACCGCAGAAAGGAGGAAGCGCCCTCTATTTTACCACAGAAAGGCGAAAGCGCCCTCTATTTTACCATAGAAAGACGGAAGCACCCTGTGTTTTACTACAGAAAGGCAGAAGCACCCTCTTTTTAACCGCAGAAAGGTGGAAGTGCCCTCTTGTCTACTGCAGAAACGTGGTCACACCCTATATCTGAAAATTTGATTTTGGCTAACAGTTTGCTGCAGTTAGGCATATACGTCATTTTTCTTAGAAGATCTTTTCTAACACTTTCTTACAGTAGGGCATACAACTTTTCTTTCTCAAAAATATGATAAAGTTTCTTGCAGAGGGGCGGATACGCCCTTTTATTTTTGAAAGGATATTTTCTTCTAACATTTTGCTGTAGAAAGGCGGAAGCGCCCTCTGTTTTACTACAGAAAAGCGAAAGCACCCCCTCTTTTACCGCAGAAAGGCGGAAGCGCCCCTGTTTTGCTACAGAAAGGCAGAAGCACCCCTTGTTTTACCGCAGAAAGGTGGAACGCCCCTATTTTACTGTAGAAAGGCAGAAGCACCCCTCTTTTGCTGTAGAAAGGTGGAGGTGCCCCTATTTTACCACAAAAAGGTGGCTACGCCCCAAAACAACATAGTTTGGAAGCATATTATGGCGTAATCAACCAAGAACGAAGGATAAGATAGCTAACGTTTGCTTGCAGAGCCATCTATTTGATCAATTTTTGTAAAAATTATCCTTGTTGTTTGAACATAGTCTAATTAGGGGGAAGTAACCTTTATTGCTTGTTGTGCTTGTCTATTAATGTGTCACCCAAGGGGGCATTAATTTGTTTTCACTTTCCCCTTTCACTTCGTGTGAGCCTGGGGAGTAGTTGAAAATGGTTAGTGTCTTCTTTCTAGTGGGACCTACTTGGGGATTTCATCACCCTAAGGGACGATTCCAACTACGTGTACTGGTGGGGTATATAAAGGGGGGAGAACAAAATTTGTACCCCAATCCAGTCACGTCGTAATTGGCAGAGCGTTGAAGCTAGGGTGATACCTAGATAGACATGAAGAGTTGGTCCGAGCCTTTCAGTATCTCGTTGGGGTTCCCGACTCACGCTTGTGATGGGCTGGTGTTCACAATTGTGCCTCACATACCGAGAGTATATCAAGGACTCCCTAGAAGCCTTGTGCATCCTAGATTAAGACCTTTCCTGGCCATACCCTTAACATTAATCATAGGATTGTGCTTGCTTGAAGTGTTCTCTTATGAAAAACCTGTGAAATCTTTGATACATTGGCCTTATTTTATCATTTTGAGTCCTTGCCATAGCCATTTCCATCAAAACCAAGCTTTGTCTTACTGTAGAAAGGCAGAAGCGCCCCTATTTTATTGCAGAAAGGTGGAAGCACCTCTGATATACTACAAAAAGGTGGAAGCGCCCCTGATTTACTGTAGAAAGGTGGAAGCACCCCTAATTTACTACAGAAAGGCAGAAGCGCCCCCTGATTTACTGTAGAAAGGTGGAAGTACCCCTGATTTACTGCAGAGGGGCAGATTTTTCCTCCTGAACACCTGAAATCACCCCATTTGGATCTGTTTAGCCTCTAAACCATCATCTAATCATTCCCAACCATTATCTCATCATCCCAAGCCTTCGTTTTGTCACTCTAAGTCTCCCAAAACCTCCATTTGATTAGTTTAAACCCCCATCTTATCATTCCAAATCTTTGTTTAACCATTCTAAATCCCCACCCATTCTCCACAATCATCTTCAATCCACCCATTCTAATTTCCTCCTATTCCATTCAAAAGTTCATACCATCACCTAGCGAACATCATAATTTTACCATTTACATCACCAAACACCACTCATAACCAAACCACCTTAACCTTGTATTACAAAGTGGTTACCCAAATTGACCATAGCATTTGAATTTGATTATTAGTCTTTAACTTCGACCCTAATCAATTTGCTTCCATCTTGAGGTGAATTCGGTGTTGTAAGTTATCATCCTCAGCCCAATCAATCCATTCCTATCTTAAGGTGGATTTTGTGATGTAATCATCCTCTTAATCAATCAAAGCTCTAGGTCACTAAGGGTAACTTCCTTTGATCAAACTTAAGGTCTCTCTCACATCTTTCATCATCCAATCATACCCATCCAATAATCCAAATCTATCAAAACCAATTATTTGATCAAATTGTCCAATCAATCAAATCACATCTAATGCTATCATATTGATCTTATCCAATTCAATCAAAATCCAATTTAGCCAATCAAAATCTGATCCCATCAAAATTCGATCCAATCCAATATATCTAAACAAAATCTAATCAAAATCCAAATCCCATCTCATCCAACTACAATCAAATCATTCGTCAAAAACATTTTTATAATCCACTCATAGCACATTTGCATGCCCGTTCAGACCTAATCACAGGCAAAGAAAATGGATGACCAACAAGCCCAGAATGCCCAATCAAACCACCCTCAAGATCCCAACAACACAATGAACATCTCATCAGATCCTAACAATGGTACTAACATCCCTCACGATCCTCAAAATGGTACTTCATCACACTACAACACCGAAAATCAGAACAACTCACCACATAGTGAAGAGAGTATGGATAATCAACCCGAACTCTCGCTTGAGGAACATTTTAGTAATCCCGCCAAAGTGCAAATGACTAACTGTCTGCTTGAAAAACATGGGGAAGAAATTTTGGCCCACCTAATTGAGAAGGGTGTCAAACCCCCCTTGGGTGTTGACTTGTCCAAATATAGGATTCCCCCATCTAACGTACTCCAAGGTTCACAAAATGCACCAGAAGGTTTGTACTTCCCCAATGTTCCTCCAGTTGAGGGTTGGCATCAACCTGAATTTGGCAATGCTATTCTTTATAATGTTAACCATCCCCCACATGCTTCAACCTTAGTCATGGGAGGTCCTCAAGTGCCTGATCCCAATAATCCTTTTTCCTATGGTATGCCACAAAATGTTCCACAACCTGCGCCATTAACACTAACAACACCCCCTCTTTTGAATCAACCTACAATCAACACTGGGGGCACCCCCTTTACCATATCGCTTCCACCTCCTGGGACCACAAATCTACCATCATCTTCATATACATATCAATAGCTTCACCAATCCAACATTCCACCTCAATTACCTCCACAAGGCACACCCCAGCTAAACGTTTCAGGTGGTACCCAACAACCCCCTTTACAAAACACTTCCACGCTACCTCAGCCATTTCATCAACAACCACCTACACATAATGCTTTGGTATCTTCACAACAACCACCCTACCAACCACAAGGCAATCCATCTCGACCTATCGCTCAGACCATATCCCCCTTTCTCGCATCCATTTTGCGTCCACAGGCTCAGCCACAACACAACATCCCATCTCGGCCCATACAACAATTGACATCACAACAACAACCCCCTCAACACTACTACTATCACAATCAGCAGCAATTTGACCAAAAAATGCCCTATGTGACCTCCCAACAATCACAACAGTACCTTCAACACCAACAAACCAATACACAACATCCCATCCAAGCTTCTCAATAGCTTACCCCACACTTTTATGAAACAAATCCGTACTATACTCCACAACAACAACCCCCGTATCAACAAAATCCCCTATCTTACCAACAAGGAATATCATCATCCAACCATCCAAATCCATATTTCAACAATCTGATGCCCTCTCAGCAGGATCCTTTATCATCCTATCATCAATATCCCCCCAACCTACCACTGGCCAACTCGGATCTATTGGAAATCAAAGCCGCTTTGAAAGACCTTCAATCCAGGGCTACCAAACAATCATTCAAATTTGAAGACATATGCCCATATCCATTTGATCCCTCCATCTCATTAATCTCATTTCCTAAACATTTTTAGATACCAAAGTTTGACAAATACAAGGGAAACAAAGACCCTAAAGCTCACTTGCAGGAGTTTTACTCCCAGTGTCAAGAAGTTATGTACAATGACAACTATCTCTTGCACCTGTTCCCACGAAGCCTGGCAAGCCATGCCTTGGATTGGTTCATGACTCTCGAAAAAGGGTCCATAAAAAATTTTGCAGACCTGTCAAAAAAAATTGTATCCTACTTCTCTTTCAATTTGGAGGACACAGACACCTTAGATCTCCTCAAAGAGAAACAACGTGAGGGAGAAACCTTTACTAGCTACCTACAATGGTGGCATGCTTTAGCAAGCCGAATGAAGACCCCTTTGAAAGAAAAAGACATGGTCACTCTTTTTGTGGAAAACTCTCATCCTAACATGGCCCATAATTTTAGGTTACATTGTGTCACCACCTTCACGGAGATAGTAGAAAAGGGACCCATCCTTGAACATGCCCTTATTGCCAAAGTACACATAAAAATACATAGTCATGATAAAGAGAGGTCATTTGGCGATAAACCATGATTCTAGAACAAGAACAAGAATGGGGTGAATGATGGCATGACATACACTAAACACGTCCAAGTGGCTAATGCATCCCAAAAACAACAACCGTTTGTACCTAATCCCATCTCTGTGCCACAGGGGACACCTCGCCCTCCTCAACAGCTGAACCAGAACAATCAAGGGAACACCAAACGTCAGTATGCTCAATTAGGAGAACATCTAAGTGTTGTCTTTAATAAGTTGTTACAAATCAACTATCTCATCACGTACCCTATCACCAAGCCATTTGATGAGTCCAAACCCAAGCCTGAGTGGTTTAAGGAAAATGAGTATTGTGAGTTCCATAAAATCAAAGGACACTCTTTAAACAAGTGTCAGGGTCTGAAAAACTACGTCCAAGATCTCATTGATCGAGGTGATATCAAGGTTGACCCCAGTCAAGCTTCGTTGTCCAATGCTCAATTACAGATATATCAAAATGCCTTTCCAAATCATAATCAAGGCCCAAGCACATCTAACAGTAATTCCCAAGGAAAAAGCACAAATAATGTGAGCTACAAGAAGGTGCCCTTCAATTACGAGGGTGTTATTCATTACATTTAGTAGGTGGAACCCCGTGTATCCATGATACATGTTAAATCCAAAGACCCTCAATGTGTTGTTACTACACGATGAGCCTGCATCACTATCCCTGCAGCCTCTACACCCGCCCAATCAACTCCTATAAGCTCTCAGTACAACATTCTTGATCACTTAAGAAAGACACCTACTCATATATCCATTTTGGATTTGCTTAAGTCTTCCCTGGTACATCAAGAAATCCTCAATAGAGCCCTGCAGGAAACCCATGTGCCAAATGACATCGACCCCACACAATTCCAAGCTTTGGTGGGACACTTGGCTTTATCTCATCAACTATACCTCAGCCAAAATGATATGCCAAACATCGATGTCAATCATAATCGCCCCTTACATATCGAAGTCGTAGTTGCTCACCATAAAATAAAAAGTGTCTTGGTAGATAATGGCTCTGCCCTCAATTTGTGTACTTTGAAATTCATAAAATAGGTGGGGTATACTCAAGTAGATTTAAGTAACTAGATCATCACAATCAAAGCCTATGATAATGCAGAAAGAAATTCAGAGGGAATTATTAGTCTTCCTATCCAAGTGGGACATGTGCTTCAATATACTACCTGTCATGTCCTTGATCTGGACTTACCATATAATCTCCTCCTTGGCTGCCTGTGGCTCCATGCTATGTAAGTCATCCCCTCCACATACCATCAGTGCCTAAAATTTCCCATCAACAGACAAGAAGTCACCATCTACGCTGACCCCCAACCATTTGAATATTGCCACGCTTTAGAAGCGTCATTTCCCCATTTACATTATTGTCTCAAGGTTGAAATGGGGGCATCCCGGTCATCATCCACAAATCCACCCTCCATCGCGATAACCACTCCATCCTCCACCATTGATCCTACGGTCACCAAAGTCTAGATCATTGACAAAGGGTGTGGTGAATATGAAATGCACATGACTCTCAATGTAGCAACCATGCCACCGTCACCACATGAGTATGGTCAACATTTGCATGTTACACAAAAGGAAGACAAGACTATCACCTTCAGTGGTAAAAACATCCCTACCACCACTTTTAGATGCCCAAGTGTCAAGATAGATGCACCAGAAGAGGACACAAGCCAGTGGGTCTACCGAGAAGAACCCCAGCTGGACCCTCCTCTAAAGAAATATTTTCAGGAAGCATATCCATGGTCAGCTAAGTTTGCAGAAAAATATAACTACCAAGGCAGGGGCCTAGGTAAAGAAGAACAAGGGCGGTTGCAACCTATTGATACACCAAAGCTACCAAAAAAATAGGCATTGGGTATGACAGAAAACAGAAAAGCCTTGCAACATCATCTAATACTTCCAATAGTATCACCGTGGATGATGGCTCACTGGAAGACATACCTGAGGAGGAATCCATCATACGTGTGTACGATGACGTCGATCACACCGACTTATCATCCATGTTCGAATGCCTATCCATCTGCACCATTAGCCTATCTCTTTGTCACCTTGAGCTTATTGATTGGGACCTATGTAATACCACACCTGTCAATATGTCTGCAGATACATATGTCAACATTATGGGATTGGGGGAGGATGAATACTCCAGTCGTAAAAAAAAGAATAAGAAAAGTAAAAAGCAGTCATCTAGTGAAAACCTCCCTGAGGCACTTCTTGACCTTCAAAAAGTAAAAATAAAGGATGCATCCGATGGTGAAAACCTTGAAGAGGCGCCGGAAGATGGAGATGTTCATCTTCCCCTTGTAGGAACTCGATTATCCATCCAATCATCCATTCTAATTGAAGAGACTCAAGAAATTAATCTGGGTACTGTTGAAAATCCTAAAATCACCTATGTGGCTAAGTCACTGTCAAAGCAAGAGTATCCAGTCATCATGCAGCTACTTCGAGAGGGAATCATCAACTTTGCTTGGTCATATTAAGACATGCTAGGCTTAGACCCTGCCTTAGTGGTTCATCATCTAGACATTCGCCTAGATGCCAAGCCTTTCAAACAAAAGCTCCGCAAAATGCACCCGCAGGTAGCATTGTTAGTCAAAAAAGAATTAGAAAAGTTACTAGAGGCAGGTTTTATTAGACCAATTGACTACTCTGAGTGGATTTCCAATATAGTACCAGTTTCCAAACCAAATGGAGATATTTGGATCTACACAGAATTTAGGGACCTTAACAAGGCCTGCCCAAAAGATGACTTCCCTCTGCCTAACATTGACATGTTGGTCTACCTCACAGCAGAACATGAGATGCTCTCCCTTATGGATGGCTTCTCTAGTTATAATCAGATTCGAATCGCACCTAAAGACCAACACAAGACCACCTTCACAACACCTTGGGGCACTTTCTGTTACAATGTTATGCCCTTTGGTCTCAAAAATGCGAGGGAAACATATCAAAGAGCAATGACAGTCATCTTCCATGACCTCATCCATATCATCATGGAGGATTATGTTGATGACTTGCTAGGAAAATCAAAAACACGAGCAGAACATCCTGCTATCCTGAAGTAGATCTTTGAACAGTTAGAACATTACAAGTTGTGGCTAAATCCAAAAAAGTGCATCTTTGGGGTTACATCAGGAAATTTTTTTGGTTTTATAGTCTCCTGAAGGGGTATTGAAGTTGATCCCACCAAGGTAAAGGCTATTCTAGACATGCCACCTCCACACAATCTGAAGCAGTTAAGAAGACTCTAGGGGAAGATGCAGTCCATCCATCGGTTCATAGCCCAGCTAGCAGATAAATGTCAGCCATTCACCCATCTTTTGAAGAAAGATTCCACCTTCTGATGGACCCAGCAGTGTCAGATGGGTTTCGATAAAATTAAGGAATATTTAGCTCATCCACTGATCTTGATGCTGCCTATTCCAGGAAAACCCTTCCTGCTTTACATCTCTGCTACTTCAGTCGCGCTGGGGGCATTATTGGCACAACATGATGAGTCGTTCAAAGAGAGGGAAATCTACTACATCAGTCGAACATTGGTTGGCTATGAGTTAAATTACTCCCCCATGGAAAAATCTTTCCTTGTGCTAGTCTTCATCACACAGAAACTCCGTCATTACATGCTCAGCCATCCAATCAAATTAATCGCTAAAATTGATCCCTTGAAGTATTTGTTATCTAGAACCACTCTAACTGGTCGCATGGCCAAATGGGTCATGCTCCTAAGTGAATTTGACATAGAGTATGTAGAGTGAAAATCCATAAAAGGACAAGTCATAGCTGATCAATTTGCTAAGGCACCATTAGTAGATGCCTACTCGCTAGACACTGAATTCTCATACGAAGAAATCTACACAGTCACAGAAGCACCAGCTTGGATGCTATATTTTGATGGCTCATGCACTCATAGTGGATCTAGAGCTGGAATTTTATTAATTACCCCTCAAGGTGACTACATCCCAAAATCATTCAGGATAGCATTCCCATGTACCAACAACATCACAGAGTACAAAGCTCTCCTCACCGGCCTCAGAATTGCAAAGCAGTGGCACATAACTCATTTGAAAGTCTTTGGTGATTCTTTGCTAGTCATTAGGCAAGTTAATGATGAATTTCTCAAAAAAGATGATAAATTGTTACCCTATAAATGCATGGTGGATGATTTCAAGAAATACTTCACTTTCATACAGTTTGATCAAATTCCTCAGGTACAGAATAAAGCGGCAAATGGAATGGCCACTATTGGTTCCTTGATTGACATGCCTAAAGACTGAACAGAATGTGATTTTCTTGTTGAACAACCTTTAATCCCTGCATATGATGTTCCTAAGACTGATATGGTGTGCGATATTGTAGGTCCTGCCTCCCCTTGGTATCAAGACATATACACTTATCTCCGTGATAATATCATACCCCCAGAACTTATACGCAACCAACACAAATCCTTTATCCATCATTCTTCTCGATACATCATTGTTGGTGATACACTTTATCATTGCAGGTATGATGGAATCCTCCTTAGATGTCTAAATGAGACTGAGGCTTGTGTGGTACTAACAGAAGTACATGGTGGTATTTGTGGAGTTCACTCAAATAGTATGGCTCTGGCCAAAAGAATCCTACGAGCTGGATATTATTGGCCTACATTGGAACATGATGCTTGTGAATTTGTGAAGAAGTGCCTTCCATGCCAACAACATGCAGATTTGATTCACGCCCCAGCACAAGATTTTCAGCCCCTCCTAGCACCGTGACCCTTTTCTCAATGGGGTTTCAACTTGATTTGCAAGATTTACCCACCATCATCTGATGACCATACATTCATAATCACCGCCACTAAATACTTCACTAAGTGGGTGGAAACAATGCCACTCTCACAAATCACCGGTGTCCAAATCTCAAAATTTATCATTTACCATATTTTCTGCAGATATGGTATCCCATCCACCATCCTCTCTGATAACGAGAAACCCTTCAAAAACCAAGCCATGAAACACCTCTGCAACACCTTTTATATCCAACATCGTTGGTCAAGGCCTTATTACCCTCAAGGAAATGGTCAAGCAAAAGCAACCAACAAGACCCTTATCCGTATCCTCAAGAAGGTTGTCAATAACACTGGATGAGATTGGCACCTCCATATTCATCCTGCCCTCTGGGCATACCGTACATCCATCTACACCCCGACAAGTTCCACCCCCTATTCTTTATTATATGGTGCTAAAGTCGTCTTGAAAATTAAAGTTGAGCTCCCATCACTGAGGATTTCTCTGAAGAATCTTATCAGCGAAGAAGATGCTCGTGTTGCATGACTTGCATAGCAGGAATTACTGGATGAATAAAGAATAAAAGCCTATGATCACCTGCAAGCATACCAAAATCGCCTCAAACATAATTACAATAAAAAGGTCCATCCTAGACAATTCTAGGTTGGTGAGCTTGTTCTAAAAAAAAACCAATGCACTCAACCAGACCGTAATAAAAAGAGAAAATTTGAGGCCAACTAGTTAGGGCCTTATATCATAGCCGCCAAATATGGATCTGGGGCCTACAGATTGACTACTCTTGAAGGAGATCCCCTTGACGAACCCATCAATATCATCCATCTGAAGAAGTTATATGCCTAAGTCCGCTTGGTAACTCCACCAAAATCAAAAAATCAAAAAAGTCAAAAAAGTAATAAAAAATCCAAAAAATAGTAAAGAAAAATAAATCCGTCCTATGGTGAAAACCACCTCTTGGTGGCACCTTGGATAAGGATGGATGGTGAAAACCTAGTAACAATTTTCATCCTTAGAGGGCTTAATCATTATCTACCTGACATCCTAGTTATTTTATGCTTTCATCCGCAATATCGTCCTCACCCACCTCAACCTAGGTCGCTTGGTATTTATTGATTAAGCATTGGATGCCTCATCTAGCCTATCCCTTATCCTGAGCATTTTAATATCCCACTTTGAGCTTATGTCATTCATTCCCTTTGTCGGTTGGTCTATGTCACCATATAGGATCATCCATCATGTCGGTCTCCATCTAGATCTCATCCTTCCGCATCACTTTCGTCCTTTGTCGAACTACGTTGCTCTTGTGCTTTCACGTAGGCAAGGCTAATCATTCGATCTGCCCCTAAGGCATTTTGGATCAACTTTTTTTGGTCCTCCATCACTTCGCCTTCATCATCCTCTTTCCGCTTTATCCATGGTCTTTTCATCGAACTACGTTGCCCCTGCGCTTTCACGTAGGCAAGGTTGGTCATTTGATCATCCCTCGGGGCATTTGTCTGTCGTGTTTTGTGTCCTTCATCATCGGTCACCATTGTCTTCTTTCCGCTTTATCCATGGTCTTTTTCCATGAACTATGAGGGCTCTACGCTTTCATGTAGGCAAGGCTAATCTCTGATCGGTCCCCGAGCCCCTAGGTCTTTAGGTTGTGTCAGTCTCATGTCTTGTCTCCCTTGTGTTGTGTCGTCAAGCTATGCCCTTATCTAGCTAGTTCTTAACAAACAAGATCCACTTGTATCAACAAATCCAATCAATTGAATATCCTACACCATATCGATCTTTTCGCTTAGTATCCATCATAGGTCTCAACAGGATGCATCCTTCCTAACAAACCTCGTCAATCCCATCTATCCCCTTAATCCTATGGCAAAGGACATTTGAAATTGATTGCGATATTTTGATGCTTTTGGCTTTTGTTTATCAATTGAGCTCCCTATCATCACTTGTCAAGGCCACCATAATCCGTCATATTATGGCGTGTTTTGATTGGTCCACATAGGGGCATATCTTGATCTTTTGTTTGATTGTATCTTCTTGGTTGTCCCACGTAGTACCCACCAAGATCCTCGAGGTCTTGTGTTATGTTGGGGCATCTTTTTGTGCTTGTGGTTATCTCAATACCTAGCCTGACCAAGGTCTTTCTTTGTGACTTTGGGGTGTTGGGATAGCCTTCTTATCTATTGTGTTTGTTTCATGCATTAGACACTAATACGCCTTGGTTCCACATACCCTGGCACTGGGTGTCTTATGCTATAGCAAAAATCAGTGCTCTCAAGATGGCAAATTGTATTAGGATGGAATTTCATAATCATGACCATTGCATTACATTCATCCTATGATTTTGGTTGTGCAAATATTTCTCTTCCATCCCCTATTCTTCTCAGGATACTAAAAGGTTTTGACAGGTGCACACTCACACCATATCCGCATACATCTTCCACTATCATCTAGGACCCTGTTGACACTTATCATGAAATAATTACATTTTAGATCTATACATTTGCACACTATCTTAGGTTCATCCAAAATATCGCCACCTGCAATATCAAGTGTTAGGTCCACCATCAATACCGTCATAATACATCCATTACATCCTGCATATTAGTCACACATGCACATAACCATCATAAGCATATAAAACATAAGCATTTTCCGCGTCATCATAAGCATATCCACATCTATCTTAAACATATACATCATACAACATAGGCATTCATCATACATAAAAAAACAAAAATCACCATCCATTACATCCTGCATATTAGTCGCACATGCACATAACCATCATAAGCATATAAAACATAAGCATTTGTTGCGTCATCATAAGCATATCCACATCTATCTTAAACATATACATCATACAACATAGGCATCCATCATACATGAAAACAAAAATCACCATACATTACATCCTGCATCACACACACATTAGTTGGCATGCATAAAGCCCCTCAAAAACCATCATACATAAAAATATATATATAAAAACATCCATACATATAACATCCACAAAAGTCATCATAGATAACTACCATCATATGACCATCCACATATGCATCAACACAATCATCTGTAGATCTCAAATCCATCACACACATAAAACATGAGGTCAATAAGAGCTATCGTATATATAAATATACCACAAGTCCACAGTAAATCTCATAGTCAAGACTAACATATAATAATGTCGTTGATGTCATCACAATCTGTGACCATTGTATACAAAAATCATCTAATCAAAACACCAGTACAAGGTCCTACAAATATCCACTGCACCTCTACACTATCCATCTACCCTGCACCTATCAAAAACATAGTATCCTGTAATCTACCAAATGAACTCCCCACATC